>JPSZ01000004.1:1237784-1651406 GCA_002161795.1 Curvularia sp. IFB-Z10
AAGCTGCGCACGCCAACACCGCCTGCTGTAGAAGATCTGCCTTGGCTATCGCAAACCCCTAGCAACACCCTAGAACTAGGGTCGCAATCGACGCTGGTGAAGCAGAGGATTCAGAGGCATATAGACAGCTCACCAGCAAGTATGGTGGTTGCCTTTGAAAAGCTAGCTAAAGGCGCTGCAATTATCGCGCAGAAGCTAGTGTTGGCGCAAAAACGAGTCTCTGAACTTGAAGTAGCTAATGAAGCCGCCACGCGACGAAGATCACATAAAAGAAAGCGAGTGCAGAGGGAGGGGACTCTAATAGTTGAAGAGGGAGAGCGATTGGCAGCTCTAAAAGAGTTTGGGGCGCGTAATAATGGGAAGAAGGTGAAGAAGAAAGCGCGCGCTGAGGCAGGCGAGCCTTCGCAAAGGCGCTGTAGACGCTGTGGCGAGGTAGGGCATAACTCGCGCACATGTAAGCAGGATATAGAAGTAGATTCTGAGTAGAATAGCTTATTACGATTTCTATCTACTATTGTGGTTGCGTTGTAATAGTCATGTAATAGTCATAATGTTGGTGGGGTCTTGGCATTTTCGGTCACTCGCCCATCCCGGTCACTCACCCATCCCAGACGTTACTAGTTCTAATATATATTAACTTACTTAGTATTAGTTGAATAGATTGCTATAATCTGGTTTAGGAGAACCAAAGGTGGTTCAGCTAGTTAGGTAACTACTACTATAGCTTCTTAATCATAGTTTTAGGCGGCGGAGTATAGTGAGCAAACGTTACTAATAGAGAGATGCTCATTAGGATTTACTATTAGCCCAATAGGTTAATTGATTTAGGGATAGGCTATATAGTTATGATAAAATAAGATTGTTAATATGTAATGAGATAAAGATAGAAGTATCAAATCAAGTTACTAAGCTAGAGAATAAAGATAGCATAAATAGTATATTTGTATATAATAGTGCACTACGCTACGCTACGTGTCCCTATTATAACTATAGTTTTATAATCTAAGTAGACTTCTACTAGTTAATTATTGCCTAATAGGCGTAAGCCTAATAGTGATATTATTATTATTATTATTCGATAATAAACATTAGTTTCTAGATTTAAAACGTAGAGCGATTGCTTTAGAGCTTAGTATAGAGTGCTAAGGCTCTAAACCTTAAGTCCTCTATTCAAGTCGCCACCCTAACTATAAAGTCTTTCTTTAACCTTTAATTTTTAGCAGGCTAGAGGGCGGCCTGCCATTTTTTTAAGAAAATATTAAAGAGCTAATTGCTACACCCGAGGCAGAGATAATGTTATAGAAGCAAACCTTAATAATAAAACTTAATAGAACTTAATATATAATATATATACCTACGTACTTGAGCTTTCAAAATATATTAATAAGTAGCTAATGTAAAGAGTTATCTCTAAATTAATTACTCGTATAAACGCTAGTTCTAGCAGAGATGATATAATAGAAGCAAACTCCTATAATCTTAAATAACTTCGACTATTATTAGTAGAATAGTTTTTCTTGAGGATTATTACTAGAATATTGAAGTGATTTAAGAAAGCTACTAGTTACTTAAGCTAGAACTACAAGCCTTAGATTTATAATATCTAATTAATATATATTCAGCTTTATAGCTTTCTAGATATTGTAATAAAAACTTAGACCAGAGTTTTAATAATACTAGTATATCTTATTAGCTAAAGGTAGTTCAAGCTCTAGCTATTATAAGGTGATAAAAGCTAAGTAAGTACTACGCTAGAACTAACTAAGAATGTAAATTGCTTTTTAACTACGTTGATTGTTCTTAATCCTACTCGATAGCTTAAAGCTTATAGTGCATATATATTATAGTATTCATTATAAACTTTTACTAATAAAATATTGTATGAGCTATGAAACCATGCACAAAGGGTTTCAATTTGAGACAGTAATCTAATCCGTTAGTCCTAGAGATTAAGTAGTTAGGTAAGAATATATACTCCTTAAGCCAGATCCTTAAATTAGATTATCTACTAATCTAATCTAATCTAATCTAATTTAATTTATTAATTAGATAGAGGTCTAATATTCTTATAACTATAGTCCTACTCTCTTATACTATAATATACTCTCTTAGGTTATTACTAGACTTTAATTATATATTCAATTATAATCTAATCTTCCTAAATAGTATTGCTAAGAGTTTTCTGATTAGTAATACTTATATTAGTTAATTAATCTTTGTTAGAGAATAAGCTACTTAGCTGTTCTCTAGCTATCAGGATTCTCATCAGAATCTAGGTGCTCAGGATCACACCCGGATTCTGTGATCAATCTAATCGATCTGATCGATTACTAGGAGCTACTCTGATACAGATCTATCTATCAGAAACAAGATGTATTACGATCGTTAATATGCCACGTAAGCTACTCTAGTAGAAGCTACTAGAAGGATACTACTAGAGAAGGATAAATAGTGATAGATCTAGTAGATAGTTCTGCAGAGGAAGTAGAGCGAAGAGCATAGAGTGAACAGATCACTATATTCTAGTCAATTTAATTCTCTCCTCTCCCCTAGCACATATCTTATCTCTCTCTCTTTCTAGAACCTTCCTATCTGCCTCTAAGTCTATAGTGGAATAAGTAGCAACGTCTACCTCTAAGGCTGCTGTAGGATAAGCAGCCTCTGCTTCCACACTTCTACAATCTTTCTCTATATTTTTTATATATTAAATTCTTATCTTCTAAGTACTCTAGTCTTATAGATAATTATTAAGAGTATGGGATCTTAAGTAGAAGTAATATAAGACTTCTAGTGTCAAGACTCTAGATAGTTAGTTTTCGCGGATAAGACAATAGTATAGTAGGCACAGTTCTTCGTACAATCTATTATAACTCGTAACTTAAGTTAAATATAATAAACTATAGAGGCTTATTACCTATAACTATATACTTATGCTTTATACACTCTACTTAGTTGCTTAGTTACGCTAAGTAGTACTAATTACTAAGCGTCTTATATAAAGCATGCAGAGTGCTTAGTTACTTAGTAGTGCTAAGATATACTAATTACTACAGTAGGGTGACATAAAAAAAGACCACAAGAAAAAGTTACTATTTTTAATCTAGTATAGCTTAGCGAATAGGAGAGCTAGAATAAAACGGGTTAGTGATTTAAAAAGCCAAGATCTAGTAGAGAAACTTAGCGTCCCCACTTTTTGCTTAGTAATCTGCTAGAAGATATAAGGCTAGGCTAAAGTTAGAGAAGAAAAAAAAGTAAAAGGTAAGGCCTATTTATTATACTAAAGAACTAGAAATATAGTATTATAAAGATTATATATTAGTAGTATCTAATATATACTTAATATATTAGTTTTATAGCTATAGTTACTTAATTATAATCTAAGTTATTAAGAAAAGTCTTTAAAAGTACTTAAAATAGAATTTATCTATTAGATTTAGTAAAATTCTTAATATATAAAAGTTTTTATTTATAAAAAATTATAAACTTTTAATATAGAGACTTAGTCTCTAACTACTATACTTAGTATAATATAGCTTCTTAAAGTACTTAAAAAAGAAGATTATTTAATAGTCTTTATTTACGTTAACTTACTAAATATTATAGATATTTAAAAACTTTATATTTATAAATCCTAGATTTAATAGATTTCTTTTACTTTCTATAGAGTAATTTCTAGTATACTCTTAGTATTAATAGATATAGTAAAAAAATTAGCAAAAACCTCTTTTTCTTAAGAATTTCTAAGAAATAAGACCTTTATAAAATCTATATTTTATACTTTTATTTATAGATTCTTAATATATTTTTATATCTTTTAAAGTTATAATTAAAAATACTATACTAGAAAAAGCATATATAATAATCTTAGATTATTACTAAGCTAATATAGCTTACGTTAGATTACTAATAATAAGTATTATAACGTATTGGATAAGCGAGTGACGCAGACAAGCGAGTGACGCACCCCCAAAACCACCAAAAATGAGATAACTAGAGCGCTAATATCTCAACAACAGCTAATAGTTATTTTCTAAGATTTTATAATTAGCCTTTCTTACCTATTTTAAGTAGTTTATTAGAATATAAAGTTAATATAAAGAGTAGTTCTAAAGATGTAGTAACCAACCCTAAAAATAAGGGCCAAAACATAATATTTTAATAATTTCTTAACAATCACTAGAGATATCACTCTAGAAATCCAATAACAGCATTGGAGTAGGCTGAAAAGGTTAGTTATAGAATGTTGGAAGTTAACACTGAGCCTTTGTTGAGATATCAAGGTTCGAGTTTTCTCATTTTTGGTGGTTTTGGGGGTGCGTCACTCGCTTGTCTGCGTCACTCGCTTATCCAATACGTTATAATACTTATTATTAGTAATCTAACTATTAATATACAGTAGGGTGACATAAAAAAAGACCACAAGAAAAAGTTACTATTTTTAATCTAGTATAGCTTAGCGAATAGGAGAGCTAGAATAAAACGGGTTAGTGATTTAAAAAGCCAAGATCTAGTAGAGAAACCTAGCGTCCCCACTTTTTGCTTAGTAATCTGCTAGAAGATATAAGGCTAGGCTAAAGTTAGAGAAGAAAAAAAAGTAAAAGGACTATTCTTCTCTAATCTTTTCCTCTAACTTCTAACCTCTATAGTGCTATCTACTAGACCTACAGCTATTTATATTTCTCTAGTAGTAGCCTTTCAGTAGCTTCTACTATAGTAGCTTATATAGTAATATATAGATTATAATATATCTTATATTAGATAGATAGCTCTATATTAAAGTAGTTCTTAGTAATTAGATTAATTATAGAATCTAGATAGTAAGAATAGCTAAGTTGCTTATTCTCTAATACTATTTACTTAATCTCATATAATAATCTAGATAAAAATCTAGTTATATATTCTAATTAAGGTCATTTAATTAAGCGTTAGTTAGGGTAGGCAATATCTTTTAGCGCTTAGCCTAATTAGAATCATATTACTTAGAAATTAGATACTAAGTATAGTACTCTTATTATAAGTGTTTCTAATTTTATAGATTAGGTAACTTCTATCTATAAATCTACTATTACCTATTATTAATATTATTTAGTAGCTAAGTTCTTATTAACGTCTAGGATAGGTAGGTAACTAAGATAGGTAAGTAACTAAAAATACTAAAACCTTACTAACTTTAACTATTATAAAATAATTATATATAATAGCTTAATATAATAATATATAAAAGCCTTTAAAAAAATTCTATATATAGCTTATAGTACTAGCTATATAATGTAACGCGATACTTAATATACTATAAGCTATAGTAATCTAAAACGTATCTAAAAGTATACTAAGATAAAGACTTGTAAGAAAGCTCTATTAATAAGAATATACGCCTAAATTAATAAAGCTTTTTATGATAGAAGAAGAGATAATAATTAACTATAAACTAGACTTTAACTATTAAGAATTTCTACTACGCCTCTCTATAGTTGAAAATCTAAGTAATATTTTACTAGCTACTTATAACTATAAGTATATTAGCTAGACTTATACTAAAACTTTTATAAAGCGTTAACTAAAGCTTTGAATAAAGCTTAATTTAAGGTATAACTATAAAAGAGCTCTTTATAAGAACTTTAAGCTTATATAGGGCTAGTTTTACTTAATATAAAATACTAAAGCTAAGTATAGTATCTAAAATAGTAATATATATAATTTTATTAAAATAGGCTTTATAATAAGTATATATAATAAATTTGTAGTAGTTATAGCTTTTAAGTATTAATTAAAGCTAAGATCTTTATAGTAAAGTAATTAGAAGTAGGTTACTACTATAGTTTATATTAGCGTAGCTAGCTTTATAATTTTACTTTTTATTATCTTTTAAAGTAAGTACTAATTCTTTACTTAGTATAAAAAGTTTAGCCTACTTTATAATTAGCTTATGAAAGTTTCTTAAAATAGCTAAATAATAAATAAGCTTAGCTAAAAAGAATTAGAGTACTTTAATAGATATATAAAGAAGCGTACTATTAGTACTTATTATTAATTTATTCTTGATAATTATAAAAGTAATAACTTTTTTAAGTTTTAGTAAAACTATAAAGAAGTAAAAATCATTACTCTCTATATACTTTTATACTTCTTTTATCTATTATAGCTATTTAATATAAGCTATTTTTTATTTTTTAAAAAGGTATATAAGCGCTAAGTTAAAAATATAATATATAATAGGATTAACTATATAACTAAAATAAAGTTCTTACTAGTTTTTTAGTAAGCTTATTATAAGACTATTATGAAAAATAATATTTTAGAAAAAGTCTAAAGCTCTAGCTTAGTTTTATATAACTTAGAGATAGTAATATTAAAGCTTAATATTAAGCTACGCACGCTAATACTACTTACTATAAAAGATCTACCTTAGTTATTATAAACCTCTAGTAATACTCTATAATAAAAGTAGGCTAGCTAATAGGTTAGGGTTAGGTTAGGGTTAAGGTCTAACTAGGCTAGCGAGTAGGTTAGCTTAGCCTTAAAAAATAAGTACCTCTTAAAACTTACTTAAAACTAGTCTAATTTAGGTAAGTAGTAACTAGATTTAAAGAGAATAGTTAACTTCAAGGTACTTATTATATACTTCTCTCTTCTATCTCTTCTATCTAAAGAGCTATAGCTAGTTAAAAAATAATTTTATGTAGTAACCCTATTAGTAACTTTAACCTTGATTTTTGAAAATAGGTTAGCTAATAGCTTTTTAATTACTAGAGATATAGACTAGTAATATATTATATAATAGAATACGCTAAGCTAGTGCTTTAAAACTAGCTACTACTTACCTAATTTAGGCTAGCGTACAATTAATTATAAATTTTTAAAAAAAAGTAAAGTAATTTTAACTTACTAGCCTAAGTCTAACGTAAGCTAACTTAACTTTAACTTAACCCTAACTCTTGGTAACCTAACCCTAACCTAACCTATCTCTTAGTAAAAAAAATAGGTAGGGGTTAGAGTTAAGATTACTAAGAGTTAGGGTTAGGTTAAGGCTAGGTTACTAAGAGTTAGGGTTAGGTTAGGTCTAACTAATAGTAATATATTACTACTTAGTTAGTAGCTCTTTTAAAGCTAGATCTAGAAGTAGCTAAGCTAAAAGTAGTAGATATCTTTACTTTTTTCTACTTACTAAGATAAATAATAGTAATAAATAACTAACTCTATAGGTAGGCCTAACCTAACCCTAACCTAAAGCTTAGGCTACTCTAACCTTAACCCCTACTTACACTAGAGTAACCTTAACTCTACCCTTACCTATACTAGAGTAACCCTAACCTAACCTTAACCCTAGTATAGGCTATCTAACCTTAACCCCTACTTATAGTCTATACGACCCTAACCTAACCCTAACCTAACCTAGGTATTAGCTTAACCTACTCGCTAGCCTAAATAAGGGTTATAATTAATACTAGTAAAGTAAAGAATTTAAAGGTATATAAATAGCTTATTAATAAGTATAGTGGTTACTTTTAAAAAGCTAGCTAAAAGTGCTATAATGACTACGTAAAAGCTAGTATTCGTATAAAAATATGTTTTTAAACTTAAAGTAACTAATAAAGCTACTATATAATAAAGATTATATAAAAGAAAGTAAGTATAAAAAGAAAAAACTCTAATAATTAAAAAAAGAGAGTTATTAGTAGCTCTAAAAAAAGTTTAGGGCGCGTAGTAATAAAAAGAAAGTAAAGAAAAAAGCGCGTGTTAAGGTAGGTAAGCTATTATTAAGATATTATAAATACTATACTAAAGTAAGATATAACTCTTAAATATGTAAGTAAGATATAGAAGTAAATTTTACGTAAAATAGCTTATTATAATTTCTATTTACTATTATAGTTGCGTTATAATAGTTATATAATAGTTATAATATTAGTAAAGTCTTAGTATTTTTAGTTACTCGCCTATCTTAGCTACTTACTTATTCTAGACGTTAATTATCATTAATATAGTATTTCTTAATAGTAAGAAAACTATAATAAATATTAGCTTACTACGTATTTAGCGTAATCAAGATCTTTATTACCTTTTCTTAATTATTAATATAGTATACTTTAGTAATTTTAGATTAGTTCTAGAATATTAACTATAACTAGAATTTAATTACTAGAATAGTACTTAGCTTAGGAAATTAGAAAAATTATTAAAAAGACAGCAATTTAACTACTTAAAAAAACTACTTATTATCTATAATAACTTTTACTAACTTAGTCTTAAAAGCTAGTATAGAAAATATAAGTATTAATTTATATATAATTTATTTATAAATATAAAAAAATATAAAATAAATTAAATACTACTAGTATTGAGTTAATACTAAAGTAGACTTATAAGACTAAGTATTAAGACAGTTTAATATATACTTAGTACTAGTACTTTTAAGTATTTAATACTAAAGAATAAAACTACAATTAATATAGAATATATATAGATAATTATAAAAATTCTAAGTAGCTTTCTTATACTATACTTAAGTTTAATCTATATTAATAGGAGAGTTCTAATATAAGTAGTTTTATAAATTTTTTTATACTTATAAAGTATTTTTTTACTATTTCTTTTATATAAAGAGAATTAGTTTACTTCTAAAATCTTAGTTAATATTAGTAGCTAAAAAAAAAATTACATTTATATTTTATTAATTTCTAAATTTTAATATTTAGAGTCTAGTAATTTTAAGTTTTTAGAGAGTCTCTAGAGTTTTTATATAAAAAATATATATATACTAATAGCTTACTATACTAGTAATAGCTATTTTAAAAAACTATAAAAAAATTATACATTAAAAATATACCATGTTAGAGAATAAGCTACTTAGCTATTCTCTAGCTATTAGGATTCTTATTAGAATCTAGGAGCTTAAGATCACACCCAGATTCTGTAATTAATCTAATCTAATTAATTACTAGGAGCTACTTTAATATAGAGCTATCTATCTAATATAAGATATATTATAATCTATATAAGGCTACGTAAGCTACTATAGTAGAAGCTACTAGAGGGCTGCTACTAGAGAAATATAAATAGCTATGGATCTAGTAGATAGCACTGAAGAGGTCAGAGGTCAGAGGTAATAGATCAGAGAAGAACGGTCACGCGAATCTGATCAAGACTAGTTAATTCAATTCTCTCCTCTCCCCTAGCACATATTTTGTCTCTCTCTTTCTAGAACCTTCCTATCTGCCTCTGAGTCTATAGTAGAACAAGTAGTAACGTCTACCTCTGAGTCTGCTGTAGGACAAGCAGCCTCTGCTTCCACATCTCTACAATTATTAGTTTACTTAGTTTATTATTTAGCTACTAGAATAAATTCTCTTCTAGATTATAAAGATTTCTACTAAGGATCTTTCGTAGACTATGTTTCTAGTAGGCTTGAAAAGTTCAATCTCTAAAGCTTGTAGATTCTGTTAAGTAGTTAAGAGTAGGCTAGCTAATAGGTAAAGGTTAGGTTCGGGTTAGAGTCTAACGTAAGCTAAGCTAACCCTAACCCCTACCTATGTCTGTACGACTACAACCTAACCCTAACCTTACCCGGGTGTTAGCCTAAGCCACTCGCCATCCTAGTTAAGAAGGAGAGGAGATTTAAACTCTTTTACTCTAGGGCATAGCTAGGTAAGTAAAAAAGATAAGCTAGGTAGAAAGCTACTACGCTACCTTACTGAGTAGCTATTATAAGCGCGTATAGTACGTACTATTTTACATAGCTTAAACATTAGTATTAGTTTTATTATATATCTTCCAACTATAGCTAATCTAACTTTCTTATAGTATTTATATCTAGGTTAGGTTAGATACCTAGAAACGCTTGTTAAGTTAAAAATTCACATGAAGTCTGAATCTTGTAATACTACATACTCAATTTAGAAAACATCCGGAGTAGCGGTTATAGGCTAGTACCTTAAGGATAGCAGATCTAATTAGACTGTGGATTGTAGATTCTCTTAAAAACACTCTCCACGGCTAGGATGTCACCGATCAAGGGCTTCTATTTTAGTATTTAACTTCCCGGCAGCTGTTGCTCACCTAGTAAATATTCAGCAAACTTTATCGTGTCTGCCTAGTCGGGCGAACGCCAATCTCGACCCTTATACCTGCGCTAATACCACTTCTCCTTACAGGCGGTAAGATTCTCCGACCTGTGCTCGGTACTAGCATAGGGTAGCTTGCCTTTATGTAAAGGGACGAAATATAAGATTCTGGAACTTCTACCAGCGCACGGGAATATAGATTGCATGAGTTAGGAAACTGTAAGTAGAAACATAGTTCATACGCTCCGACGGTTCCTATAAGCTTACCCCATTACTTTGCAACTCTGTTCATCGAATATTAACACTTTTTACTTAGTGTTGTACTGGAATCCGACCAAGCTACGACGCCTAAGCGACATTTCATGTTGTAAGCAGGCAAATATCTCGCTTCCAAGCAGCATAATTACCGAAATAAAGCCTCCTGCTGTCAGCGATGTCACATTCGGGCCTACTGGGAGGTTGAACATTTTAGTTTACTCTCTGACCAATACAATAAGCCGCCACTGTTAAAATAGTTGCGCTATGCTCAGCGAGTGCTCTACAAAACTGTGATTAACCTTTTGTATCAGAGCTCAGACCTTAAGGGCAAAAATATAACTTTGTAGTTATATCGTAGGTGATGTTTTCTATAAGAACGCTGTTAGCTTCGCACTCTAGCCGACCGTTACTACCGTTATCCCATTCTCATTTCTAACTGCATACACTCTCCACTACCATCGTTTTTTATAACAGGGTATAGAATATATTCGTCCCATTAATAGACCAAGAATCGCTCTCGCTATGTTAACCTCCGCTAAAGCTATGGCTATACTCGCCTTCACCGGCGCAGTTACTGCTAATCCTTTACCAGAAGGTAAGATAAACAAAAATCTTCGCAACAATTCCGCAATGTAAAAGACCAAAGCGAGCCTGAGCTAACATTCAATTTAAAGAAGCTGGCATCACCTTCTCTCTAGAGTCAGCTCTAGTCAGGGGAGGTTCAAAGCATCAACTAGAGTATATGGTCGACATAAAGCGTAGTCTTGGAGTTGAGGTGCACCCGAAGCTCGCACAGGCTGCAAATAAGGCTGCAGCTAAGAGGAATGCTCATTCGGCTGCTCGAGGAGTCACCGGTACCGCACTCGGTAAAAGTCCCGACTTATGGGACAGCGACTTTATCTATCCAATTCAGATTGCTGGCAAGACTCAGCACGTCTTATTAACTACGTCTTCCTCCGAATTGTAAGCCACTCAGCGTGTCTAAGCAACCATGACTTTATGCTAATGCTTGTCAAGGTGGGTCTTTTCCTCTGCTCAACCTAAAAATCAAACCGTCGGCCACCAAATCTACCAGATCAACCCTGCCCACAAAAAACAGGGTCTTAACTTCACAGTCGGGTATAATGGCGCTTCTTCAGAGGTAGAAGGCGATGTATATGTTGAGCCAGGTAAGCTGTCATGGTGCAGTGCAAGGGCCAGGTATATTAACTTAACATTGCAGTCACTGTTGGTGGTATCACCGCCAAGACTACCTTTGGCGCCGCCTCCTCGGCTGTTGACGATTTCACGTCAGATACGACCTTTGACGGCATAATCGGCATTGGCGTCAAACAATACAACACCATCGGAGAATTCGGAACTGAGAACACGTGGTTCGACAACGCCAGGCCCCTGCTTGCCAAGCCACTTTTCGCTGTTGCTCACACTAAAGGTCAAGGTGTTTTCGAATTTGGCTTCATAAACCAGAAGAAGATATCTGGTGATATTACCTGGGTTGATAACAAACTGGAAGATTTCTGGGACGCATACGGGTTCTGGGCTGATGGATTTAGCCTCGGTGATCCTAATGCTAAGGTTAGGCCGAGGAAGATGAACATCCATCTTAACTCTGGAACTGGCCCCAGCTTCACCGACCCTGATATCGTCAAGGATTGGTACTCGCACATCCCTGGAGCAGTGACGGAAGAAGAACAAGGTTACACCATCCCCTGCGACAGCAAGCCACCAGGCTGGACCATCGTCATTGGCGGACGCAAGTTCTTTACTCCTGGTCACCAACTTATCTCCGAACCTGTCGATGACCATGGGAAAATCTGCCTAGGCGGCCTGCAAAACATTGGCGGTGGCGTCGACTTCAGCCTCTTTGGTGTCAACTTCTTCAAGGACAAATACATCATCCACGACTACGCGAACCCCAAGCAAGTCAAGCTCGGATTCGCTATGCAGCCTGGACCCAAGTAAGTATTGTCTTAGGACGGTTGTATTGCACTTCTTTGACTTTTTGTTCTTGTCTTAGGGAGGACGAGTGAAGTGCGAGTTAAGCATTGCTATAAAAGGGACGCATTGGGCAGTATTATGAGAGGAATGAGCAATGTGTTCAATGTACTATAGTGCTAGGACAGCGATCTGTCCGCGTGCACACTAGCGTCGCAACACTTTAGAATCCCTTCTTTAATTTCTAAATAATTAAAAATACTTTAATTCTAAGGATACCATTCGTCTAGCAACACCCTGCTCCTGGAAACGCTCTGCTATTAAGCAGCGTGTTGAGTATCTACTCCTGGCCTCTATGAAGCTGATCACAATGCGTTGCCGGACACGTAACCAGTCGTGGTTGAATCACGTGGATATGTGCTCAGGAACTGAACGGTTCCACGCTGGACGTTTGTAGGGCTTTTAGCAGCACCATAAGGGTATGAGCGACACCATTGGCCCTGAGACAGTCAGCATTGTGCTGTATGGCAAAGCAAGACGTGTACTTACTCGCTCGTGTTGCCATCATCACCAGGGTCGGTGGAGATAACAGCTCCAACCATACACTGATCTTGAGCATTCTTGACCTTCAGACCTGCGGAAAGGGCCACCATACTTGGCCAGCACAATCCTACTCTCAAGTTGGACGCCAAGCTCAATCGGGCAATCGAAGTCGAATTGCTGGCTTCTACCAACGTAGATATACTCTTCAGTGGCGTTGCCGGTAGAAGAGTGCCCATGAAAGATTGGTGCACTGTTTGGGTAACTGGTAGTCGGACCTTGTTCAAGCACAGCCTCTCTTAGGCTAGAGGTGTGTGTGCTGCCGTTCTGGTGGGTGAATTCCAAGTGAGTTTGACACAGGATAATTCAACAAGACGTCTGACAGCCGTCAATTGATGTTTTAGATTTGTTTTATAGAAAGAGGTTGTACCCGTAATGTCTCGTCTAGGCGCGTGACGCAATGCTCTACTCAGACTACGTGTCTGTGGTGTATTAAGTATTAGCTGTTAGTCAGTTTTAGACAAAAGAACGGCCGTTGAACGTCTTAATTACCCATGGTTTTGTTCTGGCCAGCTAAGTGGGCAGGGCGGTGGTAAAAGGCACACATGTCGATGCCAGGACTGTGTTTGACGTGTCAACGGGTAGCGGGCTGGCAGAAGATGAGTCGGAACACGGGAGGAAGCAAAGACCAGAAGACGGCAGTAATGTCAAGGTGAAGGAGCGTAATGAGCACAGGGCACAAGACGCCCGGCTTAAGAGGATATCGCTTTCACTCATTCAATCCGATAGTTTACACTTCCCTCTCCGTGCCCTCACGCCCAGGGCAACTCGAACATGGCATTCAGAAGCATTGAAAGCAGTTTTATAGCATCGAGGGGCTATAACGGTGTATACTGAAGCTGGGTAGGTAGAGAGCAGGTTGGGGCGTGTCTTGGGCTAAGCTTATTAGGGACTAGCCAGCCTACGCATGCATCGTGCATGCATCGTGCATGAGGAGAAAGCCTGGAGGAAACTGATTGCTATGGCCAGCATTATAAGCCATGTGCAAGTTCCACACGGTCGGAGCATTGCAAATGCACCTGTCAATGACATTACTGCAAAGCGACGCCATCACTTGGTTGTGACCTTACAGAGTGGGAATCATACTGCTGTGATTTCACAACACTGTGCTAGATGATAATGTAACAATGCACTGCCATGGCAATCTAGACAATACATATACTTTTGCATGCATTTCATTCTAGCAGACACTTGGCTGATGGCTAAACACCCAAAACGCTACTCATCCACTAAAGCTTGCCATCTGTATTCAGGTTTTGTGCTGTTGCATTCTATCTCCGACTTCCCCGACGCACTGACCGACGGCCGCCAGATCCGCTGCACCACCACATTACAGTCCGACGCTGGCGCCCGTCAACAAAAACACTTTGAGCTGCCGGCAGCGCAAACGTCTCGGTGAAATCACCGGCGTCCAGCAAGGCTGCCTACACCAGCACCATCGCCAAATCGGCCGCAGCCGCACACAGACGACGCGCCGTCTTGCGTGCCCAGTCGGAGACGGCTCCAGTTCTCCGTCTCTATGCTCGTCGACCGTATACTATAACTTCGTTTAGAAGAAGCATCAGCCCATCCATCGTCGCTCTTTACAAAGACCTGCCAGCCGCCACCGCCACCGCTGCTGCTGCTGCTGTCGCCATCCCGGCAGCATTGCCACCATCATGGACGCCTTTGTATCCCCCATGCGTTTGATGCCGCCGCAAACCCCCCGTCGAATTCCATCACCAGTCATGTCGCCCAGTGGCAGAAGAGGCCGCCCACATGGCAGTTCAGAAGATGGCCGCCTTCGCGATCTATCGCCCGAGACGACTCTACGCGCCTTCACTTACACACCCGTGCCATTCGACACCACGCGCGACGAGTATAAAATCTTTGCCTGCATCGACACCCTGACACCCGCGGAGAGGGACCTGGGCGCGCGCGTCGCGAAGGCTGCCCAACGGCTCAAGGCATGGTGCGCTGAGATCGAGCAGTGGGGATGGCCGGGCAGTTTCGAGGAGCCAGGCGTCCAATTGCGCGAGCAAAAGAGGAAAAGCATTGAGCTGCGCATCAGGGAACATGTCGGTGACCTGGACCCCGTCAATGCCATGCTGCCGCTCGAATATTGGGGCTCGCTGCTGTCTGTCGAGGTGGAGCAACACGAGGCGCGCCTTGACGAAATTGGGGACGAGATGCTCACGCTCGATGTGGAAGAGCTTAAGGAGTATGTGCTGGATATGCATCCCGCCGGCAGGTCCAGGCCTTGCTCTGCCGGCTACGAAGCCAGTCGCCAACACTACAGGGTCATGGACGACTTCTCCTTCCTCATTACCCAGACGCTGTTATCCGCCCTTCCCCATCACACTAAGCTCAAGGAACGCTTGAATACTTGGACAGCTCGTGTCTCCATCCTGCGCGAGGCGCCCCGTTACGTCAACGACCTCGAGACCGCGCGAAAGGCTATGCGCTTGGCTTGGGATGCTATCGAGCCGCCAGCGGATTCGTCTGATCTCGCGTTTGGCCAGTGGAAAGAAGCCGTGGATACCATCTCGACTGTCATGCACCAGAGAGTCAGTAACCTAGGTAGGCGTCTAGATAGGATGCTTGACACACTTGAAGGCCGAGAGGACTGTTTGCCAGACCATTGGATAGACACTTTTGAGACTACAGAGGCAGATTACGGGCAGTGGAAACATGAGTCGAGAAGGAGACTCATCGAGCTCGAGGTGCGAAGGCGAGCAGAGGACTCTGCTAACCCCAAGGCTGCTTCTCAGAAACAGCACATGCCGTCTACTGACGCCTCTCTTCCTTCCACCCAACAGTCTTCCGCATGTTCCAGCTCGAGTGTGACCCCATGCACGAACCACCCAGTTGATCATTCAAGGTCTATCGCAGCGACTCTCGTGAAGAGCTTTGCAACCACAGATAGGCGTGCCGAAGCGACCAGTGATTCCCGTACAAACAGGCGGTCGATTCCCGTTTTCAAATCAGATCCACTCAATACTCCAAGAAATTCTGCTGACTCTATCGATGAGATTCTGTCTCTCAAGAAACGTTCAAAACCACTCCATCAAAGCATCACTGCCCTGCCTAGTTCCGAGCAAATTGCTGAAACCAGGCATGACACTACTTCGGAGGACGATTCTATTTGTGTATCTGTCATCGCACCTTCCCCATTGACCAGCATGCTTCCAGAACAAGACAGCTTCGAATCTGACCTTCTCCCCTCTGACGATGAATCGGAGTTTGACGAAGGCGATACTGTTGTGCATCACGTTCTCGATGAGAGTCTGGAACATAACTCCGTTCAAGTCGAGTCCGCACCATCGTTACCAGATCAGTCTAATGAAGACGACTCGCGGGAAAGCCATGCACAACATCGCCCAAAGGCTCTAGCGCTCTCAGATGAGCCAGCCGATACCACTGTTGATAGTCAGGATGAAGCTATAATAGACCCTCCCCAAACACCCCGCTCGTGGAAGGGCAGTCTAGGATCATTTTCTACAGACCTGTCGCCAGACTCAAGTCCACATAGCACTGTCGAGGAATCCCCTTCGGTTCGTAACGCCACCAACCGCGCAATGAGGGTTCCGCGTCCTGAACTCAATGCTGCCATGGCAAAGCGACGGGCCGAAAAGAACCCCGTCGTTCCTGAACAAGATTCAACAAGTGCCCCATGGCCGCCTTCTCGCTTCGTCCAGAAACCAATCAATAGCGCGGAGGAATTGGAGCGGAAGATCTCGGATATCCTAACAACAATTCCCGCGCACATTCGGCTCACGTCAGGTCCCGGTCCCAACGCTCCCGAAGTGAAACAAGCACGTGGCTTAACAGCCAAGGGAAGTCGTACCTATCTACGCGCAGCTCGTTCTGTGAGTAACTTCAGAGCACCAGAGCTTACCTTGTCGCCTGCGAAGAGCGAATTTGATCTCCACAACGCTCCCTCTGGACGTAAGTCCGCTGCAGCAGCGAGAAGCGACAACGACATCAAGCTGTACCATCTTACGCAGCCTGGCAAAGAACAGCCTGTCAAGCTATTTATTCGTCGTGTTGGGGAGAATGGTGAGCGTGTCATGGTACGCGTTGGGGGCGGTTGGTCCGATCTCGGCGAATACTTGCGTCAATACGCTGAGCACCACGGCCGGCGGACGGCAAGCGAAGGCAAATTCGAGGTTCTAGGTCTTGAAGTCAAGAACCCGGATCACTCACCCAGTCGCCCTGAGAGTGTCATGAGTAGGCGAGAGAGGCGCATCAGCGTTGGCTTTGCCATCCCCAGCCCTTCCACTACCCCAATTAAGTCGTCTGGCTTGGGCGTGGGTATCTCGAGCGACGAAGCGCCTCCACCAATGCCGAGCTTCTATGCTCCAACACCAGACCGGACTGAAGAGCCAGCCATACCCTCAACAACGTCCTCTCGCAGTTCGTGGCAAGGTAAGGAAGTTGGGCTCGCAGGCCCAAACACAAAAAAGCTAGATCTTAGCGGCGACAAGCTGGAGTGGATCGAAGGTATGATGAAACAAGCTCGCACCATGAGCACCAACGCCATCACAACCGATCGCCCTGTTTCCCAGCGCGAGGAGCGTCCAGTCACTAGTGGTGGCAGTCGTCCAGGAAGTCGTGCAGGCCCTGGGGGGGCGTTAGGCGGCAAGAAAACAGAGTTCAAAGATTTGGGTAAAGTTGGAGGCACAAGGAGGCTGTTTATGAAAGGCGCAAAGCCCACTTACGGTGATTAGTGCGAGTGCCATTTCCCCAAAGGCGCTGGCAGTTTGGAATTATTTGATACCCCAGGTCCTCTATATACATATCATATGGTAGGGTCCTTGTCTTTTCGGTTTTCTTCTCATATGTACACTTGATGGGTAATGGGGAATGGAGTTAAACTTTTAATTTTTGGTTTTCCATGTCTTGTATTGGGTGTTGGAGTAACTGACGGGATTTTCTGATTAGACGGGCATGCCTCATAGCATTGGGATAAAGAGGCTGATACCCAGGAAACTTTTCCTATTTACTGCGTAGTCATCACGTATGAGCGATGACAACGGTGTCTATTTTCTGCTCATGCATGTTTTCACTTGAAGTTTTCTCACAATTAGTGCGACTCTTTTTCACTGTGAAGCCAAGCAATGGTACAGACAGTGATTACCTTGTTAACGCAAACCTCAGCTAACATGACTGGAGAATGTACCAGAGGCCTGATGTCGTTCAAGCCATGGAATGGCGCTCCAAGGAGCAGGCAAGGCAGAACAAAATGAGTGCCAAAGGCGATTAGCGCCACGTTCCAACAAGCAGCAAGCACAAAACGCGCAATGCTGACATGGATGTCATGGGCTGATTTGATCTTCGCACGTAGACTAATCGACACAGTATTGAGGAATAACTTGTGGCAATTTAAGAAAGTGCGGACTTGGTGTTCGGATGACAGGAATGCAAAAAACACGGTTGCTGAATTAAACATGTGCATTACAGCACAGCTATTCCTCCTCGCCATCATCATCATCACCTTGGACGTCCATGACGCGTTCGCCAGCCCTCTCGAGCGTTCGGCGACTCCAAGCGCGGACTCCCTTGTAAATTGCCTGCTCAATATTAGCATACCATGTACGACTAGATCATGCAGCACGTACCGTTAAAAACGTGGCAACTCCAACTAGAATGATTATCCAGCTGACCTGTTCATAGCGATCACGACCAGTTGTGCGCCCTCGCACACCTCCACCAATCCTAAAGTAACTGAGTGGACTAGCAAGAAGAACTTTCAAGAAGCCAAGCACACCCATGCTTGCAAACCCTTTGGCGAAGTGCTCGTACCAAGTAGACGACTCGTCCTCATCATAGTATGAATAATCAGATCCTGAAAGCCCAGACCAGGGAAACAGCAGACTCCAGGGGTCAAGATATAAGTTGATAATAGGGTCGGCAACGAATCCCAAGACGAAGATGGTGCAAAGCAGTATAAGGACGGTCAAACCAATCTGAGCAGCTGCGAGGGTTAAGTTAGGCTTCTTCTTTCGATAGTACTAATGTGACGTACAAACACTGCCAATGAAGCGGCCGGCGCCTAGACGCGCAAGACGGTATCTGAAGCCACAGGTGGGACATTGCCAGTAGTTTCTGCGACCGTAGCTGGGATCTGCATGTCTCCAAGCTTGTAAGCAAGCATCATGAACATACTTAGATGAGCCCTTGCACAAGCATGGGCGGATCAGGCGGCCAGTCTCGTCTTCGTAAACGACGTTGGAAGACTGTAAGAAGCCGGGTAAATTTGGTGAAGGGACGTTGAAAGTAGGCTGGACTGTCTCGAGACATATTCTGCACTGCCTTGGCGGCCAGTGGGTGCGCCTTGAACGGCGTGATCCCGATGCCGAATTTGCGCCGCTTGCTGTTGCGTCTGAGGGTTGTGGTTGCGACGATGTATTTGCAGAAGTCGCACCAGGATGCGATGGCTCATTCCTGGGTACGTCATCTGGCCAATACCATCCTGGCATGGGCTGAAAGCCCGACGATGAAGACATGGTGGGCAGATGGTATACTATCAACGCAGAAGGGTGAGGTTAATCCAACTCTTACCAGAAAAGAAGCACATAAGCGAACATGAAGATGACGAGGCGATCAATCAAGAGTCCGCGGAGAAGACATTCGTCAACTTAAGTATCTTAGCAGTGCGGATCATGTTCCGGCCCAGCCTCCTTTTCTGGTGCACAACCGGGTGGGGAGGGGAGGGACACGGTGGCAGGAGGCTGCAGACGTATGGGTGATTTGAAGAAGCGGTTCTGGAAGGCCGGAGAATTCAGAGTTGCAGCTTTGCTAGAAGAAGCCGGAGCTGGGGTTAAGCCGAGCGCCGGTCTTGGCGCGCCCGCGACGAAGCTCTGGGTAGCCTGGAGCTCTAGCAGGTCGCCTTTCAGTGCTCGCGTCGTCTCTCCACCCTTCTGCCCAAGCTCACGACGACAACTGCTGCACGATTACTCCCATAGACTTTGTTCAGCCAGCTAGACAATCACTATGGCGGACCGATATTCCTTCTCTCTCACCACTTTCTCTCCCAGGTAAACACCGCATTGCGCTAGCGATTGCACAGGACATGTTCGCTGACGTTTCGTATAGCGGAAAGCTGGTCCAGATTGGTACGCGATCTTGGACACGCTGCAGATTTGGTGGCGAGGATGATGGCCAGTGTCTAACTTCACAACAGAGTATGCCTTGAATGCTGTCAATCAGGGCGTCACTTCATTAGGAATCAAGGGTATGTCTTTTGCACCACGAGCATGCAACACCATTGACCAGATTCTACAGCCACCAATGGCGTTGTTCTCGCAACGGAGAAGAAATCATCGTCGCCCCTCATTGATTCGCAATCCTCGTCCAAGATCAGCCTCATAACGCCTAATCTCGGCATGGTCTACTCAGGCATGGGTCCCGATTATCGTGTTCTAGTCGACAAGGCCCGCAAGGTCTCACATACTGGATACAAGCGCGTCTACAACGAGTACCCACCTACAAGGATATTAGTCCAGGATGTGGCGAGGGTGATGCAGGAGGCTACGCAGTCAGGTGGTGTGCGGCCGTACGGCGTGAGTCTGCTTATTGCAGGATGGGATGATGGTATCGAGCCTGAGGCTGAGGGCAAGAGCGACGAACAGACGAGCGAGGAGAAGAAAAAGGTTAGTGGTAAGACTGGTGGTATCCTCAAGGGAGGACCCAGTCTGTACCAGGTCGATCCCAGCGGTAGCTACTTTCCATGGAAAGCAACAGCGATAGGAAAAAGCGCAACGAGCGCAAAGACATTCTTGGAAAAGCGATACACGGATGGTCTGGAGCTCGAGGATGCGATTCACATTGCTCTCCTTACCCTCAAGGAGACTATAGAAGGAGAGATGAATGGCGAGACTGTTGAGATTGGCATTGTTGGGCCGCCAGAGGAGAGGCTTCTTGGTGTAGAGGGGGTTGAAGGTGCTGTCGGCCCACGTTTCAGGAAGCTCAGCCCCTCAGAAGTGGAGGACTACCTCACAAACCTGTAGAAGGCTGGCCACTATGCGGTACGATGCTGCGCGCAACAGGCATAGGTGACCTGAGCGCCTCACAAGAACTGTACTGAGTTACGACCAAAGTCATGAAGCGACTTATGTAGCATTTACGAAAATGATGCCTCACAATGCCTACTCTACGCCCTTTTGTTGCCTATGCTAGTTATGTTGTATCCGTACGCTAGAAAGATTAGTCAGAACAAGGTCCTTCTCTTCTCGGGTTTCTACCATGAATGACATCTGCATGTCACTAGTCAGCCAACATCGTTTAGCGCTACCGAGAACGTCGATGGTTGTCCAGAGCACCCGAGGCCAACACCAAAGGCCACGGAGTCTATCCCTTCACACTTACGTTCAGGTCGCTTGCGACTCCTGTGCTACTAATGGACTCGCCACTGCGAAATAGTGATGATGGTTCGGCCGCCGTCATGGCTTCCGACGAGACATTCCACCTGCGGGGCTACCAGGCTGAAATGGTCGAGGAGAGCATGAGGGCCAACATCATCGTTGTCATGGATACAGGCTCTGGGAAGACGCACATGTAAGTTCTTATTGCATTCTCTATAACCTGCTGTTGATCAACTAGTAGTGCCATCGAACGAACGCGAGCAGAATTGGAGACGTGCAAGCCCGACAAGGTGCGGACCCTTACGTACTGCTAGACCGTGCGCTAGATTGCATCTCACCTCTTCAGCTCGTCTGGTTTCTAGCACCTACAGTCGCACTTTGCGAACAACAATATGAAGTCTTCCAGTCCAATCTGCCCAGTTACGGTCACCTAATTCTCTGTGGAAGAGATGACGTCGAGCTGTGGACAACGCAGAACGACTGGGATCGGGTGCTGCACAATGTCCGTATCGTTATGTCCACGCATCAAATCCTCCTCGATGCACTTACACATGGCTTCGTAAGACTAAGCAAGCTGGCTCTCCTTGTTTTTGACGAAGGTTTGCCGGCTAATTTCTGGGAAAAGGTGCCTTCACTCATGTTTTGCAGCTCACCATTGCACGTTAAACCATCCGGCTCATCGGATAATGTCCGCGTTCTATATGCCTCAACTAAGAAATGGGGGCATAGCATTGCCCAAAGTCCTCGGCCTGAGTGCTAGCCCCGTCATGAAAGCAGTGGCTAACAAGCGAAGTCTTGAGTAAGCTCAATATGCCCACAAGGCCGGATGGAGCTAATATGTACAAGAACGATTGAACAGAACTTGCAAGCGACTGCAAGAACACCCAAACGGTGCCGGTCCGAGTTGCTTCGCTTTGTCCATCAGCCAGAGGTAATTCAAGTTAATTACACGCCAGGATCTTCTAGTGAAAGCTCCTCAGTGTTGCTGCTGGCACTACAAAATGTGTGTAGAAATTATGATCTCATGGAAGATCCATATGTGATCACACTCTTAGAGCAGCAAAAGAATGGATACAATGTCTCTAGACAGCTTGAGAAGCTGTGGGATACTCACAAGACTTATTGCTACGACCAGTTGAAGCAGTTGGTGTCCAAAGCCGAGGCAATGGCAGAAGAACTCGGTAAATCTGCTATGGAACACTACGTATATCAGTGCGTAAACAACTTTACGGACCTGTCACGTGCCGCGGATCAATCACTCTTCAACTTGTCTACCAATGAGAGGCAACATCTCCTGAGCATATTCCAGGCGCTTCCGGCTCAGCATGTCACTACCGTCCCTATCTCGCTACTGGACAGTTTGTCACACAAGGTCAGTGCCCTCATTGATACTCTAATCACTGAAGTTGTCGCCAATCCAAGATTTACCGGTCTCGTGTTTGTAGAACAACGAGTCTGGGTGGCATCTCTCGCCGACATACTAACTGTCCACCCACGCACCAAAGATATACTACGGATAGGTACATTTGTCGGTGCATCACAGACATCCAAGCGCAAAACAGATATATGCACATTTGCGGAACCCAAGAATCAACAAACTACTCTCGATGATTTCAAGGCCGGTATTATCAATCTTGTTCTGGCCACAAGTGTGCTGGAGGAAGGTATCGACATACCTAGCTGTCACCTTGTCATATGTTTCGAGCCTCCTAAGAATCTCAAGTATGTTTTTCTTCACGAATACTGTCCGAAGTATGAACTGATCATGTGTTCCATAACTTCGTAGAGGCTTTATCCAACGCCGTGGAAGAGCGAGACAGCAGCGATCGCGTTTTTACATCTTTTTTCCAGACACTGGACTTGCCTTTTCACAAATGCCTTGGCAATCACTTGAAGCTGAGTTGAGAAAGGTGTACGAAGACGACAAGCGTCAAATACTCTCAGCCCAGGAAAAGGAGCAGATTGAAGAGGAAAGTTCGCGCTGTTTCAAGGTTGATCGTACTGGGTAAGTTTATAGCTGCTATCATTAGCATCATCTTTAATGTCTCATAACATAGGACATCTCCAGCCTCACTTAAATCCTACTAACACTTGGTCCAGTGCATTGTTGACTCTTGATAATGCGTGTCAATACCTCTACCACTTCTGTGCTCGCCTGGCATCCGGCTCTTACGTTGATAACCAACCACAATTCGATTTCACTAACGTTGGCGATCAAATCACTGCCAAGGTTACACTTCCTATTTTCATCAATCCTGCAATAAGAATTGCCAAAAGCTGCAAAGCTTGGAAAACAGAACGAATGGCACAAAAGGATGCGGCCTTTGAAGCATACAGAGCTCTGTACGTGGCGGGTTTGGTAAACGAAAACCTCCTTCCTGTCAGACACGAAGACGATGAACACCCAGCCCAGTATCAGAGTCGCGATAACCAACCATCCATGATACCAGTATCTTGCACTCTTGACCCTTGGCAAACTCTCGTTGAATATCACCACCAGAGCCCGTACAAGTGGTATCAGACATTGCTCGAAGTGACGACACCCGGAGAGGACTTATGGCGAGTGATCCTTTTGACCCCATCCGCCGTGCCGACCATACCAGATGTGTTGTTATACTGGAACGAAACGAAGCGGTACAACGTGAAGGCTTCGCCGCTACACAGTGAATTGCTGACGGATACCGACATTCAGCTGCTGCGCTCTATTACCTGGACAATGCTTCGTTCAGTCTTTGGTGTCTACATCAAGGAAGACGCTTGCGACTTCATCTACCTATTGGCTCCTTGCAGTGAACTGGGCAATGTTATGTCAACATCTAAACTCCACGAATGGCGTTCGGCGACTACAAGCCAACAATCAGCCTTAGAACTTGTACTCCAAGGCAACGTTGATCTAAAACGTTGGGGTCTGGTAACACAACAAGAAGACATGCGAAAATATATCGTCAAGGCTATTAGGTCATCTTCATCTCTAGCTTCGCCAGATACCGAAACTACATTTGTGGAAGCTGTACGTTTCCCCAAGCGCCGGGACTTTTTGCATTCCATCTTGGAGAGCGAGAGCAAGAACGAAGCATACACCAAAACTGAGAGTCTTCCAGCATCACTATGCGTTGTCAATAATCTCCCGGTTTCTTACACTATCCTGGCATTACTTTTCCCATCGATTGCGCATAAGCTGGAAGTACACATGGTGGCCGACCTTCTCAGAAACACCGTTCTTAGGCATGTCGACATCGACATTTCTCATCTACCACTAATCGTTCTGGCGCTCACCTCATCCGCAGCCGACTTTGAAGAGAATTACCAGAGATTAGAGTTCCTTGGAGACTGCATTTTGAAGTTCATTGCTTCGCTTCATCTCATGGCGAGTTACCTTCATATGCCTGAGGGTATTTTGACAGGCAAGAAAGGTAGACTTGTCAGCAACGGATATCTGACTCGAGCTGCCTTGGCTGCCGGTCTTGACAAATTTGTTTTTTATAAGCGTTTTACAGGAGCGAAGTGGAAGCCAAGATACATTAGCCAAGCGGTCGCTGTCACAAGCTTTCCATCCAAGCAAGAGCAGTCTTCGAAGCTCATCGCTGACACCGTAGAATCACTCATTGGCGTTTCGTATGTTGTCGGCGGTCTTTCGAAAGCATTTGCATGTGTACAAGCTCTGCTACCTTTGGAAGACTGGATGCCGATTCCGGAAGCCAACAACAAGCTCTATAACGCCGCTCCCGACCAAGCGACTGTAAAAGGTCTTGCCCTGGTGGAGAGCCTACTTGGTCATACATTCAACAACAAAACCTTGCTCCTCGAAGCGCTCACACATTCTACGTTCCGCGGCCTCAACATGCATTGCTCATATGAACGAGAAGAGTTTCTTGGCGATGCAGTGCTTGACTACATCGTTTCGAAACGACTCTACGCCCATGAACCAAAACTTCCACATCACAAGATGCACGGAATCCGGACGGCGATGGTCAATGCCTCCTTCCTTACCTACAGCATGTTTGAGACAACTGTAGAAGAAGAGCTGACCAACAAAGAGACCCTACAACCTGAGACACATCGGAGGGCTTTGTGGCATTTCCTTCGATCTACAAACTATGAAATTGTAGCTTCACGGACAGTGGCTATCAGACGACATGCTGAAGCTCGAGCACAGATTGCCACAGCTCTGGAGCATGATGCTCGTTTTCCATGGCAAGCTCTCTCGCTCACGGACCCGCCAAAATTTCTCTCCGATATAGTAGAAAGCGTTATCGGCGCCCTCTACATTGACAGCCATGGCTCTATCACTGTTTGCGAAGAGTTTGTTCGACGCCTTGGCATCTTACGCTGTCTCGAACGCATATTGCACGATGGCGTAGATTGTCTGCATCCAAAGGAACGCTTGGGAATTCTTGCGGTAGACAAGAGCGTGAGTTATGTTCGTATCACCAGTGATAACAATCGAAACAAGGACGGACTACTCGGGGTTAATGACACACGGTACAAAGTGCAGGTCAGAATTGGTGGGAAGGATGTTGGAAATGTTGTTGAAGGTGTAAAGAGGCTACAGGCCGAGACTATCGCTGCTTGGAAAGCTATTGCAATTCTTGAAAGAACAGACGTCGAGTATGATATGATGAAAGAAGAGGAAGACGAGGTGTTTTTCGATGCCGAAGAGGACGGTGGAGTCAGACTGGAAAGCCAGTAGGTATTCGAAGGTGTAGGTCAGATGCGGTACACAATCAAGCTCGTGAGATGGAAATGACTGACTAGCAAGTGATCTACCCTGGTCGCATTTCAATGGGTACGTGCTGCCATCCTTTTACCTTACAATAACCGCTACTAGAGGCTACTATGAAAAAGTATGCACTCCCGTTTAGTTCTCTCTTTTGCCCAAGTCTAGGCCTCAGCATCCTTTCCTGCCATGGTGACTGATATAGCCACACTGCTATGAGCATCGATTGGGTGCACATTCGTTTGTCTAACCCTCGATATTTTTCTGTCATGAATCATAGTTTCAGATGTATACGCAACTCATGAAACCGCATCTCCTCGCCTGAATTAGTCTCGATTAAGATAAGTTGCCAAAACAGTCCCAAAGGATTAACAATTGAGCGCTAGGGACTGATGGTCTTGATCCTTGGCAACTTTTGGATCAGAAATACGTTTCTTGGACTCGTATTCGTGGTCAAACTTACGGAGAAAAACTGGTGTAAGTCTCAGAATCTGTTCATACATAAGGAACTTTCCTTAATACAAATGACTTCTCTGGCACGGCGGTAGTGACTTCGGACCTGGTTTCCGATGGTTACGTGTATCCTCTTTGTCTGGCTTCGATTTCAACAAAAATTACTGGAGCTAGTGCTTCTAGGGATCTGTCGTCAATTATAAGCTGCCAATTGGGAGTCATAGCTGCGATGGTATTCTTTCCAAAGTTCGGGGACTGCATGCCATATATGCTCATGTACTTGGACAGAGGACAACTAGAGTAAAGCCGTACAGATGGGTCTGGAATGACTTCGCATCAATAGATGTGCTTACCAAAGACCAAGAAAGCGAGAATATGCTAGACGTGTCGGCCGGCAATAAATCATGTAGCTTTTCGTGCCTTGCCAGGCTCCAGCAAAGCGTTCATGGCTCCTCGTAGAAGAGGTCTCAAAAACGACGAATGCTATCTGAATGGACAATACCAAACCGGTTGAATCGTCCTGGAGAGGTGACATTTCTTCAATGATCCTGAGGAACGCAGGTGGTTCTTCCTATTATCCGTAGAGCATCCTGAGGTCACCAAGGCCTGCGATGAGATCATGGCTGTGTTTCGAGCACATAGCAATGCCAGCTATAGCCGATTCGTGCTCATGCTTGGAGGCATTGGGGGCGATCTGTATTGGAGTGACACTGATCAGCAGCTCACAGAGAATTTCTTGGTTTAATGGAGGGGAACCCACTAACTTTCGCCTAGCGTCGTGTTGGTTACCGGCATTTAACAGCGACTACTGCCGCGCCGATAGAAGCTACATGTGTGGGTCTAGAGTGAGACATTGGGCGGCACCTTGGAGCTGGATAATGCCATTTTCAGGCGTTGACGGAGAAGCCGATGCTGAATGCCTCAGGCTGTTCGTTGTTGCTCCGAGTTAGTAATCGGTTGGTGTGGCGCTTACCAGAAGAAGATTGGCTCAGAAATGTCAAATTGAAGCTGAAAGCGGACAGGAAGTCGCACGGTAGCGACAGAACGACAGCGTATCTTGTCAGAGCGGCTCCGAAGGCTGCATACTAGTGTGGCGGAGGCACGGTTGGGGCTTCCCTCTCCGATGCCCCGGTGTCGTGAGGCGTTCGTTGTGCCGTGTGGCGTCCTCACTCCTCACAAGACTGCCTGACGGCCACTTCCTGGACCGGAACATCAATGCAATGTGACTGTCCTTGGTAGGGGCGAACTATGCCTAGCTACTGTCATTCCGTCTAATTATCCTTGATTGAGGCGCGGAAACCGCATGGCAAGATTTAAGGTAGAAAAGCATCTTGTCCGACTATAAAGTAATGAGCAGTGTCTTCGATGCGAAGGATCCATCTGCAACGCGACCACCTTTCATACATACAAAGCCATCATCTAGATCGGTCTAAGTCTCAAAGCCTCTTTTGCTTATCAGTCTACATATCCTCAAGACCGTCACTATGTCTTCTTCGTCTCAGAATCAGCACCAACAGTCGTCCTCTGGTGGCAGACCTACCGGCGCAACAGGTGGTGGTTATTACAGACATCCTTGCCGAAATTGGCAACAGGAGGGTCATCCTAAAAATTACAATTTTATCGATCAGAATGACCAACTTTGCGCCCATTGTTTGGTCAGTCTATCAATCTACACCGTTTAGCATTCCGCTAACTGCCACTCCAGTGCGCACCCCGCCATCGTTGAAAGCCGTTTAATGTCGAACCGCGACGCTGAAATATGGGGGTTTTGGAGACGGGTTTGCAACTGCGCTGATTATTCTTTCTTTGGAGTTACAATGAGAGCTAGATCTAGCACTCGCGGAGGTGTACTATTTGAAATAAGTAAACGTGTCTGGAATGTACTAGAATAATTGTGCTTCGAATACCCATCATGGAACTTGATCAAGCATACCTATTCCTTCCATTTTCTATGTTGGTCGCGGTACTAAACATTATTCATTGAACACCAATAACTTGCCACGTTAGAGTCGGGTTGATCTATGATGTCTTGAACTTGCGTACTCCAACGACTTTATAGCTTGCGTTCACACATCCAAGACCTATCTACAGTATTAGAAACTGCCTTCGAAGATGTGCTCTTACCTAACAAAGGGCGTGACCAATTTTGTCCGTGCCTCATCGACACACATTATGGAATACCATGAACGGACCGAACCTTACGCCATTCCAGTATCTCCACACGGGTAGCAGTGCATGCGATCACTCATTCTTCGAACCTGCAGACGGTGGGATCCTTGCCAGCGGCAGCGAGGGGTCAACTTACAACAGGTACCCCCGTTAACGAACGTCTTAGCCGCAAGCTAGTCAGCTGTTGATGATCGACGATGAATAGTGACGAAAGCCAATGATCCAGGGAAGGTGGTTGTCTTGCCCCACTGAGTTGGGTTGCAACTGGAAAAGTGAGCAATCTTTGCTCCAATCAGAATCACGACAATACAAAGCAAGACGAGCTTTCGAGCTGTACGAACTCACAATGTACCGCAATTCTCTGCGTTATCGTATATGTGAGCTATTCCTCTACTTTGATAGCTTTCGAGAGATATTGGAGCCTGCATAGTACTTCTCCATCCATATTTTGAGTACTGTGCTCATATGTACCTTTACGTGGAATTTAATGATTGTTGTATGACATCTCTCAGGCCAGTTTCTCACTTCGCCGGTCAATCGCTGATGGAAAGCATAGCACAAGCTTCTTGAGACTAGAAGCTATATGCGACGTGATGTATCTCGCTCAAGCCAGTATGCTGCATAAATACGTGTCAAGCGCCTGCTCAAAGGCTTAAATTCTTGATTCGCTATCTTTGTGTTGGTTTTACGTGCTTCTGACGAATAGCGGCCAGCAAGTGAGGTAATTAGGAATGGTTCGACACACTTCGTAGCCCAAATGCACTACGGGTAGGCCACTCAAAAGCCGGTGGCCTTTTCTTATCCCTATCTCTGATCTATCTCGGCAAGTCGTCCTCATGTACCCGATGGTGCTACTCTGAACGACTCCTAGAAGCCGATCACAGGGAGCACAAGACCAACTGGCAAGGAATTTAACCACATTGTAATTGACTAAGGTTAAGCAGAACCTCGGAGGCTATCTAAGATTGCTAAGTGGTGGTAATGTACATAGGAACGAAGAGTGTCGTGCCATCGGTGAAGCAACCCTGCCTAGCTAGCTGGGAAATGATCCGTGTTTAAGAAGTCTCCACTTCCCTACATCCAGCTTTCATGGAACGAGTCGCGCAGATTAATACTCAGTCTCTCCTGAGAAAAGCAAACACCAGTCACAAATTAGACGGATACAAGAAAGCTACCAGAGGCTTCTTGGGTAGATGGACTGGAAGGTTGGATCGCTCTACAAGACCATGCTCCACGATTGCTAAGATTCTGGAGGCTGCACCGTGGCGTAGCATCTTTTCCGAACAATGCAAATCAACCGGTCAGATCACTGGTGCCAAGTTGCGAGCGCAAGCAAGTTTTTGCGCGTATCTTGATATCACATTGTGCTTTGTCAACAATGGGTCCAACACCCAAATCCACGCATCTAACCGAGATAGGCTTTGCATTTGCAACAAGCGCAGATGCCCAGGAAAGGTCATATGATGCTCGATGCTCAGCTAAATAGTTTGGGGCAGGAATCTTAGTTGCTCTTCCATGTTGTGGGCCCTTTCTGCGACCGCACCAAGCCATACACCCCTCCAAAAGCCACCCTGTTCACTTCTTGAGCCACGCAATAGGAATTAGCGAATGGAAAAACACATTCGCTTCATACCCGGCCCATAATCCTTATCCGAGCGCGCCGTCCTTGTCGGACTCCATGCTTATGGCAGCCTCATGGACTCTCCTCATTTATACAATCAGAGGTAAAGGGCAGAGCTACACTTCGGAACGTCGAGTATCACAACAAATGGCCCAAGAACTCTTTACTAAATAATTTCAGTCTAGAATCAGATGGTGACTGTTGTTCTAGGATCATGCGCTTAAGAACAGCCAGCTTGATGGGCCGACTCCTCCCCCCTCCCCAGTGTATGGAGTGTATTGAAAGCATGTGATCAAAATTCAATGCATGCAAGTGCAAGACATCAATCACTTGCTCCCAACAGTTGGGCATGCATATGCGGGTTAGTCAAACCTTTAGACGCTGTTCCATAGCAACCAACACGACAAATGCACCCTATCACCACGGATGTGGGTATTGTTGTCGCTCAAAAGGACATAGCAGCGATGTCCTCTGATCTTCGAGCCCCAGTCCTGGTATGGCAGTGCATGACCAAGCTTACGGGGGGTGTGCAGCTGCCCTGGGATCTCGACCTCGAAGATTTCATCATGTCATGGATGCGGGAGCAATGGTACAAAAAACACAGACGCTTGATCATCGGTCTTCTTGATGCAACCTTGACATGAGTTGGAAACCTTCTGACCACAGACATGTGTGCAAATCGTCCCGCATCCAAGCCCCAACCTCATCAGCACTACCTACTCATATCGACCGACGACCGACAAATTAATGGATAGAGTAGACACTCGTATGTCTCACTTCCAAGCGGCCCAAGGCACGCAGGGTCGAGCCTGCATGCAAGGCGCAAATTCGTCGCCGTCATACTCCTCTAAGCGCCCATATCTTGCGGCACAGCAAACACTGGCCCTGACCCAGTCGATCAACACCATTTGCACCCCCAAATCATGTTTTGACATCTAAACCGTTAAAGGTGGTGGCTTAGGAGCTAAAAAAACTACCGTGCCGCAACAAGCGCCGGCGCGTAGGTAGGTAGCTAGTGAAGCGAAAGGGCCAACGCTGCCTTAGAACAACTGCTCTCCTAAGACGAGGGCCAAAACCAAGTCAACGGATGATATGTCATTCACTAGCCATATACTAGTTCAGAATAGCGCTCTGTTTCTTAATGTTTTCGAGGCCAACGCTGAGCTGGGCAAGGCAGACGAGTGTGAGCAATCCCGGCGAGCGCACGGGTTCGACGGGCAGAGTGCCGTCACCGTTCGCGATGCCTCACCTATGCCTTTGGGGCCTTGCTCATCCTGGGACTATGTTTACGTCACTGATACGGTCTCCAAATATGGGAAGGCTGATTAGAACGGCCACCTTGACGTGCTCCATCCGAAATCACGTTGCCGTGAGTGGGACCACTCTGCTCGGCGCATGGCACCTGGTGACACTCTAACGTTCAGAGTTCCACGATATTTTCTAGGTAAGCGGATTTTGAACTGATTGAAAAATGCACATGACTTGAGACGCTCCAGTTGAGCTAAAGCACGAAGCGCACCCACACCGGAACGCCCATGATTCCATATTATCAATATTACGTTGGTCGTCTCGCAAGCTGTTTATCACCCTACAAGATGTGAAAGAATTTTTTTACCTTGTCTCCAGTAGGCTCCATGTACCCCTTCCCTGGATAGAACGATGATATGCCAAGAGTGATCGCTGAGTTTTGCGGACTTCGTCGTAGCTTCATCAAACTTTGCATGTTTATCCAGTTTCTTGAGTACGTCAGTATGGCACGTATTACGAGGTACCATGATATAGAAACTTACCAGTCTCAACACCAGGCTGTCTGCCGTCCAATCCTCCAGTGACTTTCTTCTTTAATTTAGATAGCCCAATCTTAGCTTCATCCTTTGCGAATTTTGCGTTGCGTGCCGGCTTCCATTGCATGAGTCCCCGATGCTTTCGCTCTTCCGCCCGCTTGTTCTGTTTGTTGTGATCCCTACTCGATGTCGTATCGTCCGTCTCTACGGTAGTGCTCGTCCGGGCTGTTGATTGTGACTGCCGAGGCAGGTGGTCTTCTGTCGGCGATAGATCCGTTTTTGCTGACTTGAGCTTTCCATTCGATCTGCTCTGATCGCCGCCACCAGGACCGCCGCTGAATGCTGTCGCATTGCCGACGGTATCGCCATCTTGTATACCAAGGTCAGATGAAGACGAATCCTCGCCGTAGTCATCGTCGGAGTCATCGTTTTCTTCGTTATCCGATGGATGGTGACGATCATGTAGTGGTTCCTCGACACCAGGTTCGCGCCTCTTTTGCCCTCTAGTGTTCATGTATGCTTTGGGATTATCACCAAAGGCGCCTGACCAGTCTTGTCCATCCTTTGCGAGCCACTTGCGTTTCTCTTCCTCACTTGCGTTCTTGAGAATGTCACGACCTGACGTCAATGACTGCTCGTGTAGTTCCCTTACGCGGTCCGGCAGCTCCTTTTCGACCATGTGGTTTCGCACGCCCTCACTAACGCATGCTTCCCAGGTCTCATAGGTCTCACGTGTGTCATTATCAGTCACAAAAGCAGCGTGTGACTTGTCCATTCCAGCTTTGAACCGAGCACGGAACTGTAGACGCCCCACCTCTTGGAGATCGTCAAGACCTGGCTCTTTGTGGCAGTTTTCTTCAGTGATATAGTTTTGCGTGAGTCGGGCAGGGGCTGCGGTCTTCCAGATGGGGATGTTGATGTCAGCATCCTCGTTGTCGACGAAGTGTTGAAGCCAGATTATTGCATAGGCATCCGGCTTACGATGATTGGCGGTGTGGAATTCAAAGACAACAGGTGACCTGTAGCGATGCTTCACAGGCAGCCGGACGTTATTCTTGCCATTACCTTCTTCCAGGTCCCAGTAGTATCCATCACCCTCGTCGAGCTTGCGAGCAGCAGTACGGCCTATTTTGCCAGTACTGCCGCCAGTCCGCATGCGAAGTTTAGGATGTTGGTTGTAGCCTACAGCCAGGATGCGTTGAGATCGGAACTCAAAAGTGCCAACATCCCAGCCAAGCATCTGAGGAGGTAGACGGGTCTCGATGCTGCGGAAGAGAAGTGCGATACGTATGCGACCGAAACCGATACCACCATCGAGTGGATACCACCGTGTGACTTGGGAAGACGTCTCCAGGATATCTAGCAAAGAAAAAAAAACTCAGCACACTTCATCCAAGTTTTATCCGAACAAATGTGGTACATACCTGATAGCTTCAATGGGACGACACCCAGGACAGGATCATGTTCTCTGTGTCGCTGGTCTCGTACAGTAACAGTGACGATAGCCGATCTCCAGTCACGCACAAACCGTTCTGTTCCAGCGTTGAATATCGGTTGTGAGGTGACCGCTTTTGTTCGTGTTCGGTATACAAGTTCATCGTTGAAAAGAATCGTACAGTAACTGTTAGGAAGGTCTCCGCCGGTCTCGTTTTTGCCCTCGCCATAAGGCTTTGCAGGCTCGTACTCACGGCCTTTTGGATCAGCGCTCCCCTTGACATTTTCCAATTCAAGGTTGACGATTTGCTGTACCACCACACTGCAGATACCACTGGGCCACAGTGGATCAGGGGGTGTATGCATAACGGCATCATCGGTTTCAGAATTGATGACGCCTTTGTCGTCCTGTAGCGCGGGGTCGTCCTTGAGCTCATCCGGAAGAGCCTTGTTCTTACCGTCTGTTCGCATTTCCTTTCTAAACTTTGGCTTGCTGAAATAGCCAACTTCCCAGTGAAGCTCTCCAGGCATATCACTATCAGGCACCATGCCGGCTAACTTGGAGGTTTGTGGGTACATTTTGCCGGGATGTTGGATCATTTTCTGCAATGACAACTCAACCTTTCCGACTATATCATCGGCAGTGTGTCGATCGGAATCCCAAAGCTCGACACTCAAGTTTTCGTTTGCCTTGATCAATTCTGGGCCAACGAGAACGGCCGCTGTTTCTTCCCAGATAGGATTGAGGTCGTCTGTGATTACTCGAGTGCAGTACATTGGTTTTCCATATTTCGAGAATGCAACCGTAATGTAAGGGTCGCTGCCACCGTGTTTTGATCCGCGACGATCTTGTTTGCTGAGTCCGACGGCGCGATGGATGCGGATCCACAACACACCAAGAGCTTCAGTATCCTTCTGAACCGAGTCACCTTGGAGAATAGCGCGCATATCAATGGACATGGATTTTGGTGCCACGTACACTAAAGCTGTCAACATGGTTCAAACGGACTATTCGCTGGGAAGTTGTACGTACTACTTGCCGCCGCTTTGATAGCGTAGTTGACAAAGTTGCTGATTAATGGAAGGTTCAGTATGTTGACTCCTTTCTCCACCATGGGTATACAGCCAGCAGTCACTTGCGGCGTACCCATCAATGTGAAGGTCAGGGTTTTAAGGAAGGGAGGTTCAGGAGTCATGTTCATGCGCAAGCGCACAGTGCCAACGAGGCCTTGCAATTCAACGAATATGGGGAGAGGGACGCCAAAGAGACCTTTGATACCCAAGTAGAAGACCAGCTGCATATGCATGTTGCGGGCTCTCTCAGAAACTCGCTTGCCGCTGGGGCTGGCGTGGTATGCAAAGGAAACCTCTAGGTTGTAGTAGTCACCACCCTCCTCGTCCGCGGCTGCCTCTTGGGGATCTTTCGTCCTTTTATTCTCTTCATGAATCGATGCCTTCATGTCGCCCATGTGCGAGTCTGGAAGTGCTCGCAAGCTCAGGATACGCAATGGGTTGCTACCTTGGTTGATTTCGGCGACGCGAACATTTTCAATCACTCCAGGTACTGAGGCTTGCATGACGTCCTCAAGCGTATCGGCAACGCCTGAAAACATGTCTGGATTAATGAGACCCCAAGCGATACTTAGAAACGTGTTCATCCACTCGACTGACTCTGGCAATAAGTTTAGCGAAGCCTAAACAATGAGTAATTAGCATGTGGCCAGAAAACTAAAGAAGCGCTTTCAGGGGCATTTACCATTTGGCCACGGACTTGCTCGCTGTCCCACTCGCTTTCTCTCCCACTGCGAATGACTTCCTTGACCCAAAGATAGACAGCTGATGCTAAACACATGGCTAGCGGTACGAGACCCTTGAGTGCGCCACCAAATATCTTACCCACAACGACGGTTCCTATGAGTATTCCTGCGCAGAGGATGTTGGCACGGACCTCCAGTGCTTTGAACATGGGCTCATAGCTGACCGAGGGTGTGGGGTGGAAAAGGACATTGGTCTTCTCGCCATGGATGGGAACGTCGGTTGTGGTACCTTGGGCGACTGGGTCTGGCGGTGCAGTAACGTCTTGGCTATGCTTGTAGTCCTGGAGCGACTGGGAAGGATCTGTTTTGATGGGCTAAACGTTGTTAGCAGGAAGGTGTAAAGCCAATCTTTGGATGTCCTACTGTTTGCTTGTTCAGGTTCGCATTGGGGACAACGATATGGGGATTCTCCACCTCGTTAATCATGTCTTTATTGACATCGGCGATAACGACTTCCCTACCCGTGGTTGGATCTGTTACTTTTTTCTCGGTTCCCTTGAGCTGTGTGTCTGGTAGTTTATCGTCCGTCTTTGGCTGCCCCTGCTGCTGGCCCGTCGCCGCCTCATCGATTTGCTTGTCACGAGCTTTCTTGTCTTTGTCCAGATTCTCGACGAACTGTCTGATAGTGGGAATAGGGTTGTGTCCCGAGTAGTGCCCGCCCGGAGCATGCTGCTGCTGCTGCGACTCCATTGTGTGATGGCGTCTCGGTACGTAACAGCCCAGGTCTGCTGTGAGGACGTCCAGGAAGAGTGTAGGGGTCAATGGGGATATATTGAGCAGAGGCCAGGCATGCGTCTAGCGGCGATCTCCCCCGCTGAAGAAGCGAAAGCAAGGAATGAAGACATGAAAGGCGACGCATGCGCGCGGGGCAGAAGGCTGCCAGCCACAGTTAAAATGACGTAGGCAGGTACGACTGTTCCTGGAAAGGGTGTAGTCCTGTTGCCCAGAAGCGCACCATGTGCACTCTGCAGTCTTTGCTCCTTCTCACGGCTCGACCAGAAGCGGCTAACATGTCCACTGTGGCTGCAATCTTGCTGCATTGTACACCTTGTGCATTCTTGTAGGACCTCGTCGTCGGCACATCATCAGAACATCTCGCTACCATCCGCCGATGACGTAGACGCGCATCGCGTCGCTTGGCCAATCAGTGCTCAGCGGGGCCGGCCCCCCTCCCCCGGCTTGGGACGACTCATCATCTCTCTTTGTCGCTTTGGCACAAGAGAGGCCCACTACGAGTTGCTGTGATTCTAGTCTAGGTATTTGTGAATGTGCTACGTTGGGCAAGCGTTTGGATATGTCAGGCTGGTTCACCCTCTTCACTAACTGCCGCTACATCCTCAATGGCGACCTGGTTGAAGACCACCTCGTCATTTCTGATGAGACGGGACTCATCCTCAAAAGAGAAGGCTACATTGGTGGCGAGGCAGTTGACTTGGAAGACGCTATAATAGCGCCAGGCTTTCTCGAGCTACACACCAATGGTGCCAATGGCTTCCACTTCACCCATTTCGACGACAAGACGAGCTATGCAAACAAGATCGATGATATTGCCAAGTACTACGCAGCTCAGGGCGTCACCGGCTTCTGGGCAACTCTACCTACCATCAAGGCGGATGAATTCCAAAAGGCACACTTTCCATCCGTGTCTTAACTCTATGCCAGCAGGCCGGCTAACGTCTTGGCAGATCCTCCCCTCGCTCACCCCAAGGGATATACCCCATGCAGCTTCGCTCCTAGGTGCCCATACAGAAGGGCCTTATCTTCATCCTTCCAAGAAAGGGGCACACGACAGCTCTCTCTTCCAATCCTGTTCCATCTCTCCGGCCAGTGTCTATGGATCTTCGCACCTTCAATCCGCCGTCAAACTCGTCACCGTTGCCCCAGAACTACCTGGTTCTGCAGCCTTAATTAAGTCATTGACGCTGCAAGGTATCAGAGTCGCCATGGGCCATTCCACTGCAACCTATGAAGACGGCGTGGTTGGGCTCAGTGCTGGAGCAAGTGGATTAACTCATACCCTCAACGCAATGCCCAACTGGGCATCTAGAGCACCAGGTTTAGCTGGCTTGATCTCTCTACCAGAAACAGGCAAGGTTGCACCCCCGTGGTATACGATTATTGCAGATGGAGAGCATCTCCATCCTAACACTGTATCTCTACTTTACCGCTCGAGCCCCAAGCGTTCAATTGTTATCACAGACAGTATTGAGCTTGCTTCTCTCAAGGACGGAACATACCCTGGCCATTCACAGATTCCCTTTGAACAAGTCAAGAGCGGTACACGAGCTACAATAGCCGGTACTGATACCCTGATTGGTGGCTGCATTCCACTCCAACAAAGTGTGAGAAACCTGATGGATTGGTCTGGCTGCGGCATTGCCAAGGCGGTGGGCACAGTCACCGAGAATGTGGCGGCTTTCATGGGTATAGACGGCCAAGGTGGAAGGGGGGTATTGAGAGAAGGCAGGAGAGCTGATCTGACCGTGTTGAGTGAGCAAGGCGAGGTGCTCCAGACGTGGGTGGCTGGACACAAAGTGTGGGACAAGGAAGAAGCGCTAAGAGCCCACGAAGAGGATGGCGAGGCAAGGGGATGATCTTTCTGTTGAGCATAGCTTGTTATGTTGGCGCGTAATCCGGATGTAGAAGGCTACCATTCATACTCTTCTAGCCAAACGCTACAACTGGGGGTTTTGAGACTCGGCCGGTTACCCTGCCTGCATCGCAAGTGAACTGTCGATTGGAGGCCTCGGAAAGCTTAGCAAGGACGATAGCGAGTGCGCAGACTGGAGCTAATGGTTTTCCAATAGCTGTCGATCGTGGTCGGACTTTCAAGAGCACGATGACATTACATGCGTCGTCATCCAACTATGACATTGCAGAGTGCGCGTGAGCGAAGAGTCCATTCTACGCGTTTAGATGCATGTATCGCCACATTCGAGCCGCTAATTCAGGTAAAATCCAAAGCAGTAGATACCGGACGAGATGTTGATCTCACGTGCACATTGCCAGATCAGTGAAGATCTGGTTGCCTTTCGGACAAGCCATACATAGAGCTGAGATGTCCTCGGCGTGCGCGTTGATGAGGGAAGGTCCGTTCATAGCCATCGGCAGATTTTGAACACACCGTCGCTTAGTCATCCGCACTAACTTGGCGCTAACAAGTCCTTCCGAGGCCTCAACTTTTCCCATAGCTTTAACATGGAAACTCTCGACAACACCGAATGGGACGTCCTTATTGTAGGGACCGGCCTGCAGCAGTCTCTTCTCGCTCTGTATGTGCCTTGTCTCTTAGCGTCAGGGGTTATCATCTGACTGACGCAGCACTTGAAGAGCTTTGTCGCGGTCGGACAAAAAGATCCTCCATGTCGACGAGGATGACTTCTATGGTGGCGCCGAAGCTGCCTTTAGCTTGCAGGAAGCTGAGGACTGGGCACAGCGGATGAATGAAGGTGAGGATGAATGGTGTCGGCTGCGCAAATCATTGCTAACTTATCAAAGGACCAGCAAATGCTGCCTTCTCCAACATCACCGTTACTAGGCCTGAAGTCCACCCCGACAGTTCAGGTCCAAGACTATCCGTTTCGAGAGCATATAGCTTATCGTTGAGCCCCCAGCTAGTGTATGCTCGCTCTTCCCTTCTTGGTTACCTTGTCTCGTCAAGGGTGTATCGTCAGCTAGAGTTTCTCGCTGTCGGCAGTTGGTGGGTGTACTGCAGAGACACACAGGACGAAAGTCCTATGGGTTCGGAGACTCCACCTCCACATGGAAGACTGTTAAGGGTGCCAAATGGTAGGGAAGATGTCTTCTTGGATCAGCAATTGGAGTTCAAGGCAAAGCGCGCTTTGATGAAGTTTCTGCGCTTCATTGGGGAGTACGAAGAGCAGACCGACGTTTGGGAAGACCGCCGACAGCAACCATTTGCAACGTTCCTCACGGAGAAGTTCAAGGTTCCCGCAAGTTTACAAGCACCATTAATGGCTCTCGCACTATCAACTGCCCACCCATCCCAGACGACGACTGAATACGCACTGCCCCGGATTGCGAGGCATTTACGCTCAATCGGTGTATTCGGTCCTGGATTTGGGGCTGTTATACCAAAATGGGGTGGCTTGTCCGAAGTTAGTCAGGTGTCTTGTCGAGCCTGTGCCGTTGGAGGTGGAGTCTACGTACTTGGAAAAGGCGTCACTCCAGCAGCCGATAGCGCTCCAGGTGTGACGGAAAAAGGCACAAAACTTCGCCTGAAAGATGGCGAAGAGATTGTTGCGAAGTGGATCGTAGGAGGAAGCTCCTCGACCACTCCTGAGACTGCCTATTGCAGGTCGATAGCCATTGTGGCATCGCCCTTGCTGCACCTGTTTCCTCCTATTGCTGAAGAAGCACCACCACCGGCATCTGCCGTCGTCGTCCTTCCGTCCGGCTCGCTGACAATTAATTCCGAAGTTGAAGAGCTTCCGCCAGTTCATATTTTCGTGCATTCAAGCGACACCGGTGAATGCCCTCGTGGCCAGTGTAAGTTCCCTCTTCTCTTCTCTGTTCGCCTGTATGATGAACAAATCTTAAAATCTTATCTACATTGTCTGAATACCACTGAAGACAATACCTCTGACAACCTGATTAATCGGCATTATCTCCACCCTGTCAAATCTACACATTTTCTTCTTCTTCATATCGCTAACTACCGTTAAGGTGTACTGTATGCTTCTACATCTCTGGGTGATGGACAGGGCTTCGCTCTACTTGACCAGGCTATTAACTCGCTTCTTTCTGTTATCGATGTCACACCTGCACCAAAAGTACTTTGGTCAGCCAAGTATCAACAACAACCGTCTTCTGGACGTGACGTTCTTCCTTCTGGACCAGAGAACATTATCCGCTTTCCCCCGCCGCCCATGGACCTTGCTTTCGATGATACGGTGCTCGACAACGTCAGAAATGTATGGGAAAAGGTGGCGGGTGACGACGGGGGCGAGTTTCTAGTTTTTCAGGACAGGGAGACGTATACAGATGATGAATGAGGTAGAATGAAGAACACGAGGAAACGATTACATGAAGCAGCACTTTTTTCAATACAACTATTGTTGGGTACAAACATGCGCAAAAGTTACTAGATGTTTTCCCAGCCAGCGCACGCCGTTTTCCTTGGAACATGTCTGCTGTGTGTCAAGGGTTCTTGGGGAAGCCGTCAGCATGTTCATGGCAACCCCCCAAGGTCTGGATATCGTGCCTTGAGGCAGGGCGCGTGTGGCCGCTCACAATTCCAGTTTGTGAAGAAGCTGCAGCGCTATCCCATATCTGGGCGGAGGGAGGACATGTACGTGATGAGGTCGGGCGGCATGTTTGTGGTGGCACTTGTACGTGGTCGAGTGTATGTGTTTGCAGTTGGCGCCATAATGGGGTTCGGTGCAGAGGTAAAGATGACTGGGTGAAGCAGGCGGAGGTCGAAGGAGGTTCTTGCGACGGCCGAGTGAAGCCAGGGTGAATGCAGGCCTCACGTCTGTGTTTTTGTGGCAGTGCTGGTACAAGCAAAGGGAGTATAAGAAAGTACGAGAACAAGTTCGTGCGGCGCATTGTCGTGTCTTGCAGGATATGGAGGGTTTCACGCCAGGTGATATGTCTCAGTAGGTGATTGTTCACAGAATGATGATGTTTGTGATTGAAATTACTTTGTAACTTGCTTTCATAGACTTGCTCATTCCTGGATATATTTTTTGAGGGTCCTCAAACGATCCATGGCCCTCTCGAGCACATCGTCGTCTTTGCATACGGCAAACCGCAGCCAGTCCTCTACGATATGGGCGTTGGTTGGTGTAAAGAATTCGGTAGGGGGAATGGCAGCCACACCGACCTCTTTGATCAAAAACCAACTAAGCTGGAAATCCCTCGGACGCTCTGCAACGTGTGGGGGGAATTCGTAGTCTTGTGGCAGTTTGACTTTTGACATGTTTACCAGGACAAAGTAGCCGCCTTCGGGGTCTGAGTAGGGCAGATTGAGCTCGTCAAAGACGGCAGTGAACTTGTCCATTTTGGCCTTCATCTCTTTCTTGGACTCTTCCCAGAAGTTGTTGGCGTCGGCCTGCTCGAAGCCAACGGCTGTGGCTTCTTGCAGGGGCGACACACTGCTGTAGCAGATGCGTGTATGCGCAGCACTGACGTACTTGATCAGATGCTCGGGGCCGATCAGCCAGCCTACTCTCCAGCCAGTGGCGTAGAAATTCTTGCCTCCGGAGCCGACGGTGAGCGTGAGCGTGGCGATTTCAGGAGACAGAGTGGCCATGCGGGTAAAAGGAACATAGTACAAGCGGTCGTAGACCTCGTCGGAGAGGATGATGATGTTGTTCTTGACGCACAGGTCGCCGATGGCTTGCAACTCTTGCTTTGAAAAGACCTTGCCGATTGGGTTGTGTGGGGAGTTGAGAACAATCATGCGAGTTCGTGGGGTTATGGCGTCCTCGAGCTCGTCCATGTCGACGGTCCACTCAGCTGCCGAGGTGGTCTTGGTCGCGCCGTCTTTGGGCGGGTGCATGGGGACGTAGACGACTTTTCCACCGGGCATCTCAATGTTGCTTATGTATTGGTCGAAGAAGGGCTCAAAGACAATGACCTCGTCGCCCTGCTCGAGGAAGGCCATGAAGGCGCTGAGCATGCCCTCGTTGGCGCCGGTGGTGATTGTGACTTCGGTGTCGGGATCCAGTTGGCGGCCAAAGAAGGGCGAGTATGCGGTGGCAATGGCCTTTTTGAGTCGCGGGCGGCCTTTGGTGGGCGAGTACTGGTTGCAGTCTACCTGGTCGAGGGCGGCTTTGGCGGCATCGAGGACGAACTTGGGGGGATTGTAGCCGAAGAAGCCCTGGCCCATGTTGACAATGGGCTGGACGGGCGAGGCGGCGGCGGCCTCATTGACTATGGACCAGACATCCTGCCGCTGGCCCGCGACTCTGGCGGCGGGCTTGAAGGGGTCGGCCCGCCGTGTTGTTGCTGACATGGCCCTGCGCGGGGGGGTTGAGGCGGAGATGGAGGACGGGGTGGAGGGGGTGGAGGGGGTGCCAGTCAAATGACGAATTCTTCTGAGGCCACAACCCACGATGCTCGCTCGCATGGCAATGTTGAGGCGGGTGGGGAGGAGGGGGGGGGGGAGGGTTCTGGCGTATTGCGTGCTCTGAAGCCATCGTCATCAAGTGTGGGGGAGCGGGGGAGGGCCGGGATAGCGGTTCAACCCATGTGGCTCGTCGCGTCCACCCACACATTGTTCGCGTTTACGCGTCGACCAGCTACACCGCCCTCTCGACTCGACCATGGTCGACTGCCCCATCTGCACCCACGCCGTTAAAGACACGCACATCAACCAGCACATTGACAGCGGCTGCAAGGACTTTCTGCTTGAGCCAGGGCCGCCGCTGCTGCCACTGCCACTGCCGCCGGGCACGCAGGCTACGCAGGCCACGCCGGGCCTAGGCAAGACGTACAGCTTCTTCACCCCAGGCGCACGCCCTACCATACAGCGCTCCCAACCATCGCCAACGCCGCCACTACGCACCAAGCGCTCCCTGGAAGAAAGCACCGACAAGCAGCAGCCCGATGGCGATGCGCAACCGCAACCGCAATCGCCCTCTTCCTCTTCCGCCCCCAAGCGCGCCCGCAGGCTCAAGGCTCTCCAGGATGCCATGCCGCTGGCTGAGCGCATGCGGCCCACGTCGCTCGACCAAGTCTACGGCCAAGAGCTAGTCGCACCAGGCGGCGTGCTACGGGCCATGGTAGACGACGGCAGGCTGCCCTCCATGGTCCTCTGGGGCCGCCCAGGAACTGGCAAAACCACCATCGCACGCTTGATCGCCAACACGTCTGGTTCGCGTTTCGTCGAGATCAACAGCACAAGCACCAAGCTCGACCAGGTCCGCACCATCTTCGCAGACGCCTTCAGCGACCTGCAGTTGACGGGCCGCAAAACCATTGTCTTCTGCGACGAGCTGCATCGCTTCTCCAAAACACAGCAAGACGCCTTCCTCGGCCCAGTCGAGTCTGGGACCATCACTCTTATCGCTGCCACGACCGAGAACCCGTCCTTCAAGATCATCTCCGCGCTGCTGTCACGATGTCGCACCTTTACCCTCGACGACCTAGGCCACGATCATCTGGTCCGCATCCTCGAGCGTGCAATGGCATCCGAGGAGTGCACATCCCCCTTGCTCGACAAGCCCATGCTCGAATACTTTGCCCGCTTCTCCGATGGTGACGCGCGAACCGCCCTAAACCTGCTCGACCTTGCCATGGGCCTGGCCAAACAGTCTGGTATGACCAAGGAAAAGATTCAACAGAGCCTCACCAAAACCCTCGTATACGATCGTGCCGGCGACCAGCATTACGACAGCATATCTGCACTGCACAAGTCCATACGAGGCTCGGACCCGGACGCCGCATTGTACTACCTGGCACGCATGCTCGAGTCTGGCGAAGATCCACGCTACATTGCGCGCCGCCTCATTGTCGTTGCCTCGGAAGACGTGGGATTGGCAGACAATAGCATGCTGTCGCTCGCGACTGCTACATACTCTGCCTGTGAGAAGATTGGCATGCCAGAATGTCGCATCAACCTCGCACACGCTGTCACTGCCTTGTCGCTTTCGCCCAAGTCTACCCGTGCATATCGTGGCATGAACAATGCAATGGATGCGCTCAAAGAACCTGGCGTCGCCGCACTGCCCATACCTCATCACATACGCAATGCGCCAACCAAGTTGATGAAGGATCTCGGCTATGGAGAGGGATACAAATACAATCCACACTATCTCGACGGCAAGGTGAAGCAAGAGTACCTACCCGAAGCGCTCAGAGGACGCTCATTTTTAGAAGAGGCCGATCTGGGAAGCAAAGTGGATCCTGATCTGATTGACGATGACGAGTTGATTCCGGAGATAGACTAAAAGCGTTCATTGGGATTGAGTCTTTTTTTTTTCTTCTTGGACTCCCGCTTAGCCAAGTAAACGATGATACCCATTTTGAGGTGCATTTCTAATATCGGGCTCTTTTTTAAAAAAAATATATATATGTTTCTTGCATTTTGTTTCTTCTGGTTCTTGTGTTAAACTGCAGGCTTCATTGTAAACCAACTGTCCAACATAGACTGCTTGCCTCGACTTCGCTCACGCTGCTGCCAAGCAAAGCTATGTTACAACTACAACCTTTGCATATTGTTGCCTTGTTCCCACTGTGGTCAATTCCATGCGGCGGGCCGCTGCAAACTGGGTTGGTTGACGCAGCAAAAATGACATGCGTGTCTGACGTGAGCACCATGCAGTCATCTTCTTTTTTGCACTTGCATGTTTTCTAGCTACAGACGCAGGTGAAATGGTACGCTCATGCTGTGACGGCAACATTCGCAGCCTTTACCTGTTCCACAGTCGTACGACCCAGCCCTTCCGTCGCGTAAAAGTCCATGGGGTAAAGATTTGTCCGTTCCCTTTCTCCCAATCCTCGGTGGGATTCATCTTCCTCTTCCTCTAGCCATGGTGCATCTCTTACCCCCAGCGCAACAAGCGCCTCGTATGGGCTCAGTAGCGGCCGTGGAAAAGCGTAGCCCCAATCTATACTCAGCCTGGGACATGCAATTTGCACCCACGCTTCTACATCGCCCATCATTGCCAGCTTTCCAGGGAAAATCTCCGACATGAGTAAACTGACGCATTTGATGTTTTGGCGCCGGAGCTCTTCCTCAATCAGCGTCAATGTGTGAGGATTGCCTTGTCGGCCCAGCGAGCCCAGGATAACGCCCCAGGTGCGGCCTTTTCGAGCCGTCAAAATGGCACTGCGCCGTAAGCTGTACAGAGACTCGTGTTCGTACACCTCATGAGTCAGCCGTCGCGAGTATGGATCGTACCGGTAGGCGGGTAAGTGGGGGTTAGCAATCATGGCGCTTTCGAGATGAAATCGCCCGTCGCCAAGATACAGTATCATATCAGGCACTTGTTGTTCCCTGCCTCTGGCATCGAGCTGGCCGGCCTTCATGGCCATTGACGGTGATGTGCAGCCAAGGATTTCTCCCTTGGACAAAGGCGCTATCTGTGGTATAAACGGGTTGTATCCCTCCTTCCGCAGTATGGGCACAATGCCGTGGATGGTTGCGTTGAACTGGATGGTACCGACCAGTGCAATCGTCTTGCCAACAGGAAAATTTTCTGTAATTGTGTTGATCAGGTGCTGGGTATCAATCGTAATGGAGACAAAGATGTACAAGGTTGCAATCTTGGTTACAGCGACCGGTATCAGACAGCTGTGCGCATAGTGTATTAGGAGGTCGCATCCAAGAGCTCGCGCTGTGTAGTCGTCTATGCAGCATGCCCCATACGTGACATCGCCCATGATCAGTGTAGAGGTGCCAGGACAGAAGCGCGTGAGGATGTCGGATATGGTTGTTGCGAATAACAGCAGTCCCTCGGGGAACTGCAAAGCGATCGACTTGGCGCCCGATGACCGTATTCTGTGTATGCATTTGTGGATTTCAAAGTTGTAGTTGGGTGGCAAGAGGGCGATAGCATCCTTGATATCTTGGTCATAAAGAATGTCGTCGGGTATAGCGTTCAAGGCGCGAGCAGTACGTCGGGGTTGGGCAACTAACCAAACGTCAGTTTTTTCTTTGCTCAGATCAGAAGTACAGCCAGTGTCGTGTACTGGTGGGCTCCTCACACCTTGTATCGCGGTCGAATCCTCGATGCTGGCGTTGGGGTCTGCTTGCTGCCCGCTCGCCTTTTCTGCTCCCTTCCTGCCCACGAAGCGTCGTTTCGGCTGTTTTGGCACGGGCAGTGACTCCTCCGATATGCCTTGATCCATCTCGGGTCCGAGATTGGTCGCTGCCCGATCGTCTTCCATTTTTACCCACTGATTGTGTGTCTGCTGGTGTCGTGGGTGAGGCGCAAGGCAGGTGGTGGGTGGGGGATGTTGTGGCGGTGCGGCGAGGCGGCGGGGCTGAACTTTTCTTTTTAGTGCCGACAGCACGTACCTACGTAGGTAGGGCTGAAGCTCATGCACTCTCATTCATTGCCAATCCAAGGTTATTTCGCAGACCGCAAACGATACACCAACAAGTCGAACATTACTCGTGTTATATTATATACTATTATAAAGTACAGAGGGACACCGCTCATTGCCACACCAAGGAACAATGCTCATCAGATGTCTACTTTGCGGCCAAGCCAGAACCCCCCGATCCATAATAGACCCCAGAAAGGCTGGTAGAAAGCCCTGAGTACCGCTGGCCCAGGACACACACCTGTCAATCCCCAGCCGATTCCGAATGCTGCAGCACCCATGATGAACCTCTTGTCAATGTCTTGGAACGATTTTGTTGGTAGACTGAATCTCTCGGCAAACGACGGCGGCTTCTCAAAGCCTTTGATCTGGTTCTCGACGAGGTTGGGGAGTACTCCAAACACTATCACCAAGGCAAGAGACGGGTCCCAGTGCTGTAGTGCCGGAAGGGACAGAAAGGCGGCGACTTTTGCGGGATGTGCCATCTGGGAGATGTGCAGGCCGAGGGCAAATAGAAGACCGGAGAAGAACTGCGTAGTATTTCGTGCGATATGATGGGATTCAGTAGCTTCCTTTTTGCTACTGCCAGGAGCCGTGACCAGAGCGACTAGTTGAGGTATGGTTCGAGCGGCCATGACACTGAACGCTGCTAGCATTACGAGAGACATGGCTGCTTCCGAAGAGGGATAGACAGGCGTGTAGCACACCACATCGTTTCGGCACACAGAAGTCGAGAGGGTCGGGTTGGCTAGGTGATGAGTGATTATGGCCGTGGGAAAAAATACTGCAACTGCAGTGGCAGAACGTCCACTCAGCCTAGAAAGTCCACAAAGCATGTGTCCGGAAGTACAGCCATTGGCCATCTAATGATTCAGGTCAGGCCCTGGTCAAGTTTCTCGTCCCAGACACTACTCACCTTGGTTCCCCATCCTATCAACGCACTGACTGTGGCAGTCGCGATTGCAGTCTTGAGGCTCAATGGCACCACCGGATAGCTTGTTATCAGCTGCGGTGCTAGGGCTTTCAAGGGAACGTAGCTAGCGGCCATGCCGGCGAAGAAAGCGACCCGCTCTGTTGTAGGCGCGAACAGAAGTTGGTGTAGGTATCCGCTCAGTCCCAGTATATTTCCATTCTGATAGAGAAGATTGCTAGTTGCTTGATGTAGCAGCAACGCTCCAACAGTCGTCTCTACAGGTGTGAACATGTTCTCCGTGTTTTCTCGTACGCACTTGGTTTGCTCGGCTTTCACTTTCCCTGGCGTATTTCTTCGTAACCCGGAATTCGATAAGATGAGCTCAGGAAAAGCAAAACTGAGCAGACGCGCTGCTTATGCATATATCACATTTCTGGCGGTTTGCATGTCCGTCGCAATAGGTCGAATTTCTTTGAGTCGGCGACCACATTGCGCCAAATGGGGAATAAACCGGGGTGTGCCTTTTCCAACCATGAACTAGTATTTGGCAGAAGCGGACTAGGAAAGCTCGGCAGGAGAAATGTATGTACACACCTACGAGCTGGCTAGCGAGGACCCTGAAAACCGTCTGCGCATTACCTGGCGCGTTGCAAGAGGTCGACGCCAACATCGACTTGCGCCATATGACTGTTCTACAATGGTGTGCGTTGTGTCGTGTCTGCGTCGTGGGTGCGAATAGGAGTTCCCAGGTCGCCGAAGTCCCTACTTAAGACGCCGACCTAACTGTATCTCGTAATCCCGCGCGAACACTGCCGAAAACTGCCATCTTACGCACCTCAGCGAAACAGATCGGCGGGCCGAAAGCAAGGCTGGGAAATGCCAATTAGCTGATACGTTTTATGTACAACGCGGCCGTAGTATCAGGGTAAGTAGTGAACAGCGTCAGCGCACTACAGGGGCTCCGTGTTGCTGCTTTGGCCAACTCCCAGATGAAATTCAAAGTAATGTTAGCTTGATCGTCCTAAAGGTAGCTGATACATTCAAAGAGACATTAGTCTGTACTATATATTCCTGTTAGAGTTCAGAGTCGTCATATCTCCCTAGTAGCCGCCCCCATGTAAAGTCCCGACGCTATTCACCGCTTAGCCTGGTTCCCCCGTATATGTATAACATGACCATTTCCCCAGTTTTTGGTATTTACCTGCTTACTACCGAGGTGCGTACACTACGCGTTGTCAGTAAATGTAGGATGGCGTGCCAACAGGGGTTGTTGTAAATACTGCCGTACGTAAGGGAAACCAGGATCACATTTCTCTTCCATGTTGTGATGCATGGGTGGACAGCTAAAGTGCCAAAAGCATCATGAAATCGGCCCATCACCTGAGCTTTGTCCAGCCTGAAGATAACAATGAATGCATATAAAGACCAAAGACCACATCTTCTCAACATCCATCATCAACTCCTGTCAAGACTCTGTAGAATAGGCGACTCGCTTGTTCAAGGTGTTGTTTAGCGTCTGTTTGGTTCCGCAGATTCAGTCTGCCTCAGGCGACAAAATGGCGCCAAAGCTCCCGACCTTTGCCTTGGCAGATGGAAAAGCTTGTTCCAGATTATTTCAGCGCGTTTGTAATGTTGTGGGATTTTAACAGCATTGGCATTGATTTATTACGTACTTGAATAGGTGAAGCGACATGAGGAGACTACGAGACAACTATGCATACTCTACTAGAACGCGTTGAGTAACGTTTGATTATTCTAGTTGTCCGCTTCATAACCTCGTAACGACGAGCCTAGCATCTCGCCTACAAAATTGTCTCTAAGGGCTCTTTCAATCGATCAAAAAACTGGCAGGCAAACCGAACCGAAACTGCGAAACTCAACGTGGTTGCATAAGTTTAGAAATCAGGGACAAATATCATATTACAAACACGGTTGGTCATCACTACCCGAGGCTTCGCCGCCTAAACTGGGTTGAGAGACGAAGTCCTCTTTTATAAGCCTGCTCCAAAGCATGCTCCACAATTGTCCACAGCTCAATGTTGTGTGCCTAAGAATCTTCTTCACAATGCTGACGGAACCTGTGCTATAGCCCTTTATTCTTGATGGCAGGGCGTCTTCATCCCACAACAGATGCCACTGAGCGGACAGGACTACTTCCTTGAGTGAGAGACGCTTCTTGAACTTGACACCATGGTCATAGCGGAGGGACTCGAGATCCGGAGTGCGTAAGCATAAGGGTGTGTATTTGTATCCTGCGGGACCGGCTGACAGTGGCAAGCTGCCATGCTGGTGGAGCTGAAGTGGGTCAGGGACATGCGACCGCTGAAAGTGTGGTGGCTTGTGGGGGCTAACCACTGATTGGTAGTTGAAGTAGTCCTGGTTTTCAACTGATAAATGTGTTTCTGCTTGATTATCTGGCGTGGGGCTGCCGTTGGGGACGATGTGATTTCTATAAGCATTGTGTCTACGTAGAAAAGGGAGTGCACTGCGCTGGGCTTTTCTTCGAACTTGATCCGCCTGTGATTTTGACGATGTCATAGCTTCTGATACCATGAGATTAGATGTTAGTTATTCGTTGATAGATTGAGATGTTGGGGAGGAAAAGAAACTAAAGATTGAAGCTGATTGTTCAGGTTAAGGCTAGTGGCCTTTGTTGGTGCACATCGTTCTCGACCAACATTCCGAGACTTTGTTTTTTCACAGCGCGAAAATCCGGAGTATCTGTGCGTCGATAAAGCATTCAAGATACCACGAAAATCGTTCTGTAATCGTGCTTCTTAGAAATTGAGGTGCCGCGCTCTACGGGTCTACACGCCCAATCGGACCGACATACACCCATTCGCCATCTTCCTGTATCTGCCATGGACTTGCAAACATCTGAGCCTTTTCACCAGGATCTGATGCCATATCAAGAGACCACTGTCCACTAATTGCATCCCATTCCCAATCTTCCCAAGCTGCCAATCTCTCCGCTGCAACATCTGGCATCAGATTCGTCCCGGCCATGCTCACATGCTCCCATACACCCCGAGCCTCGTTCAATCTCCAGTGCGAAAGGTAAATATACACATTTTGAGTGGGAAGGAATGTGTAGAACTCATGCCATGCAGGATCCCAGTTCCAAGAATAAGCTGACAAGGTTTGCTGGGGTGTGCGCTGTTGAACGGAATGCGTAGAGCTGATCAAGTGGCGGAGCATACGTGTCGCGCTCGAGAGGTTGATTAAATCAAGAGTGGGTGGTAATGGTTCATCCCTAGAGCGTGATGGTGGACGCCATTCCCCTCTCGAGCGAAGCTGCCTTTCTAATGTTACGACTTCTTCCAAAATGCTCTTAAACGGAGTCTTTGTTTCTCCATCAGCAGCTGCAAGTCTTGTTGCTATTGCTGGTTCACCATTCAGGGGTGGATCATGTGATGCTTCTGAGACCAGACCTTGACGGCCGCTTTCGGCATCTTCGATGAATTGTCGTACGGCAGTCTGAAGTATCATGACCGCCTCTGTTAACTCCGCTGCTAGCGTTTCGTTGTTTGCCGACGCCATATTGATATACGTAGTGTTTTGTGATGAATGCTACCAGCGGTTGACCAAATGCTGGGGGTGTGTTATAAAGCCAACATGATACGATTGGTTGAAGGCGATGATGTTTACCTACGGCAATTAGCGGATGCAGCCAACTTTTAGCCATAGTCGCCACCGTCAGGACTAATCCCGTGCACTAGAACTTTCGAATGTGAACCTGGGAGACTCGCAACGACTTCGTAGCGCTTACATAAGTGTAATCGGCATCTAGGGTGACTATCGCCGCCTGACTTATCGCGTGAATTCATTTCCAGCGCGTCTCTAGACGCTACATGGACCTTGAGAAGAATGGTTGCGTCATAGCCTCGTCGCTGTGGTGCACGACACACGTACCACTCGTATCACTCGTACAGCATACAACACAGCCAGTCTTCAGTCCCATAGATGCAGGCGCGGTATGTTGTGCCTTTTCCGAACGCAACCCGGCCGTGTTGCGTATTCACTTCCCTATGTGTCGTTTGAAGGATCATGCCAAGCATCGAATCCGTTATCTTACTTGCATCCTCGCTTGGTAAAAGCCATAATCAGCACTACTGCTTATGCTAGGCAAAGCAAAGCAAAAGTAAATACGACAGAAGGTAAGGTGCAGCTGTCCCGTTGTCGGGGTGGAGCGCTTACACGGTACGCCTGGATGCAAAGGCTCATCGTCACTCGATACGCAGGTTCAAAACGTAAAAGCTAGCCTTGTCCCTTCGACTATATCTTCCTGCAGACCCTAGACTTTCCTTCTCTTTCTGACTCTTATCTCGAGCTGGACCAGACAAGCCACAATTGTTTGCCGTGGCGTCTTCTTCTTGTTCATATGTCAGCTCCCCTCACAAACAATCCACCCGCCATGAACGCATACACCTTCCCACCATTGAACAGTACACCTTCGTTTGTCTCATGGAATGCATGCCCGCCGCAACTCGGGTTTCCTCCAAACCTAGAATGCGCCACGTTCTCGGTTCCCATCGATTGGGACACACCCTATGGTGAGCACTTCGATCTCGGACTCGTCAGGCTACCCGCAATGCCTTCGAACGCAACGTCCAAAGTCGGCTCCCTCTTTATAAATCCCGGTGGTCCCGGCTCACCGGCCTCAGCCATTGTATCATCTATGGCGCAAGGTGCATTTCAGGGCCCAACCCTTCAACTGCGAACTGCATTTGATATTATCGGGCTCGATCCGCGCGGTGTGGGCATGAGCCACCAGGTAAATTGCAGCAAAGAAATTTACGCTGAGGCTGTGTCACTCTTTCCTCAGACACAAGAGGATTATGATGCACTTGCCGACAAGAACAAGCGGTTAGGAGAATCATGCCGTGAATTGACGGGCCCGCTGCTCGAACATGTGGATACCATTAGCGCTGCAAAAGACCATGAAGCTGTTCGAGTTGCTCTTGGCAACAAGCCCATGAACTTTCTCGGATTATCCTATGGATCTCTACTTGGTGCACAGTACATCAGTTTGTTTCCCGACAATGTCCGCACTCTTGTGCTCGATGCCATCGTACAGCATTCACAGTCCCAAGCTGCAGATATCTTCATGGACGCATTGTCTTACGAGCTCGTCCTGGAACACTTCTTCGAGTGGGCAACTACAAACGAGTTGTCGGCGCTTCGCGGGCAGGACGTGAAAGCACTGTGGCTGGATATACTTGCCAGCGCGATGAAAACACCGATACCCGCATTGTCTTGTGATGGCACGAACTGCCGAGCGGCTGTAAATGACGAGGATATCCTCTTCAACGCCCAGGGTCATCTAAATTTCCCGGGTTCAGGAGTGGGTTTGGGCGCGTCCTGGGAGCTTCTGGCATCGGCATTGTTCAACGCTTCACACGGCGATGCAACTGCCTTGTCCACATCATCTTCAAACCCTGAAGTCTTCTCTCGACTAGCGATCCATTGTCTAGACTCGAATCGCTCGGGTTCACTTTCAGACGTCAAAGCGAAAATAGAAATGGCGGATACATATTCGCGCCTTGTCCGTGGCGCAAGCCACAGGTGGGAAGCGCAACACGCATGTATCGGATGGCCGGTTCCTGTGAAGAATCCGCCTAAGAAATTAGATTTCAAGTCTGAGACGACTGTGGTCATGGTGACTAGCACAGGAGACGCTTCTACGGGGATGCCATTGGCGGTGGGCATGCTGGAGGAGATTCAAAATGCAGTATTGGTAGTCCGCCAAGGTGACGGACACGGAAGTTTACCTCTGGGTGGGGAGGCGAGCAATCTTATTTTCGAGCATCTGGTCACGGGCAAAGCTCCTGCAAAAAGATTCTTCACAACAAAGTCATGATGATGATGATTATGGAGTGTGTGACATAGGTGTGTACCTTAGTGCTACGAACAAGGCAATCAATTATCGTCAATAAGCATCAGCACCTAGAAAAACAAGACTGGAGATTAGCGTGCGTAAACGCAGCTCAAAGTGTGGTTGAAAGAGGGACAAAAGAATTGTAAGTCAGGGTATATATATGTATCGTTCCCCAGCATGTCCCCATGAATCCTCACTTGCACATCTACAACAAAAGAGCGGCGACGGCACCGACACCGGCAAGCGCACTGCCGACCTTGAGGCCAGAAGCAGCGCCAGTGAACTGGGGGTAAGGAGGGCTAGTGCCGGAGGGAGCAGCGGAGCCAGTGCCAGCAGGAGGCATACCGCTGGCGACAGTCGAGGCGTCAGGGACCTGGGAGGTACCAGTAGGGTACACGGCCGAGGTAGGGTAGTAGGCAGACATGCTGGAAGGAGCAACGGGAGTGCGCGCCATGGTCCTGAAACAAAGATGGTTAGATTGGGTTGGATAGCAGTGTGAATACAAAGTTGGACATACTCGGTGACCGTAACGGTGACGGGAGCAGCGCAGCTCTCACCCGCAACGGGGTACTGAGCAGCGACAGCTGCGATGAAGGAAGCGGCGACGACGGCGAAACGCATATTGTTCAGTGTTCTTGATTGGGGAAGGAAATGGCGGGTGGGTATAGAACAAAAAGGAGTAGTTGAACGTGAGGAATATGCGTTGCAGTAAAGACCGTGGGTGGTTGTTCTCAAAAGAGTGACTAACAGTATGAACTACTATTGATTATGGGAGAGTTTGGATTGGAAAGGAACGAAGAGTCTACAGGTAAGGCATGGGAGGGGGTCTTATACATGTCGCATATTAACAGTAGATGAAGGATACCAGTGGACTGGGGTGGATGGGGACGCGCCAGACTTGCTCGGGATCAACTATGTCTTTTCATTTCCCTATGGGTCGGGGGGAGGGATGTGGGTTGGATACAATCTCAATGTCATTGCACGAGCCATGGAGAGCAGGGTGGGAGGGTCAAAAGCTGGGGGCGATAACGGAGATTGGACGATGATCTACGAGTGACTGGAGCAATGGTTGGATGGCGCAGCCTGGCAGCGGGCGGGTAGTGGTGGAGTGAATTGCGCGTTGCTCCATATCTACTGGTAGTGGGCGGTTCCCAGGTTGATTCTTCTCGGTCTTTCTGCTCCATCCCTTAGACAGGTTGGAAGCAGTACGTAACTGCAGTACATGCCCTTGATTGAACATGGGCAGTGTTTCGAAACATGGCGCGGTTGTACCCAGTAACTCCAGGCCACGCTCTGGACATATATTAAAAGCTCATCTTGATAGGAGCGGCACAAGATTAGCATTGGATCCATCTGAGACGTTGGTGGGCCCCTGGCGCTAGCCTTTCTTGTTCTGGCGTGTTTTGGAGGAACATCAGAGTACCTGCCAAGAAGGAAGACTGCCTGTTAAATCCGTGTCCCATCGTTAAGACGACATGGAAACGGAGAGTTGTCAACGTCACACCTGGCAAGGAATGCACGAGTGCGGCTCACAACCAGGATATCCGAGGCTTTGCGAGAGAGGCAGCCATGCAAGCAGTTCGCGCAATGTAGAAAGGTTCGTATTCGCTAATCTTGTCATGGTCAAAGACCTGGGGTATTGCTCTAGTGTCGTCAATCATGTCACCATGCTCTGACTGACTCCATGGGGGATACACCTTCAACGCCAATAAAAAATGCCCCCAACTTCACTGCCGAATTCTGCCGAGACACTCCAGCTCACTTTACTCTTCCCATGATCGGATCAGGGGGCGCGTCTTCCGCAATCGGCTCTGCAGCCTTTGCTTTGACTGCATTCAACATGCTCCTATCGAAGTCGTCCCTAGTCCTCAACACAGCTTCCACCCAGGTAATAGTAACATCTCGGTACGCAGTCTTGAACTGCACGTAAGCAAACTGCACCTGCGACTTGTCGCATTCTAGCAAGTTGAGGAATTCTTGCACAGCGCGCCATCGCTGCATAATGTCCGCGCCTTGTTCTCCGTACGATCGGAAAAACTCAAACGCCGTGAGGAGATCATCTTTCATCTTGGCTCCGAATTGGTCAGTCCTTCGAAACTTTGCACCTTTGTTGCGTACGGCGCCAAGGTACTGCACTAGCAGCTCATCGGCAAGGGAATCGATGATCAAGTCGCGAAGCGAGCGGTGCAGCTGCCCTTCGAATTCTGACAGATAGTCCTTGAACGTCAAGATGATGGAGGCCATATCTGTCCTGGTGTACCACTCTGGCGTGAAGAATTTGGAGAAGATGGGTTTGAAATCTGTAAGGAAGATGAGCTCGCAAAAGGCTTGTATGCAGTGCGATGAAATGTCGATATAACCGTTCTTTACTTCATCCACATTTTTGGACAGCTTATCGATCATGTAATCCTGTGAGACAATAGGCGTGACTTCGCGCTCAAAGACACTCAAGAACGAAGCGCGGCCGCTGCCTTCTAGATCATCGTCGATGCATATGATTTGGTCGTTTGCGAGGGCAACAAGCCATTCTTGAAAGACGGGTACTCCATCGCCATCGAGTGCAGGGTTCGTGCCGACATACTTGGCCTTCTCTTCGTCTATGAGCTGAGTCCATATGCGCTGGCGTGATATCAGAGCACGGAACATGGCATCCACCACACCGTCGGCAACGTCAGGACGCTGGCTACTCGCTGCGACAGCAATGTTTTGGCTGAACAGTGTCCAAACATCTCCCAGCGACCTCGTCTGGTAGATACCGTCGGGATTGATCTCGTATGCCGTCCTGTCCTGTTCCAGGAAGCTTTTTCTGTCCTGGCTGTTGATGCGCTCCATGTATTGGTCAACCGCCTGGATAATGACTGAGCGATATGTGCGAATAAGCTCAGCGCTGCGGTTGTCAATGACGTGCGGTTGCAATTGCTCTTCTGAGAAGCCAAGCTTCTGCATCTTAGCGTAGTACTTGTCCACCCAGTTAATGACACCAAGCAAGTACTGTGGCCCCAAGGCTTCGTCGTCGGCGAAACTCATCAGAAAATCGTGCATCTGAGTGTGGTAAATGTTGGTATACGTCTCAAAGATCTTCCACTTCTTGGGCATCAGGTTGACCATGCCCAGCTTCACTGTGTTGAGGTTGTTGAAATACCACTTGAAGTACTTTTCAATCTTTTCCGGATCTTCCATAAACTTCTGTCTCACTTCGTCCATTTGCGCCTTGCAGACATACTCAATAGAGGTGATGAACTTCTCCTTGTATCCGCGAAGCTCCTTGGGACCTTGGGCAATAGACTTGAAGCGCGATGCAAGGTCCCCAAATTCTCTCTGAGCATCCTGTAAAGCCTTGATCTTCTTGTCTGTCTTCTCCTCTTCCTCGACGACGACGGCCAGGCGCACTACCATGCCATCGTTGCCAGCCTGAACCAGCTCAATCAGGTTTATGCAAGCCTCGCCGACATGTCTGTCAAACCACTCGACGACATCGTCTAGTCGCGTGAAGAGGTCTTGTACTGTGACACCATTTTCGAGGGTGAGATTGTCGATAAGCTCAGTGGAGCTGTCGCTGTTCTTGATCTGGCCTATAGCCTCGTCGCGGATGTCGCGCAGCTGCGTCAGGCCGTAGTGTACTTGCAGCAGGTTGGGCTGATTTGCGGGGTCTTGAGCATCCTCCTCTAGCAGCATCTCAAGGTTCTCTAGGCGCTGTGCAAAGCTCTCAATGTCGTGGCGCATCTTCTCAACCGACTCAAAGTTCTTGTGTGTCTGGGCTACCAGGTTGATGTAGGGGAAGTCCTGGATCATGTTTTGGGCCTCGGCGCACAGCTTGTCAATCTTCATCATCTCCTCCTTGATCAGGTTGACGGTCCGCTGGCCCTCGGTGATGCTACTCATGCCCGATTGGGTCAGCTCCAGCTGCTCCTTGAGACCATGGCGCAGCTGTCCGTCGACGGCGGCCTTCTTGCGAGTGAACTCGGCCTTGAGGGCGGGGATCTTGTCGAGGTCCTCTGGGTGCCGCAGCAGCTCAGCGAGCTTGACTGTCGCGGACTCGACATCGCCCATGGTTCTGAGCGGTGATGGATCGGGGCAGGCGTGCGCCCGTGCCCATGATAGGGTAAAAGTCGCAGGCGGCAGGCAGTGGAGAGTGGGCAATGAACAGCGGACAGTGGGTAGCGGTTGCGGTTTGGTTGTGTGATGCTTGTGCTTACGTGTACGTCGTCTTCGGAGGTACTGGACGTGTGAATGGACGGACGCAGTCGAGGCCTAGCGCGTCCGAGCCAAGTTCCCTCTCCCCGCGCCGCCGCCGCCGCCGCCGCCACCACCACTACCACATTGTCTTGGACAATTCACGCAACCCGCACCTAAAACAATGGCTGACGAAGAGCTGAACCTCTACGATGAGATCGAGATCGAAGACTGTTTCTTCGACGAGACGCTGCAAATCTACCACCACCCATGCCCCTGCGGCGACCGTTTTGAGATTTCTATTTTTGACATGCGCGACGGCGAAGATATTGCGCGCTGCCCCAGCTGCAGTTTGATGATCAGGATTATTTTCGACCCAGTATGCGCCGTCCTTGTTTCTGCTAGGGCTATTGGTCGCTAACGTTGCGCAGTCCGATCTGCCTCCAGAGAACGACGGTGCGCCGCAAAGTGTTGCCATTAAGACTTAGACCTGCACGTTCTCAATCTACACACCACATGAGGAGGCCTTGTTTTTGACATCCTCGCTGCGCGGATGGCGTCATATTCATGGGCGTTTGGACTGACATGTGCGCAATGTGGACTTGGACTTATGGCTATTTGGCTATCGACTGTCCGTTCCCTCGATACATGGCTAAACGGCGTGCCGCAGCATGTGTCAGCGGCCATGTTCTGCTCCATCAGCGCGGGACCTCGTCGTCGACGCTGACATCGACGCCTAGCTCTTTCCTTATAATCTCAGTGAGCGAGCTGCCATCTCTCAGATATACCCAGTCTCCAATACCACAGCCTTCCTTTTCACCCATGCCTTCTTGGGACACGACCCAATCGAAGCGCTTCGGTCCAGATATTGGAGAGCTGAGCCAGATTTGCTTGTTTGGAGGTTGCTTGTTCAAGACGAATGTGTTGTTCTGGGACGTGACTTCGAGGACACCAGCCTGTTTGTAGTAGAAGATTAGCAACCAATCTAATACCGGTCAACGCGCATAGCGCCAACGTACCGAGTAATCAGCTTCAATGCCAGGGTCCTTCTCTTGTGCCTCCTCTAGCCTCTGCAGCAACTCGCCAAGGTAGTGGTCTGCACGCTCATGGAACTCGGCCATTGAGAGTTCGGTAGCCTTGACAGGAGTGTCTTGAGAAGGAAGTTCCTTTGGCTTTGGATCCTCCGAGTCGGGCATGATGCCTCTCAAGCCCATGGATGAATGAAAGGTGCGGAAGCATGTAGCATTGATGGTAGCTGGAGCCCTGCTGGCAATGACGCTACTGACAGGTAATTGGTCGCGTAGCGGAGAGCGAATGGCACGACGGACGGCCACACTGGCAAAGCGGGTTGCGGGTCTCATTGTGATATCTGGTTTGGAATGCGCGCAGGTGAGAGGAGTAGTTCGGTGCAGTGCTTCGCACAGTAGTGGTGAAGCAGGCGTTGGGAGCATGGGCCCCCTCGTCATCCTACGTACTTGTCCGTCTCCCCGCATCTTCGGCGGGGACTTTCACCAACCAACTCACTGCCACCGCCGCCTATCACCCATCGCCATTATGATCAACGCAGTGCTGGTCTTCAACAATGCGGGACAGCCGCGACTGACAAAGTTCTACACCCAGCTGGTACGACCACATGACTCTCACGGCCACCACCACCACCATAATCACCTCGGTAGTGAGACACAGCTGAACAAACAATGGGCAGGAAACCAGCGTCCAGCAACGGCTCATCTCTGAGATCTTCACCCTCGTTGCCAACCGCCCCAACTCAGCATGCAACTTCCTGCCGTACGCCGCCGCCCGCGCAGTCTGTTGCCCTCTATTTCCTGAGTTAACCATGCTCTAGCCTCCCGCCTCTCCTTGCCAGCAGCTCCAAATCCTCGACTCCCACCACCCCGCACAACGACACACCCTCGCTCGTAACCTACCGACACTATGCAACTCTCTACTTTATTGTCATCTCCACGTCTACGGAATCACCCCTCGCCCTTCTCGATCTCATTCAAGTCTTCGTACAGGCGCTCGATGGCCTTTTTGAGAACGTATGCGAACTAGACCTCATCTTTAATTTTGAGACGTTGCACGCGACGCTGGGCGAAATGATCGTGGGCGGTGTAGTCATCGAGACACAGCTTGACAAAGTCATCGAGGCCGTCAAGGCACAAGGCAGAGTCGCCAAACGGCCGGTCAACGAAGGAAAGAATCTAGGCGGTAGGGGCGGTCTCACTTTCGGTGGTTTGGGACGAGGAGATGGCATCTGGGCCGGACGATGAAGATCAGGAGGCCGGTTGTATATCCCATTTCCACTTTCAACTGCAAGCACCACCGCCTTCCATTCTGGGGGACATTTCACGGAAGTGCGCCTTAGCACGTGTGGACCATTTGGCTTCACTGTATGTTCCTGAAGGGTTTGTCTCTTGTCTGGACAAATGAGGTCATACACTGTTAGCCATCTGCCAGGGACGTTGTTTTGGCCAACATCAGCTCGATGCCTTTCGACCGCATCGTTTCCGGCGGACTAATCTCAGAAATTTCTCCGAACGGATAAAGAACCGGTAAAGGTCAGGGGTCGGAAGATAGTCGAAACCCAAGCGCGTAGGGCTCTTGCCGAGCTAGGTCTAATGGAAACAAGCTTTAATCTATCAGTTCCTAGTGCCCCAGGCCCCTAGCGCCTTTTCATCTACACCATGCAGCACAAATATGTGGAGAAGAATCGCTCCAATTGCGGGCCAGGTAACCCCGTTTCACACCAGCTGATTGCTGGATAGTTTCACGGCAATGCTGGTCATGCGCATGGTATCCCTTCGGCCGCACATACCTCCAAGTTCATGGCAAAGCTTATAAGAACCACATTGCCTCCACTACTGTCGAATTAGCACACTACAACCACCACTCCTTCGAACACCATGCGTTTCCTTAGCATTGTTACCAGTTTGCTGTCCGTAGCCGCTGCTGCTACTCTCGGCAAACGTGCCGTCACTCCTGGTACCCTCTCCCAGGTCACATCCTTCGATGCCCCCACCAAGGCAGGCTTCTACATTTACGTTCCAAAGAAGCTTGCTGCGTCACCGGGTATCGTAGTTGCCATTCACTACTGCACTGGTTCCGCCCAGGCATACTACAATGGCAGTCCTTACAAGACCCTATCTGAGCAGCATGGCTTCATTGTCATCTACCCAAGCTCGCCTCACCAAGGTACCTGCTGGGATGTGAGCAGCAAGCAAACTCTCAGCCACAACGGTGGTGGAGACTCTAACACCATTGCCAACATGGTCAAGTGGACGCTCAAGGAGTACAAGGCAGATGCGAACAAGGTGTTTGTGACTGGTTCCAGCAGTGGTGCCATGATGACGGTATGCTATTATTTTTTACACTTTCATTTCCTGACACAATACTAACGTTGTCATAGAACGTCATGGCTGCCACCTATCCCGACCTGTTCAAGGGTGCCATCGTTTACAACGGAGTACCGGCCGGCTGCTTCGCCTCCCCAACTGGTGCTGTCGATGCCTGGAACAGCAACTGCGCTCAAGGCAAGACCACCAACACACCCGCAGCATGGGCCAAGATTGCCACCAACATGTACCCCGGCTACAACGGCTCGCGTCCGAAGATGCAAATCTACCATGGTTCTGTTGACGCCACTCTCCGCCCGCAAAACTACCAGGAGACCATGAAGCAGTGGGTAAGTAGATATATGGTGTTTCTTTTTTTGCTGTAATACCGGGAAGCAGCGCTAACCATCTCCAGGCTGGTGTCTTTGGCTATAACTACGACAAGCCCCAGAGCGTTCAGCAGAACAACCCTCAGAGCGGATACACCAAGACTGTCTGGGGTCCCAATGTTCAGGGTATTATGGCCGCCAACGTTGGCCACACCGTACCTATCCGGGGCGCCGACGACATGAAGTTCTTCGGCTTTGCCTAAGAATGTGCGGATCATGTGCCAGGTTCATCGAGAGGGTGCGGTCTTCACTCCCATCATCATGCACCAGTATAATCTGAACCGGATTCACATTCTTCCGAACCAGAATTCAACTGTAAATACTTCATTTCTCCCCCTTGCTGAGATGGTCGTTGCACGCATCGACGTGTCTTTAGCAATCGAATTGTATATATACACATCCAAAATTTCAGCCTTTCCTGCTTTGAACAAGTGCATGATTTTTCGTATTGATGCCAGATTTTGCACTAAAAGTAGAATGCATTACTCATGTTGGTAACCTGAACCTACATGCATATACGATGACGTCTCTAGCTCGGTTATGTTAGCATATCTGCTTACCCATGTAGGCGAGGGGACCCATGACGAGCGTGCTCCTAACAAGCGTAGCTCTTATTTAGTAGGTAAGAAGTCTAAACTTAGACTTGGTGCTTTGCGCGCAGCGTCTACCCGCCGCGGAGATGGGCGCATGCAGCTCACGATCCAAACCACATCTTTTTTCTTCAAACGGAGTGGAAGATTGATGAAGTTATATGGTATATTGCTTCATCTGTGGGAAGAATGATAAACGTGCGATGGTGAGGTTAAGCTTAATCTGAAAAGCATAATTACCAAAGCAACGAGATACTACATTCTCTTGACTCCATACTTTCGAAACACACATCTCAGGAATCGCTTGAGTCCAAACCCTCTTGTTCCTCTCCCCACCGGTTGTCTGGTCTCGTTCTTCAATTCTGTCTTCGTCTTACCTTGGATCATTCTTCTGCAAGGTGACAGATATGAAGGCAGAGGATAGTATGGGAAATCATGCTCTTTGATAGTCGGTAATTCCCTTTTTACTTCTGGTCCTAATGTCCTGTCTTGCTCGATGATGGACTGATACTGGTAAGATGTTATCGCGGTATTCTCTCTACATGTATGTGGTCTGTCTTCAATGTATAGGTCCATGTCATCTGGCAGAATGTCGGCCATCCTCATAAATGGTCGTGGATTTACCGGCTCATCTACCATGGTTTGATCTGGTGACATCAAGACGGAGCTTGATATGTTGTTTGATGCGTTGGGAGTTGACAAAGTATCTTGTCCGCAGGGATATGGGAGCACGGGGGAGTCTATGCTGAAGCTTTCTTCCGAAGGAGTGGGACTGAGAAGGAAAGTTTGCTTGACGGGAGATTGGGCTCCTTTGACGCTAGCGAGTGTTTGTTCGGAAAGGTGCAGGAGGACAGATGGAAAATCTGGATGGTCAATGTTGATGGTCATTTTGGGATTGTCTCAAGGGTGTATAGTATGGAACGATGAGAATACAGCACGGAAATTCCTTCACGACTCAAAACACTTTAATGACAGAAAACTACATCTTGACCTCATATCGAGTGCTTTGTCAAGTCCATAAACTTAGTATAATCAACGCCGAAACGCTTGTTATGTGCTTAGCACTTTTCCGTTCTTAGTTGCCAAAGCTCTAGCAAGGGAAAAGCACAGGCTGTGCGAAGGACACTGTTGAACACTGGGTGTTCAAAACAAAGGGCTTGAACAAAACATGTATTACTATGGAGTAAAACAACAAAGGCAAGCATTGTTTCGCAACAGAGAAAACTACATAGTAGAGGCACAACGGCCACAAACAATGCGCTAAAAGTCAATAATTTAAAAAAAATCCCATATATAAAGTGAATAGCAAATAATCAAATCCTACGCTCGGGATTACAGGACGGCAGCGTGCAATACATGTTGTAACACCTGTCCGAGTCGACAGACAATACTTGGCGAGATTGCAGCCCAAGAGCTTGCGCGACCTGATTGGCACCTCGACGAAACCTTCCAGCAGCCCATGAAGAGACACGCCGTAGAACAGGCGTAGGCGGACTGCGATCGATTTGGTCAGGATCATACTGCCATTCAGAGTGGTGTGAAGAACGCTTGATAAAATCGACGTATTCTCTTGCGTGCTTCGCACCGTCGAAGGAGGGTGATCTTAGTTGATCTAGTGATACCGCATTGGTAATTCGGAGGACAGGCGTCTCCATGTATTCTAATGAAAGTGTTTGGGGTGTACCTGGTGTGCGCCTGTGCTGCGGCCAATTTCTGTCGAACGTGCCAAGTGCACTGATCTGGTGGTTATTCGATGCTGAGCCGTCCAGCGGCGAAGCAACTACAGCAGTGGAAATGTCTTCATGATTAAGAAGCAGAGGTGAAGACACAGAACTGCGTAACCGGAGTGAGTGAGCCTCGGTTCTATTGTCTGCTGTGCTGATCGATTCTCCCACATTGTGTGCAGATCGTTTCGAACAACCCGGTTCATGAGTCTCGGTCGCCATCGAGAGCAGTGAAGGACGATGCTTTGTACACGATGCTTCCAACATGTCTGGGGAATCATGGTGCACAGCACCAACGGGTCTGGCAGAGACTGCAGATTGCAACCCTGGCACTCCATCCGCATCATGAGCAGCCTCCTTAAGAGCAAAACAGTAGGATACCTTGGGTACTGGTTTCTCAGGCAGAGTTTGTAGGAAAGCCGAGCGCAGGTTCCCATTGCGTGAAATACGTGATAAATCACATGCCTCCATCAGCTTGATTTCATATTCGCGTCTAATGCTCTTCTTGCTCTCCTGAGCGCCGCATGTTGAGTTGTCTACAGGTGACATCTTCAGGCCTAGCAAGAAAGGAGTGATTGTCTCGCGCTTTTAGTAACAGCGCGGGTTGACATTGTGAAAACACAGTGTTAACCGACGGGGCATACGAGTCAGATTCACTGGCGGTCGTGGGGCAGTCTGGTTTTAGAAGAGGCACCGCCAAGCAAAACCTGGATATCACATGATCATCCTCCGTCGATACCGTCGACTATGGTACTATCGCACATTTTTTTTTAATGATATCCAGAATGATATGTCGTGGGTAACATGACTCACATTCACAAACGGCTGTATGATAATGCATAAGGGGATGACGGAACGGTATACGGCGAAGAAGTGGAAAGGCCGATCGCGATGAAACGGGTTTGAGGCTGCAATTTGGAATGCAGTATGGTTGGGATGCAAAGCCGTCTATTCCACGCTATGCAAATAAACAACTTGTGTAGAAGTAGCCATCCAAAACTCATTTAATGTATCATAGGCAACATATCAACGCCTCTGTAGATAACGCCGTGTATGTCAAACTCCGTTTTAGGTAACCGGGAGCGCCGCGCAGGTGATCCGCAGGTTGTAGTAGATGATACGAGAATGTCGAACCTCCGCTTCGCCAGATCAACGCCGACTTTTAAGCCCAGCCCTTGCGGCCGTGGATCGTCGTTCTGGTTTCGACTCGTCCTCGCTTTCAGAGACACCATCGTCCTCCATGTCGTCACTCATAGGGTCTGACATGTCCTCGCCCTCATCATCGTCTGTCTCTTCGGCCTCGTCATCAATAAGATCCTCGTCCGAGCCCTCGCTGCCTTCGTCTGAAACGTCGTCCACCTCCATGTTCAAGCCCATTTCGTCCGAAGAAGAGTCCTCGTCATCGTCCATTTCCGGGCGCGACCTCTTTGGAGTTGCAGTGGCTCCGTCGACCGACTCGTCGTCGGAAATATAGTCGTCCTGGCCTTCGACATAGATGAGGGCCTCGTCAGCATCGTCGTTGGCCGCTTGGTTCCGTTTCCTCAGGTCGAGCTGAGCCTGAAGCATATCAAGGCGACCCTTGAGCGACATGAGAGGCATCAAACCGCTCGAGCGCTCCTTGAGAACTTTGTTGAGTGCAGTGAGTTGCTTGACGATTTGTGGCTGCGATGCGAGGTATCCTCCGTGTGCGGCACTGTGTAAAGCTAGAGTCAGTATGTGCGTATCTTGTGTGCAACAGGCATTGATGGCTTACAGCGACCATTGTACCCAGGCCATGAGCATGCCCGCCCTTCCAGGACTCCGATGTAGGCGCTCGGCCAGTCTCTGCAATAGTGTTCCTACGAGGGGCGATGGCAACCGTTCGACCGTGGCATACACGGATTCCACATCTACTACCTGCAGGCACGAATCGAGGAGCTCCTTGTCATTTGTACGCAGGGCCTGGGTCAAGACGGTGCCGAGAGAGTTTGCGCTGGGCGGTGCAAGGGGACGGTCCTTGGTCGTGGCTACAGTGCGCTCGGGATTGGGTTCAAAGGCATCCTCGACGCTGATGATGCGCGACTCTTGCACAGGCTCGGGAGCCTCCGCGCGCAGGCGGTCGCCGAAAGTAAGATCTTCGTTGTCTTCATCTGCGGTGCCATTGAGGGCGGGGGTGTCTTGGTCGACGCTGGCTTGTGCAGAGTGGTCTTGGGCGTCGTCTGAGTCGTCGGCGCTTTCCTCGTCGGCGCTGCTGATTTCGATGACGTCCGCATCGGCCATGGGGGCATCGGCCGGGCCCTGGATGGCGGCCGTGGCATCGTCGACCTTTTCTGCACGCACATTCTTGAGACCATTGGTTTTTGCCGTGGGCTTTGCCGCGCTGCCACTAACTAGCGCCTTGAGGCCATTCTGGCGGGCAGCAGCAGGCGACTGGGCCAACTTTGCCTTCTTCGCGGGCGGGGCTCGGTCGCGGGAGCGGGGGGTGGATAGCGCAGCCGGCATGTTGTAGCCGCTCTCGACTGCTAGACGGTGGGTGTGGGAGGGGCTTGCGCTGCGAGGAAACGTGGACGAGGCGGTGGTGCTTCGAGGGCTGGAGCAGCACGCGCAGAGATGCAAGTGGTCGCAAAAAATTTGGACGAGCGGATTAGCCACCCCTGCACGCACGGGCCTCTTGGGCAGGGATCATGGGCACGGTGTAGAGCTGACCGGCGGACGGTTGATGGCAGCGCTCAGGATGGGACGCAGCGGCGAGGCAGGCGGCGGAGGGCGGGCGGCGGGCGCGCACAGTGAGGATGCAGCAGCGCGTACAGCAAGACGCAGCGATATGGTGCAGGGTGATGGGCGGGGGCGGGGGGCGCATAGAGAGAGAGTAGAGGTGGTGCAATGGTGGGCGAGGACACGTACCCCGTCCAGGTTAGTGGCAGGTCAGGGGCTACTGCGAGGCTTGGCTCGGAGATGGAAGGGCCGGGCTACTTAACCCCAATGCCTCTCCTCTCGCGTCTGTCTTCGACGTTCTTGCGTCCATTGTCCTGATCTGCCTCCAATCAATACGCGCCTGCTCGCCTGCTCCCGATCACCCGTCACCCGCCCACACCCACGCCCACGCCCACGCCTTAGTCGCACCCCGCCACGCTCAACCCCTCTCCAGGCTCCAGGCTCCAGGCTTCAGGCTGCACTGCACTTTGTTTAATTCCTTGCCTTAATAATCCACGGCGCCCAGCACATCACCCCTCTGCCTGCGCCCGGCCTGCACTAGTCCTCACCGGCCGTCCGAGCACCCAGCCCGCCGTCACCATCCGTGCGCATCCTCCATTGCCAACCATTGTCGTGTTGGACTTGGCTGTGTGTTTGTTGTTGTTGTCGTGCTTGTCGTCGGATCTCCCACAGGCGGCTGCACAAAGTCCGGCTTAGCTCCGCCCCTCCCCGCCACGGCTGCCCTTCACCACCTCGCCGCCGCCTCCGCCGCCACCTGGTACGTAGTCACGTGCGTTTCAGCCTCCCCAGCATATATGCTGGTGCTGCTGCCCCTCTCTCGTTCCTCGCGTTGCTCCCCACGCTAGTCCCACACCTGTCGCAGACGCGTCCACAGCACATCCTGCCGCCCGACTCGCTCATCATTACGCGTTGAGTGCGTCGTCGCGTGCGCGCTCCCAAAATAGCAGTTGCTAACAAGACCAGATTGGCAACACCCTCACATAGCCCACTTTCCTTGTCAGCCGCGCGCAAATCCGCCTTTCCCTTTCATGGCCCTATGGCAGTAATGACCTCGCCTGCTGTCGACAAAACTTCCTTGGACCTGAAGGTGAGCGCTTTTGCGCCGGCAGACGCCATGGCAGTCGACACCGAAACAAACGGGTAAGTCGCCCTCTGCACCGCGCCGCGCCTGCTCCCCCGTCCGCCTTGCGCAACGCATATTAATACCTTGCAGCGTGCACGACGTACTCTTTGACGACTCAGAGACAAATGCCAAAGTCGCACAGGATCCCGCGCCACAAAAACCAATTGTCAACGGAAACCACACAAACATGGACACGTCAGAACCTGCCGTCGAGCCCGCCATCGAGCCCACGACCAACGTCTCGTCTGGAATTGACGGCGTCGCGCAGTACGTGCCAGACACTCAGCAAGACATCAATTCGTTGTTCGGTGACCCGGATCTTGGTACGAGCGTGACAAATGCTGTGGAAGCACCTACATCAGACGTGCGCGACGAGCCGGCACCGACTCCACTGCTGCCTGCAGCGACCCAGGAGACGAGCGCCAGCACACAGGAAGTGCCCGAGACTCAGATTCCGCCCAAGCAAGAGGAGCCAGCTACAGATAGCATGGACACCTCTGCCGATGCACCCGAGTCCAAATCTATAGAGTCTTCCGGCGCGCCCACGAAGCCGATGGACGACTTGACGATCAAAACTAGTGCAGATGAAGCTACTGCGCCTACCTCGTCGACCCAATCACCGGCAATCGTGGACCGTGAAATGGAAGATGCACCATTGTCGGGCAAAGTGCGCCCGCGCGAAGATGACGACGATGACGTTCCCGAGGCAAAGCGCACGAAGACCGATGACGAACCCGGCGCCCAGACCGATGTCAAGCCACCTGTCATGCCGAACCAGACCGAGCAAGCCAACGGCAACAGCGTTACACCGGGCCCGGCATCCGACTCTGCACAAGAAGCATCTGGTGTCCACAAGGCGGTCGACTGGGAGGAATGGCCCACTACGCCCATGACGGAGGTTCAGAACAAATTCTTGCTGGAACGGATACGGAATACAAAGAAGATCAAGGTGTCGCTAGCGTTCAAGGATCCTGTTGACCCTGTAGCGCTCAATATCCCAACTTACTATGACGTTGTTAAGCACCCCATGGACTTGACCACCATGGAGGTCAAGTTGAAGGAGAAAAAGTACAAGTACGTGAGGGACTTTATGGCAGATCTTGATCAGATGATTACCAACAGCGAGTTATTCAACAACAAACAGCACCCCGTTACACAAGCGGGATACAATCTACGAGCCTACTTCTTGAAGGGCATGGGTAAGATGCCCCGGGGCGCTGCGGCCGAAGAGCCGCCCAAGCCAGCAAAGGTCAAGAAGCCGACAGTGAACACGGCACAGAAGGCGAGGCGTGAGTCGCGCGTTGCACCGCCCAACGTCAAGTCCCCGGCTGCTCCCACGCCAGCGGCCACGTCGCCACAGGCTGCTTGGCCGCTGCAGCAGGATGGTACTCCGCTAATCCGCCGCGACTCGTCCACTACAGATGGCCGGCCCAAGCGGGAAATCCACAGGCCGTCCAAAGACTTGCCCTATGCGAATGCTAAGCCGAGAAGGAAGAAGTTCCAACAGGAGCTCAAATTCTGCGAGTCTGTAATCACGGAGCTCATGAAGCCAAAGTACAGCGCCTTTACTTACCCCTTTGTGACTCCAGTCGATCCTGTGGCTCTCAACATTCCCTCCTACCTCAAAATTATCAAGAAGCCCATGGATTTTGGCACCATTGAGAAGAACCTCAAGAACGGAGTCTACCAAAGCGCAAAGGATTTCTATGCCGATGCTCAGCTCGTGTTTCAAAACTGCTACAAGTTCAACCCCGAAGGTGACGCCGTCAACCAAATGGGACACAAGCTTGAAGAGATCTTTGATAGTCTCTGGAAGGAGAAAGCCGACTGGCTTGCCCAGCATGCGCCTCCCCCCGAGCACTCTCCCAGCGATCTTTACTCTGACGAGGAAGACGACGAGGATGAAGAGGACGAGGAGATGGACCCCGCTCAAGCCCAATTCCTTGCTATTCAGCAGCAGATTGCACAACTGAATGCGACTGCGCAGCAGCTACTGCAACAGCAGACGAGCGCCAAGCGTGCCTCGCCCAAGCTGCCTGGCAAGAAGAAAAAGGCGAGTGGACAACCCACAAAGAGGAAGAGCTTGCCTCTAGCTGTGCCACCTCCGTCCAAGCCCATCAAGAGTGCGCCCGTGAAGAAGGCGAAGGCACCCGCGCCTCTGACTTTTGCCCAAAAGCAGGAGATTTCAGAGGGCATCAGCACCCTCGGAGACGTTGAGATGCGCCGTGCAGTTCAAATTATCCGAAATGGATGCCCGCACCTGGCCAATGTCAACGATGACGAGATGGAGCTGGATATGGACGAGATCAATGACGATACGCTTAGGGAGCTGTTGAGGTTCATCAAGTCTCTGCGCGGTCCGAAAGGAGGTGTGGTAGCCGATGACGATTTCGAGCCACCACGACCTGTGTCTAAGCAGACGGCGAGTCGGCCCAAGAAGAACAAGCCCATGGGCAAGTCGGAACAGGAAGACAACATGCGCAAGATCCAAGAGAAGCTGCAGTCGTTCCAGGGCGGTGCATCGGGATCCAGCCAGTCTCCACCTGGTGAGTTGTCAGTGCTTGTTGGGCGTGACTATCAACTAACCTATGCAGTGCACGATGCATCCAGCGACGACGACGAGTCGAGCGGCTCTGAAAGCGAAGAAGAGTAAACCTCTTCGGCAAAACCCTCTTGTTTTCGCGTGACCTGCTCGTCTGCCATGCCCTGCACTGTTCTGCCCTGCTCTGTCATGCCCCTGCGTGTTCGATGATTGGTCCATTTTCCATCCCTTCTCTTTCCTGCATGAATGACCAGCCTTGAGCTTCTTGGTACGGCCGATCAGGTATCGCTGCTGACCACCAAAGGGCTGAAGCGGAATGTTAGTGCGTGCCTAATACCTGCGCGCCCTGACTCACTCACCATTGCACGTCATCCTTTCTCATGCCCGCATACACATCGATTGTATAGTATTCTCTTCCCGATCGACTTTCCTCTAGAGGTATCTTGATAATGGTACCAATGCCGACAATGGATTACGAGTGACGACGAGGTTTGTCTTTTCTGGGTGGACCATGTAGTTGAGGACATGGGCTGCTCACTGTAACCAGCATTTGGCGTGTGGTGTGGTAGTCAAACGGAGGACATTTCGACTAGTCTTCTTGTATGAATACGCTGCGCGAGTTGGCAGCCAGAATAAAATGCAAATAATTTCTTCCAAGCTGTGCGTCTTGTGGTATGCGTAGGTGCGTCGTGTTGTATGCTTCTTTCAGTCAATTCTTTTATTTTGCCTGGTCGAGCACTCGAAAATTGGAGTAGTAACGAAGGATGTCGTCGCCAGGCCGTAGATGGGAGGCGTGTTAACCTGTACAGAGACGGAGAGAGACGGCGTGTGCCACTCGTCATATGCCGGGTCGTGTCTGTGGTTGGATTGGTTGGATGCATGAGTACATCTCGTCAGGGGCTGCATATCGCGTCAGGATGAGGGAGCGGTCGGTGTTTGATCGGGCGAGGAAGTGCCGAGGGGTGACGGGCGGTACAACGACCGATCTTGTATGACGAACAGGTGCAGCGCTGTGCGTGAGGTCTATGTATTCTGAGAGAGGCTGATCGGATGCTGCACGCTCTGTTTGTTATTGTGTGTGTCTGTGTGTACGTGTGCAGCGTCAGCATTATGTGACGGCAGCTGACAAGCGGCGCCAGGGAGGAGGACTGGCACGCCAGTTGGAGACGCAGGCAGAAGACGAAGGCAGGCTGGAGGAGTACAAGCGATGGCCTGCAGGGTCCAAGAAGAAGAAGATCATGCTGTAACGTGTAAAGAGAGGGAGAAAGAAGAAGGAGGGTCGCCTGGAATCCGTGGCTGACCTGTCTGTACGAGCGGAGGTGGAAGGTGGGGAATCAGCGCGGGTGACTGGCCTGAGTGAGTGTGTGTGTGTGTGTGCGTGTGCCAGTGCTGTGGTGAGCGGCCGGCGCGCTAGCTGTGCCCTTTCGCGAACTGCCCATGCCTCGCCCAAAACTTCGAGCTTCAAGACACGCCAAACAAGACGCGCCCAGCTACATTCACCCTCCCACCCTCCCACCCCGAACTACACCGGTCCTCGCCTCAGCATATCCGTTTCGCCTGCAACATAATTGAGTTCTCGCGACTGCCAAAATGACAACGGTGCCGGTCAGCGAAGTCAAGAGCACACATGATCGCTCGTCGAGGACCGCGGCGCATTCCCATATCAAAGGCCTAGGCCTGTCGAGCGATGGGCGCGCGACTCCTTCAGCTGGAGGCTTCATTGGTCAGGCTGCAGCTCGAGAGGTACTTGACGGCCCCGTACATGTCCATTCTCGGTACTAACCAGCGCAGGCATGCGGTCTGGTCGTCGACCTCGTCAAGGCAAAGAAGATGTCTGGTAGAGCTGTGCTGCTCGCAGGTGGACCTGGAACAGGCAAGACTGCACTGGCATTGGCGGTAAGCCAGGAACTCGGCACAAAGGTTCCCTTTTGCCCCATTGTTGGCAGCGAAATCTACTCTGCAGAGGTCAAGAAGACAGAAGCGCTCATGGAGAACTTCAGAAGGGCTATCGGTACGTAGTGTATCCCCCCCTTTTTTGCTCTGAATAGGCTAACCCTCCGCCACAGGCCTGCGCGTCAAGGAAACGAAGGAAGTGTACGAAGGCGAAGTGACCGAACTCACCCCAGAGGAAGCCGAGAACCCGCTCGGAGGCTACGGCCGCACCATCTCCCATCTCCTCATCACCCTCAAGTCGGCCAAGGGCACAAAGAAGCTGCGACTCGACCCATCCATCTACGAAGCCATACAGAAGGAGCGCGTGCGCTTGGGCGACGTCATCTACATCGAAGCTAACACGGGCGCCGTGAAGCGCGTCGGGCGATCAGACGCTTACGCGACCGAGTTCGATCTTGAGGCTGAGGAGTATGTGCCTATACCAAAGGGCGACGTGCACAAGAAGAAGGAGATTGTCCAGGATGTGACCCTGCATGACTTGGATGTTGCGAATGCGCGGCCGCAGGGAGGCCAGGACATCATGAGCATGATGGGCCAGCTAATGAAGCCAAAGAAGACGGAGATTACAGAGAAGCTGCGGTTGGAAATCAACAAGGTTGTCAACAAGTACATTGACCAGGGAATCGCCGACCTGGTACCTGGTGTTCTCTTCATTGACGAGGTTCACATGCTCGACCTCGAGGCCTTCACCTTTCTTAATCGCGCGCTCGAATCGCCCCTCTCGCCCCTCGTTATCCTTGCGTCGAACCGCGGCAACACACACATCCGCGGCGGCTCCAACCTGCCTCCCTCTGCACACGGCATCCCAACAGATTTGCTCGCGCGACTCCTCATCATTCCAACACACCCATACAGCCCTACAGAGATCAGCTCCATCATCGCCACACGCGTCACGACGGAGAAGCTCAACATCTCGGCCGCCGCAAAGGACAAGGTTAGCTCGCTGGGGGAGAAGATCAGTCTGCGGTATGCGCTGCAATTGCTCGCGCCTGCCAGTGTACTGGCAGAGGTGAATGGACGCGAGAACAAGCAGATTGAGGTCGAGGATGTAGACGAGTGTCAGGACCTGTTCTTGGACGCACGGAGAAGTGCCCAAGCGCTGGGAGAAACGAATGGGTACATCTCGTAGGTGGTCGAGTGTAATGTATACGATAGCCTGGCGTTTGCATGCAGCGGAACGGTAGGCGTTGCTGAATTCTAGGGACCAACGCTTTTGTCTCGTGTTTTCTATTTTCCCTTGTCCTCAAAAACTAGATGAAAGATACACTGGGTAATACGATATTACGGCAGCTAAACTCGAACATGGCATGCGAAAAGATTGGCAAGAAGCGTGATGATGATGATGATGATGATGATGTCTTAGAACGGTAATCGTGCGAGGTACTGTGTATCGCGTGCTGGCAGCTCTTCAGTGGTCCACGAGTATCATAGTGGTAGATTGGTGGACAGGTCCATGTGCCCGCCTGCAAGTAAGACTCAACGATATCATTTCAGACTCAAGACAAAAGAGAAATGGACATGTCGGAGAAGCAGAAGGCAGATCTGGGCATAACCAGAGCCGTGAGTTGTTGTGATTGGTAGAATAGTTATAGGCCTATGCACCATGTCAAGCTAAGTACTATGGCCCGTGCAAACGACTTTGGTAAAAGTATCAGCAAAAAAACATACGACAGCGGGGATTCGCTAGTGGTCACCCACCTAACTACTAATCCGCCGATCTCAAGCTTGAGTACCGCTGAGCGAACGGGAAGCGCTAGGATCTTGAGTCTATGGCCGTATGTACAAGTAAATAAAATTGTAGCATACATAAACCCCGCGTTGGAAGAAAGCGTGCTAGGAAGATGTCTAGTCTCGATATAGAGCACAGGAGCTGTACAACCCAACCTCAAACATACGAGCGGATGACAGCGATGCCTACTGCAAAGCACATGCAAACGCAGGAGGCGTAGATTTGTTGTTGGGCTATGCATTGTTGCTTGTTAATTCTAGGAGGCATTTTCATGTTCAATGAGTGCCGGGTTGTTACGGAACTGGTTCCGATGTCGAGAACAGGGTTTGCCAAGAGCCATTGCCACTCAACGGCTCCGATTGGCTGAGTGAGCTCGCATGCTCACATGGACGAAAAGTACGTAGTTCTTTCTTCATTGCATAGCACGAAACTTGCTTCAAGTCACTAGCTACTCTAAACATTCGAATCGCAACCCATTCTCAAGACCTACCATAATGTCTACTGTTATGCGAGCCTTCACCCGCGCGCCCCGGCAGCTGTCCCGACGCTCGTTCAGCATGTCTACACGCACCGCGCAAGCAGCGCCCTTTGGCTCTGGCCCGTCGCCTCCCCGCCTCCCTAAAGAGGAGCAAGAAATCTTCGAGAAGCTGCAGCGACAAAGCACTGGTGCGTTCAGCACGCCTAGGGAAAGCGACGAAGCAGCAGCAGCACCGTCGTCGACACCCAACGTGCGCATGCAAGTCAACCAATCGCCTGACTCGTCGCCCTCGTCTCGCCCGCGGATCAACCAGTCGCCAGACGCTGGTGAAGGACCGGAAATCCGGTTTGAGAATGGCAAGGAGATCAGAAAGGGAGAGGAGTTCCATCCCAACATGAGAAGGGGCGCTCCGCCAGAGTTTGAGGGTGATGTCAATCCCAAAACCGGCGAGGTGGGTGGGCCAAAGAACGAACCATTACGGTGGGGACATGGAGGGGACTGGAGCTACAATGGGAGGGTGACGGACTTTTAGTTTTGCACAAGGCGATGGATGGCAGAAATGGGAGGAAGAGCTGGTTGTTTGGAGAGTGAGTCACAAAGGGCTCACATGTACGATATTGGTTGGAGCGGTGCGTGTGGGGGAACAGGGCTGGCTGTGATCGTACGATGGGTCAATTGTTTCCAGACCCGAATAGTGCGTAGCTCCGTGGTGTAGAGCAGGGCAAGAGGCACAAGCAAAGAGATATGGTGAACTAGAGGGCCCACCTCGGTACATGCATACACGTTCAAGATAAACGCATGGGCGAATGAAGTGGCGAGAAGCAGAGTCGGCTGTGATGCGAGTTCTAGAACACAGGGCCTAACGGCGAAGAGCTGGAGTCTTGGCAATCCTTCAGCGCTACGGGGCTGCCCAGGCGACCGAGGGTATGCAATTCCATCATCTCTGGGTTGTCCTGTATGTATGTATGTATGCATGCAACGCTCGGTCATCACACATGGTGCTAGGATGGGATTCGGCGGGCTATAAATCGTGTCCCGGTCGATTTTGGACGTATATACGGGACAAATTAAGACTAGGGAGAAGGGCCGTGTGGCGCAGCACGTGGCCTCGTGAACCCCCTGGCTGGCGGTGGCTAAGCTTTTGGCTAGTGGGGAGTGTGGTATGCGCGCACGCCTTATTCGGGGTCCACGAAACGCCTTTTCAATCGCCTTGTTTAGCAACCATTCATATACGCGCGTGGGGCATCGTGCTCTGGCTCGGCCCTGAGCAGCGCGTACGGCCTTTTCGCGCTGCAGGTGCGTGCTGAGTTTCAGACAGCTCGGCGGTGCTCGTCTTTTGCCTGCTGGCGAAACGCTTTCCCTGTTTCGCAATCAACAACATCCTGGAGGCGATCATGTTTTTGCTTCAAGCCGCTCTTGAGCTGCAGGTCCGACTTGGCAACGCAGATCAACAAACCAGACTGTGTTCTTCCCCCGTATGTACTTGTCCAAGCCATCTCATAGCGTGTACCAGCTGTCATCGGTTGTCCCCTTTGTTGTGTGGGCGAGCATGCACACAGACTATCCCATTATCGGCTCAGAAAGAGGGGGGACAAGAGACAGAGAGAAATAGTGTATGCGGTGTTTTCGCTCATCGTATACGCGCGCCGGGCTCTCGTTGGTGCTGCTGGCCGGTGGTTTCTCGGTGTAATTGAACTGTCGTATCTGTCGTCGGGACTTTCGTTCTGGTCTGACACCGTTTGCCCTGCAGAAAGCCTAGACCAGGGGCACTCATGCACGCAAACAACTGCCATGCCACAACCCCCCATCACAAACCCCTCAGACTGTCACCTCGACTGCGGCGTCGCGAGTTAGCCGTAGCACGGCTCCCAAGGGCCTAACCTGGCTAAATGCGCGGGAGCGCCTCCGGGCCTTGTTGACGCACATGGCGTCGCTACTTGCCGTCGACTACAAAGTCGCGCGCTCAGCCCCCCTCGTATACTGCCGGCCAGTGTTGCGAAGCTAATCATCATTAATCCTTGCTGACGGTATGTACTGTTCGCTGCGGCGTCAAATAGAAGATGCCGTCCTATTAATGGCATGCTAACGCTTTGGTCACAGGAGTCGTGCGACTATATGAGGTGGTGATGCTGTCATCTTCTTTCTTTTTGCCCTTGTCCCCTTTCCCTGTGTAAGAGAGATCTACATCCAAGCCCGCCCGCATCACAGCGTCGTCACTGTCCGAGGCGACCGCCTCTGTTCGGCACCATTGTCAAGCATATCGCCGAATACGGACACATATTTGCGACATCCTCTGCCTCTTGGTCACCTTCACTCCCTATTGTCCCACAACAGCAGCGACAATGGTGCGTTTGCTGCTTTGTGTGGCTTTCCTGTTCCACTGGGCCTTTGCGCTGGACCAAGTCGTTGATCTTGGTTACGCAAAGTACCAGGGCAAAAGTCTGGACAATGGAGTCATGCGCTGGGCTGGTATGCGATTTGCCCGCAGCCCTTCTCGACAAGAGGGTCTGCGCTTCGCCGCACCTCAAGACCCGGTCCAAGAAAACGGCATCGTGGATGCGACAACGGTACGCCAACATGCACCGTCAGGACTGCACGTGAAAACTAACTTGTTAGCAGTTTGGTCCCTTGTGCATTGGGTCCAGAAGCGACCTCAGTGCTGAAACGGGGGGGACACACTCAGAAGACTGCCTCTTCGTCAATGTCTTCTCGCCAAGCAAAGCAACTGACAAGAGCCTGCTGCCAGTCTATGTCTTCATACAGGGTGGCGGTTTCAACATGAATGGCAACGCAAACTACAATGGTGCAGACCTCGTCAAAGCAGGTGACGATGGAATAGTTGTCGTGAACTTCAACTATCGCGTGGGACCATACGGTTTCTTGGCTGCAGACGAGGTCGTCGCCAACAAGAGCTTGAGCCTGAACAACGGCCTGAAGGATCAGAGGCAAGCTCTCAAGTGGGTGCAGAAACACATCAGCAAGTTTGGAGGAGACCCTGACCATGTGACGATTGGAGGCGCCAGTGCTGGTGGAGGTTCAGTTGTGCTCCAACTTACAGCTTATGGCGGTAGAAATGATGGTCTCTTTCACGCGGCCGCCGGCGAGTCTGCAGCCTTCCCATCTATACGGAACGTCAAGGATAGCCAGTGGCAATATGACGAGCTGCTTCACCAAACCGGCTGCAAGGACATCAACTGCATGGCCAGCATGGATGCTGTCACTTTCCAAACTGCCGTTCGAACGCTGAAGAAACCCTTTCCGGGCGGCGACGGCCCGCCCCTCTTTTTCTGGAACCCAACCCTCGACAATGACTTCATTCAAGATCAGACGTTCAACGAATTGCAGGCCGGCCACTACGTCCACGTACCCACCATATTCGGCAGCGCCACCCACGATGGCGTCATCTTTACTCCCAAGTCCGTCCTGTCGCTATCCAAGTCGCAGAGTTTTCTCACTGATCAATATCCTAATGTGAAATGGAATGACATCCGTCAGGTTTGGGGCTCTGATACTGCCGTTTCGGCCGCCAGCGGTAGCCTCTGGAGGTCGGTCACTGCCGACATTTATGGCGCAATGCGATACGGCTGTCCTGGACTCAAAATCTCCTCTATCCTCGCTAGCAATCAGAGCAGCTCCACATGGCATTACAGATGGAATGTCGGATCGGCGCTACACGTGGCTGAGCTGTCACCCATCTGGAACAACGGTACCACTGCTGCTGGTGTGTTTGTTCAAGCCTACTGGGCGTCCTTTATCAGGAGCTACGATCCCAATAAGCATGTTGCAGAGTTCCTTGACTCCAGTGGTTCCAAGCTGAAGAGCCCGCAGTGGGACACATTTGACCCCAGTGACGAGAACAGACTGGCCTTTAACGATGACAACAATGTGGTCATGGAGAAGGTTTCGGATGAGGAGCGAAAACGATGCGAAGTCATTGATGTCACGGGATTGAACCTGAAACAGTAAGTCATTGTTGCAATTGTATTCTAAAAAAAAACACGGACACTGACAAAAGTCGCAGGCCCGCAAACGGTCCCAGTGGCTCTTCTGGTGCCTCCTCTGGTTCTTCTTCTGGTTCTTCTTCTGGTTCTTCTTCCGGTTCTTCTTCTGGTTCCTCCACCTCCAAACCTCCTTCCCACTCCTCTGGAAACCGAGACGCGCCGCTTTCACTTGCCTCTTTAATTTTTGCTTCGATTATGCTGGGTGCTTTGCAGTGGGTGATTATATGAAGTCGCGTGCGAGAGCAGCAAGAATAATATACCTGTTTAATATTGTAAGACCTGATCGCCAATATCCCTTGGGATCAAGCTACACATTTCCCTTTGGACTTGAGGCCTTCGAACTCGAACCTGCACAAAGTCCACATAATGGCTACACTGCATCCCGCTCTTCATATACACCCAGCGAAGCCGATAGCTATCGTTCAGCAGGACAAAGACCTTGGCATTGCCATTCAAGAGGAGCGACGAGCTGCTAAAGATATCGTTGCATGTTGGGAACATACATAATGACGAAGACGACGACAAACAAGTAGTGGTAGGAGGAAAGAAAAGGAATGGCTCCGTAAAGTAGACAGGGGCCCGCCAACGAAGGACATGTTTGAGTCAAGCACTTGGCTTGTTTGAAGTGTGGTTGGAGTAATTGGCTCTCAAAGGCATGAAGGAGCGTTCGTGGTAAATCACTATCTATCAGACGACACCAATTAATACCGCAATCTTTAAATTCGCAACCTTCAAAAAGCACGATCGGTACTTGCCACAGCCGCCCAGAAGAAATGCTGTGCACGCTTGAAGCAATCACATCCCCTACGCCCCAGACATTGTGTGGCCACTATGTTTTCACAACGTGATCATTTGAGCCTCATGATGCGTATATTTCAAATGTCTCCGCCCATGTAAGGTTGTGTATACACTCGCATTGACTTAGCTGACAAGACCAAATCAGCAAATTCAGCTGCAGACTATGCTATTCCATTATCCAGTAGTGTATTCGCTCAGCAACATGAGGAGAGGGCAGCTCAGAGTAGCGCCTGCGATCTTACCGGACACCTTGGAGTTGGTAAGTGGTGAGGTTCAAGAAGTCGAGGATTGGCCGCTAGTAGCAGGCACCTCAGACGCTACTTCTCCTTCTCCTTCTTCTTCAAGTCTTGCAATGATCTCACAGCAATGTGATGGCCCACTCACCGCAGACTCCTCAGACGACACCTCGTGGTTCTCATTTGATAGTTTTTCACTGGACTCGTTTGAGCAATCAGATAGTCACCACTTGATATCGTCCAAGGCTAACGGCACTGCTAACGCTGGTACAAACGACAAGCAGCAAACCTCTAGCAAACTCCAACCACACGAGTTCTGTGAGCCACCAATGTCGGGCTTCCCAATGGAGCAGATGCACAAGCTGGCGCGATATTACGCCGCAACTTTGTCGGAAGACGATGTACAAGCTCTCAGCCGCGGTGAGGAGAACCACAACCTTAAGAAATGGTCAGCTAAGGACATGGTCATTCACCATGAGTCTCGCAAAAACCTAATTCCTCACGTAATGCCCAAAGTCGAGAAGATGATTGCGCTTGCAGATATCGAGCAGGGCAAGCAGTACAGTCAGTGCGCCATGACAAAGGTGACAGACCGGGTGCGTCGAGTATTCCGCTTGCCACGTATCAAGGTAACAGCTGACTCTGAGAAGGAGCATCGTGAACCTACACAGTCGACTCATAGCCTCCGATCTTCTACTTCTTCGCCAAATGATCTGCCGCCGTCACCTCTGAAGAGCCCTTCAACGCCACCATCCGCACTTGGTGACACTTCGCCTGAGCATCCGTCATGGCACACTCGTGCAGCCAGCAGCGGCGACTACTTTTCCAACCGTCCTGCCTACAGGACTGCCACGAGCCACCATCGTCGTATATCTCCTCTGGCATCATCCTCAGGACCCTCCTCGGATTCCTCGACACGCGTTCGCAGTCCTCTAGCACGGGAAGTACAGTTTCGACATAATCCAGAGGTGACCTTTGACTCTTTCCTTGTGCCCCACAAGTCTGGTAAGGGCGAGACATTCCCCGATGCGGCAAATGCGAAAAAGTTCAAGGCGCCAAGGCTAAGCAAGATGCCTTCTATGCCACTCCTGCGGAAGCGAGTGCAGCTTGAGTAGGCTTTCTCTTCTCCATTCTCAATACATGGTCGCGGCTTGTGAAGCAATACTGGAAGTTATGCAATGGCTTCTTAAGTCCACTTGTATGGAACAAGGGACCTGCGTTCAGACGCATCTGACATTCAACAAGGACAAGTCAGCAGCGATATTAGGCCGAGAGTAGACACTAGCGCCGCACGTACCCGTTGAACGTTATTGTTGTCTCATGGTTTTGACTGGCTGGTAGCTTTACGTAGTCTGGACAAGGTTATGTTATGTTGTGCGAGGCTAACCTGACCTGGAAAGTCAGGCACGGCTTACCCGATTAAGGCAACTATGGCAAGTGGGTGAAGCATGGTCGTGGACTGTTAGCAACATTGGTTGTCGCTTATGATATGCTGTACGTACCTTGTGAGAGTTTATGAGTTTTATAGTATCTTATAGAATCGAAAAAAAAGTGATATTCCAAAGAAAGAAAAAGTGAGCAAGACAGATTTCTGCAGAGGTTAGGCATGATGGATAGACAGCTAACACGTATTCCCTACGTTTAATCTCTGAAAACCTCGTTCCCCTTGTTATCACCAAAGATGCATGTCATAGATTCATACCTCTCCCCCAAGGCGATAACGTCACGGTTGCTGATTTCCATTCGTAAGTCTCCATGTCTTGTCTCCCTCCCTCCGCCCCGTCAATTCCAACTAAGAACCCCAACCCTTTTCTCTCCAAAAAAAAAACAAAAGGAACAGAATGCGCACACAACCCACCCACACACCCACACACCTCTGGCTTCTACAGGATCCAAGCTTGCCCCGCCAAACTTGCATACTACAACTGTGGAGAGACAAAGTGCGTCCTCAGCGGGTAGATTGACGTATCCGACGACGCGAAGGGCATCACGCACCACTTTGTAGCCGGGGACTTTGCCTTTTTCCACGTCGGCTCAAAGGCGCAGTTTTCGGCGCAGTTTATGCTGTTACGTGGCCGGAGCGGACACCGCATCGGAATCTCAAAGAAAAAGAGAGAGAGGAGAAGACGTCCAAGTTGTGAGGATGTGTTCATGTACATGTGAATATAGGCGGTTATTTTTTCAGCAATTGGAAATATCTTCAAAAACAATGAAGAAAAGGGGTGAGGAAAGGACAATGAACACGTCTTTCCTTTGACTCTACTTCATTCTGCCCTGGCTAGCTCGCATGTGTTTGTTATCCAAAATAGTACCAATGAAGTGTGTTTTCTCGGATTGCGCTTCTCTCTTCCTCTCTCTCTCTCTCCTTTGTCAAGGCCAACAATGGATATCCAAACGTCGTGTTACAACGCCAAATGTTAAGAAGATTTGAACAGAAAAAGAAAAAAAATAAGGGTGGTGATGAAGAAAACAAAACAAACAAACCAATGGGACTGTATGGCCTCTCCCCTCCACTCCCTTTACCATTCTCCTCCGCTCATGAGCATACAACAGCAAAGCCCAACTCCAAGCTACGCCAAAACGACGCCTTCTCACCGCAGATCTAGCGGATTCCATCATTCCTCCAACACCAACAAACAACAACATGGACAGAACTAAACAACAACAACCAGTCTTCAAGCCCCAATTCCAGGAATACTCACTCCACCCGCCGCCAAATTCAGTCCACCGCCTCTGCTCCTCGGCCCGACAAAACCCTGTCTTTGTCTGCCAGTGCGTCCTCTGCCCAGCCAATTGTACTTGAGCTCCTTGTTCAACCTGCCAATCTTGTCCTGTGCGTCGTCACTGCTCTGCAGACTGACGAGCACAGAGACACATTGCAGCATGCGGCCCACGGTCTCTGTGACTTTGGTGCTGTCCATGGGCTGCTGGCGCAGTGTTGGCGGCGCGAGGTGCTGGTTGTGCGAGGTAGGCGGAGGGTGCAAATGAGCAATGGTGGGTGGATGTTGCGAAGGGTTCGAGGAAAAGGAGCCGGCAGATGTGTTTGACGTGGCGCGGGAGCGTGTGCTTGCAAAAGTGGAAGAAGTGATGCTAGTAGTTGATTCAAGGTAGCCTCCACTACTCTGACTGGTAGAGTTGAGACTGCCGAGCTGCGCATCGTTTGTGCTGCCGGCCGTGCCAGGACGGGTGTCGTAGGGTATAGGCGAAGGCGAATCCAGGCCTGCATTGAGATTTTCCAGAGAAAGACGCGAGAAAATTGCCATGAGGGCTTCGTAGCGTGGTAAGATGACAATGTCGCGGAACATGAGAAGGGTCATACGACGAACTTCGAGTTCGCCTAGTATGGGTATGTTTTTATGATTTGGGCTCTTGCTGTTCATTTCGTCGGGAAGCATCACGCCCCAGAACTCGGCAGCTTGGGCCGATGTCATGATGCCTGAGCCTCGGAACTCCATGTCGAGAGGAAGGAAAACAGCCTGGAGGAAGGGTAGTATGGTGGTGAACACAACAAGCCACATCTCGACTAGGTGTGGGATCAATCTGTCATCGGGGACGTGTCGAAGGGTCTGATCGAGTGAGCCAAAACCCGTTTGGAGAAGCTCGTTGAGGTCTTCGATAAGAATAATGGGTGAGCGCTTGTGAATACAGCGCTTAATGTGGACAGTGACCAGGGCGTTGAAGTCCTCGACGGGCGGTCGTGGATCTTCCCCTTCAAATATCAACAAAACTCTTGCTTTCAGCAACGGCCAAGCATCGTCCGGCGACAGACCGTGTATACCAAACGAGCTCCCTAAATGAGACATTTCCGACGTGTGCGATATTGCCTGTCCAGGTGTAGAGAGATTTGATGTCGTCGTTATGCTGCCCGCTAACAATGGCCACTCGGATCTTTCTATACTAAAAGACTGATTGCGTTCTCTGTGCGGCGGCTCTAACTGTGCATCCAAAAAGGCCGCCGCCTTCTCTTCTTTTTTGGCTCGTCTCAAGTGACGTCCACCGTGCCTCAGATCCAAACCAGTCACGGAACTGGCAAATGTGCTCGAATGTCCTGGCGACGACGGCGCTGCGAATGAGTACAGAGGTTCAGGGGCGCTGGGGTTGGTGGGTTTGGAATTGCTGCTTGCTGAAGAGAGCGGAAGAGCAAAACTGTCCCCATCCTTCAACTTGTGTTTTTGCCTCGACAAGAAATGGTGCTTATGCTTTTCCTCTTTGCGTTCCGGTAACGAGTCGTTTCGTGGGGGGACGAGGGTCGATGTCGATGCGTTGGCCGACGAGTACAACGAAGAATTGGCAGTGGTTGCGTTTGAATCGATCAAGCTTGTCGTCGAGCTTGCCATCATCATGCGATTCAGCGCCTGGGAGCTGTGAATGCCAATGCCAATCTTCCCTGGCGAAGGCAAGGCCTGGTGCTTTTGCTCTGAACGGTTGTCGACCTTGATGTTCTTAGGCTTGGACGAAAACAGCTTCATTTTGCTCTTCCCTTCCTTTGGTTTCTGCAAAGGCGGCACCTCTGGTGTTGATGACGCTGGCTTGGGCGAGGCATGCGGCTGTGAGCCCTCGACGCCGGGCGAGTTTAGCGGACTTCGTGGAAAGGCAGCGTTTGCGGCCGTGGTCGCCGCCATCCTGCTCGCCCCGCCTGGGGTCGGGTAGGTAACACCATTGGTGCGGAAAGTCATGCCCTGGGCAGGTGCTGCCGGAGGGCTCAAAGGCTGACCTCGTTCGGCGGGCGCGGCGTCATTTGGGGCGGGAATCGTGGTGGAGCGCTTACGGTAATGCTGAGGGTTCTGCGCATATGCGGCCTGGGCGGCGATCTGCGAGGCAGTGAGCTGACTCTGTGGAGCCGTGGCCGCGTCCCTCTCTCGCCCTGGGCTCTCCTTCATAGAACTCAGGCTGGGCTCAAAGTAGCCCTGTGAGCGCTGGCGTGGTCGGTGACCTATCTGCGTGCTGCCGATGTGAGACTGGCTCTGTGTCGCATCGCGCACGATAGCTGGACGCGAGTAGTTCTGCGCAGACAGTGAAGCAGCCGTGCGCGAGTCGGCAGACGTGGGCGACTTCAAGGACGAAGGGGACAGGACCGAGGCCGGCAGGGGAGCGCGTCGTTGCTGCTGTTGCTGCTGCTGGGTCGCATAGGGGCCGTCCGAGTCGGACTCGTCGAGGGAAACGGGACGTCGGACGACGGGTGTAGCTGGAGGAGGAGAGGACGAGGGCATGGTGGGCGGCGATAGTACCGACCGGGTTGCTTTTGCGACAAGGTGGCTGCTTGCAGGGTCAGGGAACGACGTATGCGGCGTCTGGACGCAGTCGACAACGGGCGCGCCAAGGGGAGGGCGCAACGCAATGTGGCTCCTATTGCAGCGCTCTCATGGCCAGCATGGGGAGCGTAGCAGAGCAGCATTGAATGAAGTGGATATGAAGAGTCGACGTCGATTCAGACTCGGGTTGTTCCATGCGCCGCTAACCCACACTCCACCCCGCCGCCCTTGGCTTCGCTCTAGTCACCCACGCCGCCTTTCTCTTCTTCACTCATCCTCCACCTCCTCTCCCCTCCCCGACCGCCAAACATGTCGACTTTGACAGCAAGCTACGCCTCCTCGACATCCTCGTCGCAGACCTTCACTGCCCAGCTCCCCGCACTGTCGTCATCACCCTCAACGGCGGACCGCGTGGCCTACCTTGCCGAGCTCGCGTCTGCGCTCAAAACCATGCAAAAAGACGTCAACCAGTTTCTTACCCAGAAGATGGCAGATGACAAGGCTGCCGGTGACGCCAAGGACGATGAGACGTATGGCGAGGAGGTCGTTGACGATGACTGAGCACACACACACACACACATTAGATAATTGGTATACGATTCATGGGTATCCCCACGCAAAGCTACCTAGACTCCATCATCGCCATCCCGCCGTACCAGATGTTCGCTTTCCCACGCTCCCTCTCATACACCCACTATGAACCACACTGTTGTCCGGAAATACGCGGATCGCACTTCCACCGAACCTCTTGTGACAAACCGCACAATGTCTGTCCTCATCAATCACCACCCTCCTGTTGAGCCCACCCGGCACCTTCCTTCCATATTGGTCCGTCTTGTTGTCAACCCCAAGTAACATTGCCGCTTCGACTGCTACTTTCTCCACGCCTCGCAGCCGCGAAACAATGCGCTCTTCGTTGAGAAGGGAATTGGCATTGCGGATTCGTCCAAAGAAGTACGATTCCAAGTCCTTGACGGGCAGGGTTGGCGGTATTAGGTCTAGTGTGGTCGCTGCCGGCAGTCGCGCGCCATGCTTGGAAAGGAGTTCGAGGGCAGGAGGCCAGTTGGGCTGGTGCGGGGGTGGAGGTGAAAGATATAGGGACAGGAGAACATGGTAGATGGAGAGCTCAGTGTCTTCAATGGTGCCTTGAATGTTAGTACCCGGCTGTGGAGACCGGTTTGGTGAAGGAGACGGTGGCGGTGCTGTGTATACTTGATTGCAGTATCTAAGAACATGTTAGTCTGTTTTAGTATCCTACAGTCCAAAGCAATGGCTTACTCCTCGGCTTTCTTGTAATCCTTTAGCTGGAACACATAGATCGCCAGTGCTTGCTTGTGCGAACCCATCTTACTCAACACAATGGCGCGTGCTTCGTAGTAATCCGGATCTGGTCGCCTTGTCAGCCACTGTACTCAACCCCGATCCTTCTCAAAACACCAATACGTACCGTTAGCTGGGAGCTGCTGAAACACGCGATACCGGTTGTACTGTGCGTTGTCTTTCTTCAAAAATGTCTGCAGTCTCTCTCTCCAATCTGCCTTTTCTTCATCGTTTGCAAAATCTCCACTCTTCAGCCTTTCCAGCAGCAGATCAACTAGCCGCTGATGAAAGTCTACATTGAGATCGTTCAGCTCCTCGATAATGTGTTCCAGATACCTAACTGCCAGCTTCAGATCAATCTTTTGTAGGAATTCGAGCACCCTGTCCCTTGGTAGCGTCTCCGCGTTCTCTGTGTCGGCAAGGAAAACCTCCATACCGAGGTTGGGGTTGACCCGCAGCGGCCATTCCGCATACTCGAGGATAAGGTCAATCAACTCTGGTGGCAACGCCTGCAGGTATCCGACCGTCCGCTGCGGTCCTTGCAATGCGGATGAAACTTCCTCGTCCGCCTCGTTCTTGCCGAATTTCTCTAGCAATTCTAGCGCCTGCCGGTGCAGCTTCTTGCCGTGCAGGAAATCAATCAGATCAGCATAGCGGCCTGTCTCGTACAGCTTCTCTTGAACCACGTCCGGCTCACAAAAGTTGGGAAGACGGAAGAGCGAGCCCGCCACGCTGGGGTTTGCAATCATGTAGGCGCGGAAAAGCGTCGTGTCGACTAGCTGTGCCACTTCGAGCAGCTTGGCCTTCCAGTCTACAGGACCCTGTAGCGAACTCTCTTCAACAAATATGTGAAAGGGCGGTTTCTCCGCTTCCAGCTGGCTACCACTAGGCGTCGGTAGGGGTTCCTTCAAGTTTCCTTCTGTATCAATATAGCGCTTAATCTGCACGCGGCATTGCGTGAGAAATGACTGCAAAGCACGAACAGAGTCTTTGAACTCCTTCTCCGTGACTGCTTTGTCTGGTTGAGCTGGATCGGTTGTCCTCTTCTTAATGGTCCCCGTCTCTGCGGCCGCGGCGTCGTCCTTGACAGCACTGGTACGAATAGAGGCAGCGTCCGAGTCGACCTTTTTATGTCCACCCACACCGAATCGGCCCATCATCGACCGCCCAATTGTCGCTGCAGGAGGATGCGTGCTTTCTTCGGATTCTTTCGCTGTCTTCTCCCCATTTGTCTCCTCGTCTTCTGCAACGCTTCCGTCGCCCTTTACACTCTCCTCAGGCGCTAAGTTTCCAGCAATCGACCTTGGATACAAGGCAATGACGCGCTCAGGAGGCGCTCTTGCATCGATGAAGAGCTCCATGGCCTCACGGTACTTTTTCATGTCAAACAACGCTCGCGCCTTGAGTATCTGAATCTCCCTTGTTCTTTCTTCTTTGTCTAGAAGTAGAGTATCTTCGAGCATGTTGAGGAGACTCAGCGCCTCGTCGTAGCGCCCATTGGCGACTAGCTCGTCGATCTGCGTCTCATAGCTCTGGGCTCCCATCCGCCATATGCACCGATCGCTGGCGACCAGGAAGCCTTTACCGGCATGGGCGAGACTGATGTTAGGCTGAGGTACATGAAGAAAGCTGGCGTTGGGCAGAGAGATGAGCTGCAGCAGGCTAAGTGTATCCGGATTCCTGATTTCCAAACTACCTTTTGAAGGCGGCTGCAGCATAAGCATGTACGGGTACGAGTAGGCGATAGTCTCGGGGGAAGATTGCCAGGGTACTTGTCGCTTGTCCAGAGGGTTGCCATCCGTGTCGATAAACAGACTGTTGACGTCCTTTGCTAGCAGCATCTCGCCCTCTTTCAGCCTTGTCGCAAGAGGCTTCGGCACCCAGCTGCCCATGCCCATGTATCCCATACCCGAAGATGAGACTGCGCCGAAGCGCGCCCCGCCCTGGCTCCCATTCTCTGCGAGTGCACCTGGCTTGATGATGTCTTGTACCTCCTGTGTCTCAATGTTGACCATGACGAAGCCGGGGTCCATACCAGCGACGATCTTGGTGCCCGTTGCCCATGTCAAGCTCTTGACCGAGGCAATGAGCGAGATCTCGACTGCGTCACCCATCAGCTCCATGTCTTGCCATGTCCACAGTATGATCTTCCGCTTCACCGCAACAGCCAGATGGCTCACGATGGACGGAATCCCAGTCGACGGATCTTTGACAATGTTACTGGCCGCAGCGAATGTGGTAGCACCTCGCGTCTTCTCTAGCTTCTCCTGTAGCGCGTACGTTTGGATGTCGTGAATCGAAACATAGTTGTCTGACAGCGAGACGAGGATATTGGCTTCTTTGATGATGGCAAGTTGCTGTATGGGTCGTCGCGAGAACTTTTCCTCTTCGCGGAGAAGGTCTGCAGGCCTGGGCTTGGGCCTGGGCGTCGAAGGTTGTTGGTCACTGCCATCGTGGTCGCCATTTTGCTGCTTTTGCTGCTGCTCGGCTTCGACGTCTTCGGGCTGATCGTTTACACGGTATATGCGCAAGGAGCCTGTGTTGAGCCCCACGAGTACGCGGTCGCCTTGTCTTGTCAGTGAACTGGGCGAAATGCTCGACGTAGGCAGTCTATACCATAGGCGAGGATTGACTCGATCTTAGACTTGTCGCGCTGTTTGAGCTCGACGATGGGCCGGGCGGTGAATGCAGAGAGCATGTTGGCTACTGTTGCAAGCGCTGATTCATTGGGTCCCAGTGTTGTCGCTATGCGACTGCTGTTGCGCGCACCGAGAGCTCCATGGGCGGTGCCGGCGTGCGCCTGGATCCCGGTGATGCATCGTCATGGCCAGGGAGCTTTGGCCAGGGGTCCGTTTAGCCACGTGCAGCCACATCACTCGAACAGCAGCCTCGTCCACCTTGTTTGAGAAGACAGCAGTGAAACATGATTCTTGAGACTAGACGATTGTATTGATATTCTACCTAATCTACCTAAGGTGCTCTACCCGAATCAATGGGCGTGTTTGAGCAAAGAACAGAAGGAGAGTGGGTGCTGGGTGAGCGAGTGTGTGTGTGTATATCAACTGACTTCAAGCAAAAGCGTCTGGAGTACAGGATGAGGGAGAGTATTTGCCATTCTCTACCGATGGTCTTGAATACGTACATTCTGAGCAAGACCACATCTCCCCCATTTTCACACCCGCTGACACGCCACTCGAGCGGGTTCGTCCAAGGGCCATTTGGCACCACCATCTTTCCTAGAACGCGTATATAAACAAGTCCCGGGCGCAAGCGCCTCACAGGATCAACTCAGGCGGCGTTCAAAAGAACGCAAAAACCAACCCTTCATCCAGAGGGACGAGGATGCTTCCACCCGTACAAACAAACACAAAAATGTCGGCTTTCAACGTCAGCACATCTTCCCCATCTATCAACGCGGTCCTCAGAAAGCATTGAAAGGAGAGAAAATGGGAGGAAAGCACAACGCTTGTTACCAATCAGCACATCAACCTCTCTCCTCATCCCCCCAGCAACAGCCACAAACAACGGGTGCAAAGCATACAAAAAGTTCCAGATGTGGGCCGGTGAGTTGAATGGGGAGGGAGAGAGGAGTGGCGAATGAGCGAGCCATATCCAACATATTGCCGGATCATATCCAGCGCACATCGCTACCCCATTGCATCCTTGAACTGCAACATCATGTACACCAAGAGGTCACCTGTGCAGCGCGCCAAGCGGGCAAGCCACGGCGAGACGCGTTGCGGCGGTGATGCAGCGTCAAGATGTACGAATGGAGAGTAAGGGAAATGGGAAGTAGGAGGGCTGAACAGAGGATCGGGCGTAAGGGACCTCGGGAACAGACATACTCAAGGAGATATACACAAAACCTCATCATTTGATGGAAAAACATCTGCAGACAGCAACTCATGTAGTCGCAAGAAAACAAGGCGAATACATGGAAAGCTGAAGTAAGGATCGTTGTCTGCAGAGCTTCGCTGTCAAACTTCGCGATGAGGGGATATCGATCCAACACGCAATCCGCAAGAGAGAGCAGTGACGCAAGACAAATAAACACAAAGAAAATACATGTTGGTCGGGTATATTGAAAGGAAAAGAACCAAAATGTGAAATCAAAACACCGACACACGCAAGCGGAGAAGCAAGCTTCGTCAACGCAAAAAACGTGTGCCCAAACCCCTGCTCCAGAGCGCGTTTCCGCGTCATCGTGGAGAGGGTGAAAGAAAACTTCAAACGCAAGGTTCGGTCTGAGCAATTACGGCTCATCGCAGGTCGGTCAAGTCGGTAGTTGTCTAGTATTAAGTCCAGCCTTGGGCCGGTTGACGCAGAAGGCAAGCCAAAAGGTCAGGTGGTCCATGACTGGGTTACTGTTGTTCGACAAATATGCATCTTAGATGAACGGATTCTGCTGCTGCTTTTCCTGTGGATAAGGCGACGGCGCATACTGGTTCGAGAATGGACCAATACTGTCGTCAGCAGGCGAGGGATCAGCGAGCTGTCCATGGCTACTCGTGCGCAAGTGTCCTGGTCGCTCCGACTCCGTCACCGCACGCGCACCAACACGGCCGACCTTTTCTGTGGTTGGCTCAGCGCGGCTGTCATGGTCGAACGTTGAGAAAGGCCGGGGTGCGAGTGTGTAGGGCGCTGCCTTGTTGACGTTGTAGTCGTTGGGCACGTATTGCGGCGGGGCGGTAGCAGGGTATTCGGCAGCAAGTTTGGACTCATGGTCGAGGGCAGGGTTCAGAACATAGAGATTGCGTCCTGTTTCTGGATCGTCGTGACGGAAGAGATGGGTCGTGGCGTAGATGAGACCACCGATGGCGACAGCAAGCCAGATCAAAATTAGAGCGGTGGAGATGAGTGCTTCGGTTTCAATGCCACTCATGAGCTTGCTAATAACGCGCTCTATTGATTCGGTGATTTCGTCCTTTGCCTTGCCGCTAGGGTCAGCAAGAAGTTCGGAGGCCGAGTCTGAGTCGCTCTTTTCGGCAAGAGCACCAAGAGAAAAGGTGTCGTTGGCGACGCCAGGGAACTGGACGTGTGCATTCTCTTGTACCCAGGTAAGACCGTTTTGAAAGCTGGCAATCTTTAGCCCAATCAAGCAGTTGAGTACTTCCTTGATTGGATCGTAAAGCACGGTACCACCGAACGTGTCATTGAGCGTGGTGCTCATCTGGTCGACGAATGCATTCAGAGTATCGTTGACTGCAGTCGTGCTGGTGTTGACCCACGAAAATATGTCGTCATTCATCTTGCTGTCCAATTCACCAACGGCGCTGTTGACACCGTTGGACCATGCGATGGACGCATTGTTGAGCGAGGTGACGACTTTGCCGGCAAAGTCAGCGACTTGGTTCGTTAGCTCTGGGGTCTTGTCTTCGATGGCCTTGAGCAAGAGGAATTGGCAGAAACATGCAAAGAGGCCAGCGAGGCCCAGAGATAGCAGAAACATCATGGGGACGGAGGTGGCATACGCCCAGGCCCAGCGCATGACAGCTTGTCGTCGAGCCGAGCCAAAGCGCCTACCGAACCATAAGCCGATGCCGGAAGAGGTTGGGCGGGACGCAAGATAGACGACGTCCATACCCTCATGGCCCTCTGCGAAGAGGGCAGTACGCTCTTGCATCTTCCGGAAGCGACGCATCTCCATCCAAGCCATGGGGGCGCAAACAAGGACGGCAGCCACAATGAGCACACCGAGAGCGATCTTCCGAGCCTTGTAAGCCAACTCGATCAGATCGTCGAAAAAGTTGTTGATCGAATTGTTCTCGGAGCAGAAGGTAAGTGCTTCCTTCTGTGGCACAGGAAGAACGGAGCGGTTGAACTCGAATGTGTTCATGCCCTTGATCAGCTTCTTGACTTCCTCGAAGGGCGTGCGGATGATGTTGTCGGTAAAGTTTTGCACTTCCTGGAAAGTAGGAATTGACTGGTTAAGCTTCTTGAGCCCGTTTGCCATGTCGGGAGATAGTTTAAGGCTCTTGAGTTCTTTGATCTGCTCGTCCAGGTCGATTGTCGGTTTGACGAATCCCGTAGTATCGAAGTTGACCTTCTCCAGGATGGAGTTGATGCCATCCGACACGGATTTGACAGCGTCTCCCATCTCTTCGGTGACGGAGTTGATGGTCTCGTTCAGCTTCTTGTTGACAGCTTCGCCGATTTCGACAGCGGCGTGTAGACTGCCACTGACGGCAAGGGTGATGAGGCAGAGATAGGTACTTGTCATCATGTGGATGACGAAGAGGACAATCTCTTCGACACCGGTGACACTCATTTCAAGCATTTTCATGAGGCCACTGACTGCCTTTTCAACCCCAGAAGCTGTCATCTCGTTGAGACCTGCAGACATGTAGTGAGGCATCGAGGCCATGGAGCTGCCGATCTTCTCGACTTGGGTGCAAGCACTGAGGGCTTCCCGACGTGCGGAAACAAGGCTTGAGTCGGTGGTTGCAATGGCAACGAGCAGTCGCACGAGAACAAGGAGCAGTAGAATGGTCCAGCGGTTGATCCATATCTGTGAGAGCCTAGCTCGAAGGCCGAGGTATGGTTTGAAGTTTGGTGTTTGGTTTATTGTAGGTCGTGGTGCATCTAGCGGCGGGTAGTAGTCTCGCATCTCATGGCGTTCGCCAGCGGACATTGATGGAGGCACAGGTGGGAAGATTTGCTGTTGGTTCGCGGAGGAAGCCATAACGACCGTGTATGGCTGCGAAACGTAGGTCTGGTCGATGTATTAGAATCGGAAGAGGCTTCTGCGGCTGGCGAGGTTGAAGAGCCGTGGTAGATTTAGGCCAGCTAGATCTTGGATATCTGCCAGAGATAGGCGGCAGTGTAATAAGAGGAAATAGAATTAGGAGGAAGTAGACAGTGGAATGCAAGACAATAGACAACAATAGAAAAAAAAAAGCCCAACGCTCCGTACAATGCAATAAAGGAAACTGGATGTGAAAGCAAGACAGGTGAATGTGGGTTGGGCAGGAAAGACGAGACGGAGCGAATGAATATCTACTTCACAGTGACTAGAACGAACAGGCCTGACGTACCGCGAGTGAGCGAGGACCATTTGCAGGCCGCCCACCGGGTACCAATGGTACGTCGAGAAGCGGCCTGCACGACCAGGTGGTTTCAGTAGGGCATACGGGTCGCTGAGGCTCAAGTTAGAACCGGCGATTCTGGGCAAGGTGGTGGCCCGAATAGGCGCCCGCAGAAGTGGAGCAAGCCACTGGTGGCCAGTCGTTTGCGTGTCTGGCGGCCGGGCTGGCGAAGGCTCGAAACAAGGCGCTAGAACAAAGTGAATTGGCAGCGTCTGTCGGCGTGAGCTGTTTTGGCCTCGAGTGGCTGTCGTGGGTTTGTCGTTGCGGGTGTTGTCGTTTGCTCCACGGGCTTGCGCTCACGGACATGCGCACGGTGGCCGGGACGAGGGAGAGACAGGTGTCGTGACCTGCACGGCCTCGTGACGGCTGCGGCCGGCGCACGATGAGGATGGTGTCGAGCGCAAGGGAACACGACCTCTGGACGTCGGTCGGTGGCAGAGGAGGTGCTCAGAGCGTGCAAGAGATGCGCAACGCGGCCATTTTGTCCTCGTCGCCACACGGCTGCCGCTTCGAGGCCTGGGTAGGTGTGTGGGTGTGTGTGTGGCGCCCCGCTGCCCTGTTTTCTGCGGCCTACACTTGGCAACACGTCATAGCACCTGTTGACATGGACTCTTTACATCTTTGCATCTTTGCACCCAGCATGCCGCCCGCCGTCTGTCGCGTCCGGCCTGTGTGCCCAGTTGGTGCTCAAAAATAGCTCGACCACTGCAGGCCTAGGCGCCTGTGTTGCCCGACGGTGAAGATGGATACACGACGCCACTGCATTCCGCTGTCCCACAGCGTGGCTGCGGCGTAGCGCTCTTGTGGGGAAGACTTGGGCCCGTGCACAGCCGTCAGTTGCTCCTGGCCAATCAACGCCTTAGCGGGTGTAGAGCCTCAAACACGGCCTCGCTCTGGTCCCGACTTCATCTCTTGGTCGTGTCGTGCTATATCTGAACCCGAGTAACCATGTGCACGTCGCAGAGTTGAGCTGAGCTGCTGTGTATCAAGCTTTTGCTATTGCTGCGCTTACTAAGACGTGTCTTGACATCGACCACCTTGGAAGACCGCTCGCCCGCTTCACTGAAATGCCTCGTCCTGTCTGTCTCCATGGATGGACGCTTCCAATCACCAGAGCCACTCTGCATGCTTAGCCCACGTTTACCTAGAATCTCTGGAGAACACTCCGACTGCCTCTAGAAGTACCTCCATCTCATCTGTTACATCCAAGATATAGCTGCCTCCCAGGGATACGTCGTCGACAGTCACTTCTTGTTACGACAGGCGCACTTGCCGTATCGTGACTGCACTGTCTGCACCCACACCATATCCACGCACCCAGTAACACGCACAATGAATCTCTTCTGTTCTCTTCTCCCGCAATCCGTCATCAAAACACACGCTCTTCCTGTCTCTTATTTCTATCCTCTCTTTTCCCGTTGTATCGCTCGGTAGCGCTGGTCGTTACCTGCCCTTCATTTTCACTCTCGATGCCGCATTGAACGTGGAGGAGACGAGGTGAAAGCTGCCTTTGGAAATCTGCAAGCCGCGCCTTTCTAGCCCATTCTGGAGCATCCTGTGCATCAGCTCTGCTGTTTGCTATTCAGGCCGTGCTCCGCCCATCAATAGCTGCTCTCACTTTCACCTACACTACTCGCTTGCTCGCACATCATACCGCACCCTTGGCCCTTGGGATTTCGAGTCCTTTGTGCGTCAGCAAATTTCCTTACTCTTTACTCCTCTCACGATACCTGGAATCAATCTCAGTCGCCTGCCTGACCGCGTCGACCTCGGATCCCTCCAAATGCACTCACTTCTTTCTGCACTTTTGAAGACGTACAGCTAATTTCTTAGTGTTCTGCAAAGAATTATTGCTTTGCCCCGTCGCATTGCTTTCAACGTTCATCTACGCACCGCTAGATACACCGCTCGTCGAGCAGGCGGACGCGCATCTCGGCCTTGTGACCGCTATCATAGCCTCTTCCTAAAGACACAATACCTAGAGATCACGCTGGGGGGTACGCTTGACGCTTCTTCCCGAGTTGTTGCTAGGCAGACCCAGTGAACACAAGCACTAACATCAGGCAGCGATCAGTCTCACGCTAACATTAAGACTAATCTTGAATCCTCCTACTCTGAAATAGACCAGTTGGACGTACTCGTTCAGAACAGGACTCCTCGTAAGTTCTTATAGTCAAGAATACTATCTCTTCACAGCTCTTTACTCAGCTGCAGACCATTTTCACGTCCCAAGCACCTGGTCAGAAGCATACGTGCATTCTATTGCTTTCTTCCACATCCCGCAAACTCACTACCTCTCAAAGGTCCGGACTCTCAGGTATGTGACTAAGACAACGCCGCACCCCATCATAGCTCTTCCCGATGGCTAGAGGCGGTGACAAGTCACTCCGTCACATGTTCGGGCAGCGTATACACGTTTCTTGCAACTTGGCAGGCGGTGACGCATTTGCTGTGTTTCACTCCAAGGCTAGTGAATGAACGCTGATCAGCTGCGGTATACTTTTGAATCGTGTGCATTACAGCGTTAACTTATCTCACCGCTAGACTATTCACCGTTATCGGGTTGTGAGCATATTGGAATCCTACAGGTCAACCTACCGACTTTTCTTTTTGAACACACTCAACCCCTGTGCTGGACTCAACAAGCACTACGCAAAGTTTGGCGGTATTGAATACACCCTTCAGACAATTGCATCACTGGCAGAGCCTGAGTTCAGATTTTCCTATTTCTCTTCGGACACTTGGTATCATTCTAAGTCAACCTCGATGTCCGATCCTGCAAAGACTGTGGGGGGCGAGAGGACAGGTGGAATCGAGAGCCATTCAAAGCTTTATTTCAACAAGAACCAAACAACATCACCACCACTCACGGGCCGTAGTGATACTCTTCGCGGTAACGAGGGTTCGGATGCCTACTCCAACCGCGACGGTGTGATCGCCCTCAGCACTCCTGTAAGCCCGGAGAGTCTCAACTTGAATGGCCTGACCATCACCAATGAGGGTCCTCTTCCTCACCAAGGGGGTACAGAGCGCTATAACCATCCGTTTCAGCGTGGCCCAAAGCAGCTTGGCGAAACCCGTTCATACGGTCCTTTTGCACGGAACTTTCCCAGCAATCACCGACAAGGAGCTCCCTACACCGGTAGAGGTGGTCCTGGAGGTTTCCGCAATGCAAAGATGTTGCTGTCGCCTGAGGCTCAGATCCAACAAGATTTTCTGATTGTTCGGAATGCGATGCGTCGTCTCTTCAAGCACTCGGAAGTCGCAAAGTGGAAGCTCAGTGATTATATTGCTCACCTTGAAGCGATGAACGCATCCAAAACCAACAAGCTCTCACGTCAAGTGAACCAAGAAGGAGCTCACAGTTCTCCTCCATCAATTTCCGAGCAAACCGCGGCGTTACTGCGCCGTTGCCTCCTCAACGGCAACTTCTATGAGGTTGGGAACTTTGGTCGCGTTCTTGGAGAACCAACTATATGGTGCAAAGATTGGGTGAACGGAAAGGACGAGGTTGCACCCTGGCCTTCCATAGCCGAGATGAGATGGGAAGGGGATGACCGGGCCAAAACAGGTGTTGGCCGCTTCCTCCCTCTACCCCGCGAACAAGGCCCTCCAGGTCTGATGTGGAGCCAGCTTCCCGTCGTTGAGCAGTATCCCATGGATCAGGTCTGCAGGATTCCAACCATGGAGGATGTCTACCTTCCCATCGACTACCACATTGAGCCCGACCATGAATACCTCTGGAGCAAGGAACTCGAGCACGACATTGATGTCTTTTTGGATTCCTGATCAACTTGGATTCCTGCACATCTTGGTTGCTGCTATTGCCTGAATCTACCCTTGACTCCTCAGTGTCTCGGGCCCAGGCCCTCTTCTGTCTTAACGACGATTCCGGCTACGCATCGATTTGGCTCGTGCCCATCTTTCAATGTGATTACTAACTACCACGACTGTCATCGACCAATCTACAGCCAGCCGGATCGCCTTTTCGAACGAATTTCGGAAATTGAATTGATTGTACTATAGCACTTGGATCCTATGCTTTCCGGGGGATTTTGTTTGCTTTGTCGTCTTGCAGTCCGATCTTTTCGAGGCACGATGATTTCTTCCTTCACCCTGAAGGCGCGTCTTGTTACAGTATACAACAACATATGGACGAGAGATCCGACCTTCTCAAGCTTCTCGACTCGTAATACCTCACAGCACAACTCAATTATAGATTTCGGCACCCCTCCTTCTACTTTGTCTCCATGAAAATTTGGCACTTGTGGCTTAGTATGAAGGTATTTTGTCTGATTGAGATGCTTCCATTGAGGTTTCAAATCACGCTGTAAGGGGAGGCTATGGAATAGTGGTGGAAGCGGAATTCTTCAATCAAGCTGGATATGTTCACATTCTCAACTTTGGCGTGTTTGTGAATGTTTAACTTCATAAATACATTCCCCCAGGCCAATAACATGCTTTCTCCGCTTCCTCTAGTGTTCGATTGGCTGTGCAACACTGTGGTTAGATCTCTTGCTTGGCATTGTTGGTGTGAGATGGCCATTCTTAAATGCCCACAGCTCCCTCTCAATCTCTCCATCCTCTTCTTTCCGCTTGACTGACATCGCATCCACTCTTCCGTTGAAACCTATACTCCTAAATAACTCCGTACACCCGAAACAGCGTTTTTCCTGATGCCCTCTCCGCACGAAGCACCTACGTCGGGGTTGTTATGGTAGGTGCTTCATCTGAGATTTACGCTACCCAAACGCCAAAGTTCGATGGTGGCCTTGCTCGATGATACCAACAGCTGTCATCCAGAGATATGGTGGCGAGATTAAGGTACTCTTTATCCCAGAGTCCCGTGCCGAGTCGGCGCCAGTTCTTCTTGTCGGTTCATCGACGGTGGTACTGCGGTAGGAGTTTCCCACTTCACTCCTCCGAAGCCTTTCATTCCCCAAAGTGGCTGCGTCCTGCATCCTGCAAGACGGCATTGTCCTCATTGCATACAAATTTCCGTCCCTCTCTTGTCAAACTGCTAGGCTATGTGCCCGAGGGCACAGTGATGATAACAACAGCAGTGGACAATGCAGCCGCTTTAGGATCAGACATGCTGTTAGCTTTTTGATCGGTCCTGTATATAAAGCCAGTAACTTTAGACGAAGACCCGTATCCCCCAAACAACAAAAGGCGAAGGCAATTTCCTTCAAAACTAGTGACAGTAGGAATAAAAACAAAAGTAGTGTTGCGAAGGGAGTCAAGGGGACGTTGAGGTGAGCAATGACGGAATATGCAGACTCCAAGTATATCGCAGCCGACGAGACGAGGTCGGCGAGTTTTAAGCAAAGTCGGGGTGACAAGGAGTAAGTTACAAAAAGAGGTAAAACAAGGTATTGTCTCTCTAATCAAACATGCGGCATTGCGGCGCCACAAAAGAGTTATATTCTTCCTCATCGGGTGCCTTACCGCGAGGCCCCCATCATCCACTAACGCAATGCGCATTGCCCATCTCACTTTTTCTCCCTTTGCCAACGCATCACCCGGGGTCATTTGAGCAGGGAGACGAAAAAGAGAGAGTATGGAGAAAAAAGGAAAGAAAAGCCCACATAGTACCATTACTGCATTTGTGGGGGGTTCACATCAACCAAGGGTTAGGGGTTGTCTGCACCGCTTATCTCGATCCAACGGTCGCGCGCCTAATCCCCCCCCTCCCATTGTTACTCTTTTCTTTTCTTTGAGACCATGACGGCACGCCTTACTACGGCGCAGGCCGATGTACATGTACACCGTCTTTCAGGTCCTTTGTCATGTGCAGGATGCGAATGCACTCGCCATTCGGACACTTGATGGCGTCGACCCTTCCGCTCCTCACGTAGCCGCATCGCTCGTACAGCGCCACTCCGCTCAGCGTAGCGCCCATTTCCAGGCGGGAGAAGCCCGCCGTCTGGCCCTGTTTGCCCTGCCGGGCTCGCTGCTCGCAGTACCGCATCATCATGGTGCCAAGACCGCGACGAGCATACTCGGGCGAGGTGAAGATGGCTCGGATACTGGCTGGGTCTACGACTGCATCACGCTTCTCGGGCATGCGGAGTAGTGACGGCGCAGAGTCTCCGCCATAGAGCGTTTTCCGAAATGACCACCCGCCACAGGCACATATTTTGTCGGGCTGCGAGGCTGGATGGAGGATGAAATATGTCCTGCGCTTTGTTCAGTTTGAGGAGAGGAGAAAGGAGGAGGGAGGGGGAAATCTGACAGGGGAGGGGAGTAACGATAACGATGATGGTGATGATGGTGATGATGGAACGCCTTACTTACTGATCGTGGATTAAGACTGAATCGGGTCCGAACAGGTAGCCTATCGAGCCCTCGAGCTCGGCTTGTGTGTAGTAACCCTTTCCCAGTGCGCGAAGCGAGTCGCCAATCATTTTCTGTAGGGCTGGTATATCGGCTGGTGTTGCCACGCGGAACTTGAAACTGTGGCTTGCCTCTTGGGCTTTTGCGTCGGCAATGGGATCATGCATATTTTTTTTCCTTTGTAAAAGTAAGTCGTTGGAATTGAGATTGTAACGACGGCAGTAACTTGACAATATTATTTGAACAGCTATGGAGTCAATGCCCCGCCCAAGATATACGTGCTCTATCGCGGTGTTTTGCTCGGCCTTACAGCCTCCCCCGTCATTCGGTACTGCTACCCATGGGTCGTGAACCTGAGATAGCAAACTTCCCCGTCGGAAACCTACCATTCTTTATCAGTCGGCAAAACCCACAGTCACCATCAACACCGACCTTGGCCAACATTTATACATTCGTGGATGGTAGGCAAGACGATATAGGATAGTGCCAGCACTAACTATGCAAAAGAGCATCGTCTTAAGCGCTGCGGTCAGGCTGATGATGGTCTTGCGCGCCCTATATTTCGGCCATTTCCTTTTGTCGCAATGTATTCTCGAAAATTCGGTAGGCGCTGGAGACGGGCACCAGTGGAGAAAATCGGCACACTGGGAATAACTTATCTGCTGCTTAGGAACCCGGCCAAAAAGGGCAACCTTGGCAAGCAGAATCGGGATTTGAACGGCTTCTCAAACAGCGCGTCGGCCGTTATACCGACTTCGTCTGCATTCCAAACCTTGCTCTACACTCTGTCTCTACACAATGCCGGCCGAGGTTTCCAGAGGCGACTGGCTCCACGTATTATGTGCTGTGTTCCCCACATGTTGCGCCGCCTGGGAGCGGAAAAGTCGAAAAGGGAGCCCTTGTCGTGTCGCCCAAGACTTGACTCGTGTCGCGGCGTGTGACTCTTTGGGCCTTGTCCTGGCTGTACGAACGGCGGCACCTGTTTACAGATCATCTGCCGGAGTAATTGAAACGAACGTGGCATTCATGCGGATTGAGGTGCGCGTGCTCCAGGACTGAAAAGAGCCCAATGTTTCGAAACGTCCATCGCAGCGGCCTTGGTTGCCGACTACCGGTTGCAAGTGGAGTCGTGACCATTGCTACCTGAGTCCTGAGTCCTGAGTCCCTCTCGCATGGCACCGCGTTTGTGTCGGCTTGCTTCGGGATTTCAAATCAAGGGTGCTGCTATTGATAGTTGATACCGACTGGTTGCAATCCTGCCATAGTTATCCTGCCGTTTGTTGTTGAGCAGAGTACGTTCCAAAATCCAACAGGGCTCGTTGCGAAGGGTCGAGTCGAGTCGAGTCGAGTCAAGTCGGGTCTGTCGCGCGAGTCGCATACGAACACTAGCACGCATTGAGGAGTTCATCTGGTCAGGTGATCTAAGCCTCTTGATTAGCAGCACTTGGCCGTGACGGGCTACCTCGAAGCTCACGAATGTCTATTTACAACGATGAACCCTTAAGGTTGGTATTGCCAGTGTTTCGGTATAATCCTGGCAGGTTGCTTCTTGCGTCAGGCTGTTGGGTCTGAAACGGCTAAAAAAACGCCAGGCCCCCTTGCTGCTAGCCGAGATGGTCGACGGTAAATAGTGGGACGGTCCCGGCCCACGTCGATCAGCTTTATACGGACGATGCTCATATGCAAAAGCTTATTTGTACTTGCAAGTCAGGCTTCAGAGCATGCATAATTGTCTGTAGGATAGCTACTGCTTAACAGCTTTGCGATGGCAGACCTGATGAATATTGCTGAAACTCAAGACATCTACATCGCAACTGATGAAGTCATTGCATGATTCCAAGACGAACGTTCTCTTGTCTTGTTAAAGTCTTACACTGACAGCTCTAGGACCAACGTGTCTACAGCCAATGATATACGGTAGAGACTTGAACATACCGAGGCAGCTCTGTTTCATTCAGAATGTACTATGCATATTGCCGTACATGGCAGCGGCCTGTTGCATGACTAACGGGGATGTTTGGAAAAAAGAAAGCAAGACTAGATTGCATGACCGATGGCCCAAGTTCTCGGTAGTGGCACCCTGTCAAGTCTGTGACTGGCTACGGGCTGTTGGGTTTCTAGCGCTGTGGATCTTCAACCCGAGACTCATGTACCTCCATCCTCTATTCTTACTGAGCCCCTCGATCACCACCATGAACTTGGCGAGCTCTTGGCCGACTCTTGCATGGCCAGGGCTTTGTGCCCGAGACTGAGTTCATGCGAAGTTGGCCAATGGTTCGTCTTGCCGTTGAGAAGGTTCCTCGGTACGCACATCGTATGATGCTCTTTTCTGCGCTCCACAACTAAGAAGATGTTGCTTTGGCATGGTCCATGCCGCTGATCTCCTTTGCGGCCCGCAAGCTCGCCATGAATTGATTAAATCGAGTATCACCTCCGGAGGGACTGGCTGAAGATATAAGAAGGCTGAATGCCAGCTTCTACTGATCATTATCAGTCAACTGTTCAATCATCACAACAGAGCAGGTGCTCACATTCGTTTCTTTCCACTTCTCTTCTCTTCACTTCTTCAGCACCTTCGCTCCAGTATTTCCGTCAAAGATCCAATTTTCCAAGCCATCACATTTCACTTCAGTCGACAAAATGTACACCAAGTCCATCCTCATTGCTGCCCTTGCTGGCCTCGCGGCAGCCGGCCCCATCGAAAGCCGTCAACTGCTTGGAGGAACGGGCGCTAGTTCGAGCGAGTTCAGTCAGGGCGGCTGCAGACCGGTTCTCTTTGCGTTCACTCGTGGCTCCACGGAGATTGGTAACATGGTTTGTAGTCACCCCCCCTCAGGTATCACTTCACCATTACTAAGACGATTAGGGAACCGTTGTCGGACCACCCACCTCGGACGGTCTCAAGCGGGCGTTTGGCAAAGACGCCGTTGCCACTGAGGGTATTCCTTATGCTGCTGCGCTGGGCACGAACGCTCTTCCTGGCGGCACTGACAGCCGGTCCAAGCAGCTCCTCAAGACGACGCTCACGTCCATGGCTCAAAAGTGCCCGGACTCAGTCATTGTGTCTTCAGGCTACAGCCAAGGCGCAGCAGTCAATCACCGTGCGATTCAAGAGCTTGATGCGGGTGTCAAGGACCAGATTGCCGGTGTGGTGCTCTATGGCGACACCCAAAAGCTCCAAGACCGAGACCAGATCCCCAACTTTCCCAAGGAGAAGGTCAAGATCATCTGCCAGCCTGGCGATGCTGTCTGCCTCGGTACCCTGGCCGTCCTGCCCGCCCATTTGACCTATGGTGTCAGGGCTAACGAGGGTGTGGAGTTCTTGGTGCAGCAGATCAAGAGCGCTCAGGCCAAGATCAAGGCTAGAAACGCAAAGCGTGAGGCTGAGAAGGCGGCGGCCGCCGCCGCAGCTGCAGTAGCTGAGCCTGTCAAGCGCATTGCAAAGGCCATTGTCGCATAAGTGGGACGTGGCATTGGCGGAGAGGCTGCTGGTGGTGGACGGCGTGGATTGGAGAGACTCTTGTGGCTGGATCACGTTGCCATTTGGTAAAACAATGCTCTCATTTTTTCTTCTTCTTCTTCCTCTTCTTCATAGACGTCCTTCATTGATCTTTTTATGTCATGCGAATGCAATCTTTTACGCCCGATTTTGTTGTAGTCCGGTGTGAGATGAAACATGCTGTTTAGTGTAGTGACTGTGGTGCGTGTCTGGGCAATCGATCAGCCACAGGGGTGTTTGCCAGAACCCCGCTCAGACCCCGCGCTTCTGCTTTTGGACACAGCCCTGTTGTAACGACAGACAACGATTGGAGTAGACATGATTAGCAGTAACGGTATTGCACCAAAGACTTCCAGAATCCGATACAACGCTAGTACCACTCATAGCGAACCACTACCCCGCATCTAATAAATGTCGAGACGCCGGGTGCTGGCGTCAAGGCGTTGCACGTGTCTACTAGCTCTAGAGACAGGTTTGACATGTATGTGATGGACAGGAGTAGCGAGTTCTCCTGATAAGATGTGCACTGCAGACTGACGTCGTGTCCCGGCTACTCACATCAAGCAGCATTTACACCACTTGCGGCGTCGACTATCTCGTTCTTCATTCCAACATGACGAGCACTCATCACACAGTCTCGGGTGCTACCGCCCCACAAGCTCCCAACATGGCTCCCCCGAACCCGTCTTCAGAGGAAGCAGCTCGTCGGCAGGCGGAAGCGCGCGCTGCTGTCACAGCATCTTTGGCGTCTGTGGGAGCGTCTGTCGATAACGAAATGCGGACACGAACGGCGGACCTACATGCCAACGCAGCGGCCATAGCCAAGCAGGAGAAGGAACTTGCGAAGCAGACGGCAGCGCTGGCCAAGCAAAGCGCTGAGTGGAACAAGCTGCTGCAGACAGGCACAAAGAAGTTGAACGAGGTGGGAGATATACAGAACTGGGCGGAAATGATTGAGCGGGACTTGCTCGTGTTGGAGGAGACGGTGCGGCTGGTGGATGAGGAGCGAGGGGATGCGAGGGAGGAGCGTGCCAATGGGACGCGTAGGCGGTAACGCACTTTTCTGTCATACACGTACGAGACGAGCACCTTGGTGGGAAGCAGACGGTGATGGTGTTGCCTATAGCCTACACCAAAGCGTCGTCATGCCTTGGGTGTTGGATAATGCAGTATGTACGCTATGCCATATCGCCATGGACAGGCCGTGGTGATGACGTGGACTTTTCTTTGTTTGTGTCAAACTGAGGTCGCTGGCCGTATGCAAGCGCCCATGTGAGAAGCCATGCAGAGAGAGAGAGAGCGAGAGAGAGCGAGAGAGAGCGAGAGATGGAGAGATGGAGAGAGAGGATTGCTTCCGGTGATGCGCTGAGCTCGGATCAGCCAGCAGCGGGGGCGCGGGCCAAGAGGCCATGGATGTGCGGAAACTGCTAATCCCACTACTTACCTGGTCATTAGTCGTTGGTGAGCTAAAGCTCCATCAAGCACTTTGCCATCTCTCCATCTCTGTCGACATCTCACACCCACGCTGCCCACAAGCACCCACACGCCCTAGATCAGCAGCCCCCCCCCGGCGCAGACACTTCACCAAGTGAGAGCCGCTTCCGCTGCACCAGATTCCACGCCTGCACCGTGGTAATCAAAAGCAGCAGCCCTGCCCGCCCACGCCTCTTTTCCCACCCACCCGCCTGTCCGCCGCACTCAGCTGCCTACACGCCCTTTTTGCTACAGCCATCCTGCGCCCGACGCAGCGACCGACGACATCACAAATCCCGACCCCGCTTTTCGCTCCACTAAACCCGCGCCTACGCTGAGTTTCTGCGCTCTCAGGCAACAAAGCCACTCGCAGCCCACCTCCAGACAGCCAGCTAGCCGTCCGACTGACTGTTCCCTTCTGTCCTCTGCACGCAACAGCAAAAACGACAACAATCATCACCTGTCAGACGCCGGCTGCCGAAAGCTTGCATGTGAGGAAGCTTTGTCTTCCGAGCGCCAGGCGCAAACATGAAGATCAAGAAACAGGCTACCTCACGGCATGAGTCGACTCTGTCGTCCATGATAGCTGATTTTGTCAAGGCGACCGAATCAATTCCGCTCTACCAGCTGCCCGCACATCTGGCCTCGTTCCCTAAGCATTGGCCTTTCCCTCGCGGCGATGCATATCACTGGATCCCCGCACTGGACCGCTTCGACCACATCCTCGAGCTGTTCAACAAGGAATATGGCTTGGTCGACGGCCCCCAGACACAGCCGTTCCAGCGCCGGCTTTTGCTCAAGGGCGACGCTGATGAGGGCAGCACCGGTTCCGACCACACCACGACTGAGGCCGTCCTCGATACCCTGCACCTACCGCACGACGGCGACCGTGAACTGATTGAACAAATCCTGAATTTCACCCGCATGCTCTTGGAGAACTGTGGCAACCGTAGTCTGTACTCGAGTAGCGAACGCCTCGACAAGCTGCTCAACACAACAAGCACCTCCCTCCTCAAGGCGACGCTTCGCCTTGGCCATCGCCTCGCCCAGCGCTATGCCGCCGCCCGCATGCGCCACGCGCCCGCCACCCTGCACCCGTCTGCCCTCTCCAGCCACTACAACATCAACCTAGACAAGGTCCAGAAGCTGTCAAGCCCCTTCGCAAAGGGCCCAACTGCGGCAGCACCCGTGTTTGGCACACCAGCGGGCAGAGGGAAAGATCGCGCGAGCACTACCGACAGGGTCAGCCCATCTGACCTGGTTGGCATGTACTCTTTGTCCGAAGCGGCCATGAAGCACGAGTTCGGTGGTGTGCTCATCTCCTACTACGAGCCAACTCCTACGGCCGAAGAAGGCAGTAGCAGTCAGCCTGCAACCACTGAAACGCCTTCGTCAGCGCCCACCACACCGACACCAGTACGAAGAACGTCGAATATGGGCCCAAACCGGACGCCGCGACAGCCTCAGCCTGCAGCACCCGCCGACTCGCCAAACACCCCAAGCCTCACTCCAGGGCAGCCCAGCAGCAGGGCCAACGGGCCCAAGACATTTGAGCTCTCAGTCGACAAGGTTTCCAAGCACAACATACATGACCTCATCAAGGAGGGGCTCGAGAGCTTACCCGAAAGTGTGCACTATGAATTCCTTCACAAGCTGCGCATTGCCAAAATGTTTAACAATGGTGTCGCCGGACGTGATAACGCAGTTGCCATCCGTCTGTTGTCTATTGCCAACATGGGCTATGTGCATGTTGAGAAGGAGTTCATGGCCAAGTTGGGCCAGCAGGACGCAGATGAGCCGCGCAGGCTACAGCTAGCCCATCAACTGTCGGAGCTAGTTCACCCGCCCAACAATGGCCAGACCGGCCTCTCGCTGGAGCTGCAGACCTTTACCATGAATGCTCTCGAGGCGCTTGCGAAACACAAGTCGAAAGCCCCTGATATCTGCGCTGCTCTCAATGTCAATGTCAACCATGGGGTGCTGTTCTACGTCGTACGCAAACTCGTCGCTGGTCTTGGTGAGGAGACTGGTGACCCGGACAACCTAGAGGAGGATGCGTGGCGCGATGCCCTCTTTTCTCTTCTGAACACTTTACCCACCTCTCAAACACGCACTGGTGAGCAGATGGTAGCTGCAGGGCTCTTGGAGATTCTTGTCGATGTTCTTAAGCTTCGTACAGCAAAGGCCGAGCGTAATCACCCCAAGATTCTCAACTTCCTTGACACGTTTGTGTACAATTTGCGCGACGCCTTCTCAGCTCTCGTGGCTGCAAAGGGACTAGAAATCATCGCTGATCTTATGCAATACGAAGTCGACGTCTCGAAGAAGCTTGCCGAGGAGAACAAGGGCATGCCCAAAGAGTACAAGACACAGCTTACTGACTATCAAATCCCCTTCTATCATCAACAAAGTCTGCGCTGGCTGTTCAAGTTCCTTAACCACATGATGACGCATACAGGCGGTAATTTCGATCGCTTGATGCGCAATCTGATTGACTCACCACAGCTGCTGAGTAGCCTGCGCACTGTGCTATCGAATGCAAAAATTTTCGGTTCCACGGTTTGGAGCATGGCTGTCACTATCCTTGCTAATTTTATCCACAACGAACCCACCAGTTACCAGGTCATAGCCGAAGCAGGCCTCAGTGAGGCGTTTCTGGAGACAGTGGCTGGAGAGCCCGCTTCAGAATCAACAGCTGCGGCAAATGCCAATGCCAATGCCAATGTTATCACCCCAGCCTCCTACCCTCCACGAGAGACCGGGAAGCCGCTTGCAAAGGGTATCCTGCCTGTAGCTGAAGCCATTTCGACGCTTCCACAAGCCTTTGATGCCATCTGCTTGGCAGAGGCTGGTATGAAGCTCTTTCAGTCGTCGACTGCTCTTGAGCGATTCTTCGAGATTTTTGAGAGTCCTGTCCATGTCAAGGCACTCGATGCCGACTCAGAGATGCCCACCATGATTGGTAACTCCTTTGATGAGCTCGTGCGTCATCATCCGCCGCTAAAGGCCCGAGTCTTGTCATGTCTTAGCGAGCTGATAGCCCGTGTGGTTCAACTGTGCGCCAGTAAAGCTGAGAATGAGGGGGCAGGAGCCAAACTATGGATCGAAGATGCCACTGGAAAGCTTCTTGTAGCCGGCGGTCGCCAAGCTCTATCGGGCTCACGACCGCAGCGGAGCTCAGGGACGACGACTGGCACTGATGTCGAGATGGAAGACGCCGACGAGACCCCTAACGAAGTTGTTGCCTTTGATCAAGTCACAGAAACAGAGGACAGCACCAAGAGCCCCACAACAGGGCAGTACATCCGCGTGCTTTGTCGGTTCCTCTCTGGCTTCTTCTCAAATCATGCCATGTGCGCTGCTTACATCGAACTTGATGGTGTGGACTCTATTCTTGACATCTCTGATCTTGCCTGCTTGGATCCGAAATCAAGTGAAAACCGCAGCATGTGCGAGCAGTTTGGCCATGTTGTCCAAGCTCTCGTCGAGCAGAAGCCGCATATCGCCGTTCCATCCCTGATCAAACGCACGCAACGGGCCCTGGAACGCCTGCAGCCTCTTCTCAATCATACTGGAAAGCAGGCCTTCTTCGCACCCTTCACGAGCAAAAGCGCTTCTCAAGATAGCGAGCACCTGCAGCGAGGCACGCAATATGTAAAAGCATTGGTGTCAGCGCATACGCTCGTTGGGGCCATGACTCTGACTTTCCAGAGCCAAATGTACAGTACACGTTCGGCTCACAATGTCTCAAGCCAGGTCAACCTCGCCGACATGTACGCACGCTTAGTTGATAGCCTTGGAAAGCTTCATCGTAGCTGCGTTTGGGAAGAACTCCTCCTGCAACGCAACATGCCCTCGGAGTGGGAGAAAGAAACTCGCGTCGCCAGCTCTGGTTTCGGTAACGACGAAGCTGATCATGTGTTCCGTATTGGCAACAGTGCGATCGAATCGCCTGGTAATGGAGAGGCTGCTTCTAGTACCGGTGCTGCTGGTGCTGGAACCAATCCCGATCATACCGCTTTGAGCCACAACAGCGCAGAGTTCAAGAACACACAAACTCTGCGGAACCTGCTGAGCAAGATACCTACTGAGATTGCGCCTTTCTTCCAGTCGCTGGGCAAACTTCTGTTGTTCCGTCGCAGCCTAGAGGCATACCAGAGGCAGTGTGCTACAGTTGTCGCAGACCAACTTGCTCAAGCAGTCATCGATCAGCTCGAGTACGAGAGCCCGAAGGAATCGGACAACGTTGAAGATCGCTATGCATACTGGATCGTCATACTCACATCCCTGTCGCAACTCATCATCGAGCCGAACCTGGACCGACCGCAAGCGCTGACTCTACTGCTTGTATCGTTCCGCAACCTCGGTGGATTCGACGTTCTAGCTAACATCCTCAATCAATTCTACGAGTCAGCGCTTGAGATTACGCAAAAGCAAGGTGAAGAGACTAGCGAGGAGTCGAAGCGCTTGCTCAATCTTTCACTTGGTGGTATCAAGATTATTCTTGCCTTCTTCTCTCAGATCATCAACTACAAGGTCATTGGAGAATCGCCGCAGACGTCATCCATGCAAACCAGACCGGATCGCGACAGGGAACGATCAGACTACTTCTTGACAGCACAGTTCCTCGTCGAACTGCGTTTTGCTGTGATCAAGCCCGTAGAGAAGATTTGGAACTCGAATCTCATCGACAAGGCCACCAGCTCTATCGTAAAAACATCCGTCAATATCCTCAAGTCTGTTCTGGAATGTGATGGCGAGCACGGAGCCTACAAGAGCATTGACAAGATTCCGAAGCGCAGTAAGCCTATTATCAAACCATGGTCTCCCCGAAACGGAGAACACCTGCTTCGTTTGAAGGAGAATGGCTATGAAGACAGCCTTGCCGAAGAGGCGCTGTACCGCTGTTGTGACAACTACAACATGGCCAATGAATATTGTCGGAACCAAGAGCGTCCACACGTTTCCAGGAACCCGATTCCACAGTATGAGATCCAAGCGCGAGGCCCCCCATCTTCATCACCGAGCCGGGCTGAGGTGGTGGTGCCCGAACCTACGGATGATGCTAGTATGACATCGAGTGAGATCACCCGTGACGAGGATGAGCATGATGAGCCAGAAACCCAGTCGGTTCAAATGGAAGATGCAGGTGCTCCTGCTGCCACAGAACCCGAAGCGCCTACGTCTGCTACGCCAGTGCCCGCTGAACAGTCCAATCAACCGACCACTGCGCCACACGATGCACTAGCGTACCAGAAGCGCATGGCTGTTGGCAATTCGACAGAGCCTGTGGCCTTGGACCAGCTAGACGAGCAGAGAGCCAAACTTCGTCGCAACCTCGTTGACCAGTCCCTTGATGTGCTCAACTCACACGAGGATGCCACGTTCGAGCTTGCCGACCTCATCTCTGCCGCCGTCTCCAAAGCACCCGAACCAGACTCCATGCGGACAGAGATTGGAACGACGCTAGTCCAGTCCCTCATATCGCTACAGAGCGAAGATGACTTCCGTACACAGAGCAAGAAGATAGCTGCTTCAGCTCACCTGCTAGCGCTGGTCCTCCAAGAGAAGGACTTCTACGATGTCGTTGTCGGAGAGCTCAAGGATAACTTCACAACGTTGTTGGGCTTCCTTAAGATCTTCCCTGATCAATCAGCCGAAGACTCATCTCCTTGGATTGGACAAGTCTTGCTGATCATCGAGCGATTACTGGCCGAGGATCAACTTCCACACCAAATTTCATGGACTCCACCCACAGAGGAAACTCACCAGGAAACCTCTGTCGACGAGCTACCTGAACCAATTGTGACTGCGGAAGAGAAGGACCAACTGTTTGCTGCTATAATCGAGATGCTGCCTCGCATCGGCAAAGATGAATCGTTGGCTCTATCAGTTACGCGAGTATTGGCTATGCTTACGCGCACGCGCAAGATTGCCACACGTCTTGCAGAGAAGCGAAATGTTCAAAGGCTGTTCCTCATGGTCAAGCAACTAGCTGGTATCTCCAATGAGGGCTTGCGCAGTGCTTTCATGATTGTCTTGCGCCACATGATCGAGGATGACGAGATGATCCGTCAAATTATGCGTACTGAGATTCAGCAAATGTTCGAATCACGCGATCGAAGACAGACGGATACAACTGGCTATACGCGCCAGATGTATGCGCTAGCAATCCGTGCACCCGAAATCTTTGTTGAAGTCACGAACGAGAAGCTTCAGTTGGCCCGCTTCGATCCAAACCAGCGACCACAGACCCTTGTCCTAAAGAAAGCCGAGCCATCTGCAACTGAGGCAGTTGATACTGCAGGACCTTCAGATACTGTTGCAGAAGCAGACAAACCCAAGGAATCCAGTGAAGCGCCCAAACAGCCATTCCTTGAACGAACAAAAACCTCGGATTTGAAGATTCCGGTCGTTGAAAACCCCGATGGCGTCATACACTACCTTCTCTGTGAGCTATTGGCTTACAAGGAGGCTGAAGATAAGCCCGAGCCTCCTAAGTCTACTGACAATGCATCTGGAGAGCAGACTACAGCCGAGTCGAGCTCAGATGCGGCTGCCGCACCTGCTACAGCATCTACAGAGTCTGCCAAGACCGAGAAGTCCTTGTTCAAGGCCGACGCACACCCCATCTACATTTACCGCTGCTTCATCTTGAAGTGTCTAGCCGAGCTTCTCCAGAGCTACAACCGCACGAAGATTGAATTCATCAATTTCTCACGGAAAGCGGACCCGTACACCGTGACACCCTCGAAGCCGCGCTCTGGAGTGCTCAACTACCTTCTTAACAACCTAGTTCCCATTGGCACTTTGAACCACGAGGGTGATCTCTCGTTCAAAAAGAAATTGGCGACATCCAATTGTGCAATCGACGTCATTGTCTCACTATGCAACAAGACGGGAGAGCATACTCTCCCCAAGACTGACGTGCCTTTGTCGCCATATGCCGAGACTGAGCCAGACCTACTCTTCGTACGCAAGTTTGTACTTGAGCATGCTTTGAAGGCTTTCAAGGACGCGAATGCCTCTGATGAGCCATTGGATATGAAGTACTCAAGACTACTAAGCATTGCCGATATCTTTTCCAGGATGGTATCTCAGCGTCCCAATGGCGAAATGCTTACCCAGAACGCGGATCTGACGCCTAATCTCAAGCAAATGGCCAAGATCATGTATGAGAAGAACTTCATCACGATTCTGACCACGGCGATTTCAGACATTGATCTCAACTTCCCTAACGCCAAGCGCGTAGTCAAGTACATTCTCAAACCTCTGAAATGGCTGTGTTACGTGGCTATGGATCTCAGTATGCACTACGATACTTCGTCAGCTCCAGACTCCGGTGATGAGTACGAGATTTCGACCGCTTCCGACGATGATCTTGTTGAAAACATACGCGAGGAGACGCCTGACCTTTTCCGTAACTCGACGTTGGGCATGTTCGAGCCGCCTCATGAGTCTGAATCCGACGAAGACTCTGAAGACGATGAAGGCGAAGAGATGATGTATGACGATCCTTACGCCGACGACATGGAGTACGATGAGGCTGAAATTGGCGACGACGATGTTGTCTCCGAGGACGACGAAGAGATATTGGAGATGGACATCGATGGTATGGGCCCAATAGAAGGCCTTCCTGGTGACGTCGATGTCGAGATCGAGCTTGATGACGACGGTAACACTATGGGTACTGATGATGATTCGGAGGATGATGAGGACGAAGAAGACGAGGACGAGGACGAAGATGATATGGACGATATGGACGACATGGATGATGAGGGTGACGATGATATGGACGAATTGGAAGATGCTATGGATGCGCTGGAAGAAGTCACTGGTGATGATGAGAATGCTAGCCTAGCTGAAGACCAGGAAGACGAGTGGAGTGATGAGCAGGACGACTTCCCCGGTGGCGTCAACGGCGAGGCCGGTATGCCTCCGGGTATTGGATTCGTTATCGATCCTCCTCAACAGCTTCTGGAGCAAATGCGTCAGCAAGGCGGGGGCGATATCGAAGACTTCCTGGACGATGAGATGGGTGAAGAAGGTCCGTTTCTACACACGGTAGAACGTTTGGAACGACTGCTAACCCAACAAGATATAGACGACGAAGAAGAGGACTACGACGAAGACATTCACTACGATCCTGGTGCGGAGGACGACGAGGAAGGCCTGCCAGAACTTGGGTGGGGTGGTGGTTGGGAGGATCCAGCACCTGCTGCGGTTCGCCATACACACCGTCTCAGTCCGTGGATGTTCCCTGCTGGTCCAGGCGATCGCATTCTTGTACCAGCTTATCGGTCACATCGCCCAGGGGCCGGACCTCGAGCGACCGATGATGGCATCAATCCCTTGCTTCAACGAGGTGGCCGCTCCACTGGACGGGACGGCCTTCCGCGCAATGAAGGCAACAGCGACTGGGTACATGCTATCGAAAGTCGCGGCCCCCGTATCTTCAACCAAGCCGACAGCCCTGTGTCCTTCATTAGCAATCTACTAAACGCAATGAGTTCTGGTGGTGGTGGGGGTAGTCCTATGCTGCACCACCATGGAGGCGCACTTCACCTTTCGTTCAGCAATTCCATGGGCATGCAAACCTTTGACAGCAGCATGCGTCGAGACATTGCTCGTATGCGAGAGACGTACAACTCACGCTCTGCTCGCGAAGATCCGCACTCGGCTGTGGCATTTGTCAAAGCATACACTAGCCAGCGTTGGCAAGAGGAGGCTCGTATCCTTTATGGGCCTGCTGCCATTGAGAAGAGCCAGCGTGTTATCAATTCTATCCTCAAAGTTATGGTTCCGCCTGCAATTGAAGCGGCCAGGAAGCGCCAGGAGGAACGTGAGGCTGAAGTTGCTCGCAAGCTCAAGGAAGAGCAGGAAAAGAAGGAACAGCGGGAGCGTGAAGAGCGGGAGAGGCACGAGGCGCAAGAGAAGGAGAATCGCGAGCGACAAGAACGGGAAGCTGCAGAGGCTGCAAGTCGTGCTCAAGATCAGACATCGGGAGATGAATCGAAGAACGAAACAGGAACCGCCTCTGGAGAACAAGCAATGGAAGACGTTCAGGCTTCTCAGAGTGCTGGTGAGCCTGCGACTGCCGAACCAGCGCCTGCAGCACCCGCTGGGCCACCTGCGCCTCGGGTCATGACCACCATCAGAGGCCATGAGTATGACATCACTGATTTGGGCATCGACACTGAGTATCTAGAAGCTCTCCCAGAAGAACTACGAGAGGAGGTCTTGATGCAGCAGGTAGCTGAGCGCAGAGCAGAACAACGGGCTCAAGCGCGACAGCAACAACAGCAACAGCAACAGCAGCAGTTGCAGTCTCAAAACCAGGCGCAAGCTTCAGCGACGCAAGAGGCTGGTCAATCTGGCGACCTCCCTACTGACATCAACGAGGAGTTCTTGGCGGCTCTTCCAGAGGAAATTCGCGAAGAGTTGCTTGCCCAAGAGGCCCAAGAGCGTCGACGTCGTGAGCGCGAAGAAAACCGTCGCCGCAACCAAAGCAGCGCTGCGGCGCCTCAGGCGGAAGAGATGGATACTGCCAGCTTCTTTGCATCTCTGGACCCGAACCTACGCGCTGCTGTTCTCATGGATACAGATGAAGATACCCTACGGCAGCTTCCACCGGAGCTTTCTGCGGAAGCCCGAGCGATGGGGGGTGATCGCCGTCTACACCAGTTCAACGAATTCGGGTACAGACGTGGTGACCGTCGTGGCCAACCGGAAGATCCAAATCAGAAAAAGAAGGCCCGTCCTTGTGTGCAAATGCTTGACAAAGCAGGCGTCGCAACCCTCTTGCGACTCATGTTCATCCCTCAACAGGGCAGTGCCAAGGCCAGTCTCAGCTCGATCCTACGCTATGTCTGTGAGAACCGTCAGAACCGCGCAGAAGTCATTAGCATATTGCTGTCGATCCTTCAAGATGGTAGCGCTGATGTCAACGCCGTCGAACGCAGCTTTGCCCAGCTTTCGATAAGAGCCAAGCAGCCGCAACAACCTGCAGAGAAGACACCGAAGATCTCTCGTAAAAACGGTGCTTTGTCTATCAATGCGGATGTTTCTCCACTCATGGTGGTTCAACAATGCCTCAACACGCTCACTCAGCTAACCGAGAAGAATCCCGCTGTATGGTCTTTCTTCTTGACTGAACACGAGACCGGTGTCGGCTTCAAGAACCGCGCGAACCGCAAGGGCAAAGCAAAGGAGAGCAAAGCAAACAAATACCCCGTCAACGCGCTGCTCACTCTGCTAGACCGTAAGCTTATTGTTGAGAGTTCTTCTATCATGGAGCAGTTGACTACGTTACTCAAGGTCATTACGGCTCCGTTGCAAGCTCTCAAGAAGGAAAAGGAGAAGGCTGCTGAAGAGGCGAACAAAGCCGCTGAGGGTTCGGCAGAAGGCCAGAATACCGAGAACCAGCCCACCGAAGCTACATCTACCGGGCCCGCTCCAGGTCAAGACACTGAAATGACATCTGCGCCTGACTCTAGCAATCAGCCGGTGTCCGCCGCCACTGAGGGCAGCGCTTCCAAATCCGACGGGTCGAAGGCTGAGGACGACAAGACTAAGAAGCACAAGTCGTTGACACCGCCGGATGTGCCAGAGGCCAACCTTCGACTTGTAGCCAAGATTCTTGCAGCCCGAGAGTGTAATAGCAAGGTTTTCCAAGAGACCTTGTCGGTCATCAGCAACCTCTCGCCAATTCCGGGAGCAAAGGAGATCTTCGGTCAAGAGTTGCTTGGGATTGCAAAAGACCTGGCTAGCTCAACACTCCGTGATCTTGCCAGTCTTACAGTCCAGGTTTCGCAGGCAAGCTCTTCCACTGACGTCCAAGGCATAGCTCTCGCAAAGTTCTCTCCTGCAAGCTCCGACCAGACGAAGCTGCTACGAGCCCTGACGGCGCTTGATTACCTCTTTGATCCTTCCCGCGATAGCAAAGACAAACCCGAAGCTGCCGCAGAGGCGCTGGAGCCAGCCCAAAAGGAGGACATTCTCTTGACACTCTACGAGGATGCTGCCTTTGCGCCTCTCTGGGAAAAGCTCAGCGAGTGTCTTACTGTCATCCGCCAACGTGGCAATATGCTCAATATTGCCACAACTCTGCTCCCCCTCATCGAGTCCCTCATGGTCGTATGTAAGAACACGACGCTGAAGGAGGCCCCGTTGTCCAAGATGCTACCCAAAGAATTTGCGCTATCTAGCCCGCCACCCGAGAACAAGATGGAGAACCTGTTCTTCAACTTTACGGAAGAGCACCGCAAGATATTGAACGATCTTGTTCGACAAAACCCTAAACTTATGAGCGGCACCTTTTCGCTGCTTGTGAAGAACTCCAAGGTCCTCGAATTTGACAACAAGCGCAACTACTTCAACCGGAAGCTTCACTCTCGTGGCGGCGATCGACAGGCTCATCCGCCATTGCAGCTCTCTGTCCGCCGAGACCAAGTCTTCTTGGATTCTTTCAAGTCGCTTTATTTCAAGTCAGCTGATGAGATGAAGTACGGCAAGCTCAGCATCCGCTTCCATGGCGAAGAAGGTGTTGACGCTGGTGGTGTTACCCGTGAATGGTTCCAGTCAATCTCTCGCCAGATGTTCAACCCTGATTATGCCCTTTTCGTACCCGTTGCATCCGATCGCACAACCTTCCATCCGAACCGACTGAGTTCTATCAACCCTGAACATTTGATGTTCTTCAAGTTTATCGGTCGTATCATTGGAAAGGCGCTTTACGAGGGCCGTGTGCTGGATTGCCATTTCAGTCGAGCTGTGTACAAGCAGATTATGGGCAAGCAAGTCAGTCTCAAGGACATGGAGACGCTTGATCTCGAATACTACAAGTCTCTTGAATGGATGATCCACAATGAGATCACGGACATCATCACGGAAACCTTCTCGGTGGAAGTCGAAGCCTTTGGCGAGATGCAGACGGTCGATCTTATCGAGAATGGTCGTAACATCCCAGTCACTGAGGACAACAAGCACGAATATGTCCGCCTCATTACTGAACATCGCCTCCTTGGCGCGGTTCAAGAACAGCTGGAGAACTTCCTCAAGGGCTTCCATGACATCGTTCCAGCGGAGCTTGTGTCGATCTTCAGCGAACAGGAACTCGAACTTCTCATTTCTGGTCTACCTGACATCAATGTTGACGACTGGAAGAACAACACCGAATACCATAACTACACAGCTGCATCACCGCAAATCCAATGGTTCTGGCGCGCAGTCCGAACATTCGAGAAGGAAGAGCAAGCCAAGTTGCTTCAATTTGTCACTGGTACGAGCAAAGTGCCACTGAACGGATTCAAGGAACTCGAGGGCATGAACGGGTTTTCCAAGTTCAACATCCATCGTGATTATGGTAGCAAGGATCGTCTACCATCTAGTCATACTTGCTTCAATCGTAAGTTAACTGCTATGCTTTTTATTGAATACATGCTGACTAGTCTACAGAGCTGGATCTGCCCGAGTATGAGACTTATGAGGATCTTAGGAAAGCCCTCTACACCGCCATGACTGCTGGTGGCGAGTACTTTGGCTTCGCCTAGACAACCAGATTGCACGTTCTCCTTCCAAAACAAAATTCTGGCTCAAGCAGCAGTTCATTTACGATAGCGCTTTTCGAACGCATTATTACAACGGGTTGCATTGCAGGCGCAGCAAGGTGTGTGTGGGATATACCTATGGTAGGGTGAAGGAAGGCGTACGAGTATTGGTAAGAGAAGATCGATCAACCTTATTCCACTTCTGTATGAGTAGAAAAATCGGGAGGTTAGCGAGATGAGGGGAGAATGAATGACTAGGACCTGAGAGAAGGGTTGAGCGGATGGGAGATTGGGAGTGCAGGCCCGGTCTTTCTGACGTAAAACTGACTTTGATTGGGTCGAAAGAGAGTCTACTCTAATTTTTTTCCTTCGATACCATACTTTGGTAGTGAATAGATAGTTTAAATGGGTTTTTTCCAATCTAACTTGTGCTTATTAGTCATGAATCACGATATGTGACTGTCATCTAGTTCATAAGCACGCCAAGCAATCTGACTTTGAGATGTACGCAACATCAATACTCGAATGTCGCAAGACCGTGCTCCTCGCATTCCGTCTCAAAAGGCGGCTCAGCCTGAGGCGTGATCCTCGCCAGATGTCTCCGCACCCCGTCCTCCCAATCCAGCAGCGCCGAGTGCGCCGTGACACGATTATCCCATACGACGACGGTACGAGGTGCCCACTTGACACGGGCCTGGAAATCCTGGCCCTTTGCAATGTGATCGAAGAGGAAGTTGAGCAGGTAGTCGCTCTCCTCCTTTTTGAAGCCGACAATGCGCCGGCTGAACTGGGGGTTGACGAAGAGGGCTTTTTCGCCCGTGGCAGGGTGGGTGCGCACCAGCGGGTGGATCGAGGTGACTGGGTCGCGCCGGACGATGCCGCCTCTGAGTTTGCTTGTTTCGGCCTGTTCGACGGCTGGGTGAATATGGTTAGTTTGAGTATTTTCCTAAGTAAGGTTTTTTTTCGTTTTTTTGCTCTACTCCACTGCGATGTGCTTGGGTTGGATACGTGACTTGTCCATCCCCCCTCACTTTCACCCTTTTTTGGAAGCTACTTACCAGAATGTACGACTCTTAGTCCATGGAGTCTCTTTCTAAACTCTGGGGACAGCCTCTTGTATGCCATGACCTGGTTCGCGAATAACGTGTCACCGCCGGCTTCGGGTCCATCGAGGAGGTACAAGAACGTCGTGCCTGGTGGCTGCTTTTCATACGTTACGTCAGAATGCCATGAAATCGAGTTTGTCCGCTCCTCGAAGAAGTCGTGCGCCGTGGTATCGTCGTTACCTCGATGTACAAGGTGGACTTCGGGGTAGCCTTCTGGTGCCCCAGAGATGGGGTGGATGTGGTGGCGGCCAAAGTAGCCGCCAATGGCCAAAGCATCCTTGATGGGGATGTCGGCAAAGTCCTGGTCGCGGAAGGCTACGACTTTCTTTTGAGCGACGAAGAGGGCAAGTTCATCTTTCTGCAAAGAAGTCAAGCTACTTAGTTGGACGCCGTGGACTTCAGCCCCGGTGTTTGCGGTGAGATTAGAGACTATGGCGTCCTTGAGGAGATTGGGGAAAGAAGGGTCTGCATCTTTGCCATGTTCAATGTGAGTGAAGGGCTCTAGAGGCGGATATCTAGGAATGGTGAGTATTGGGCATAGATTATGGGGCTAGCAGGCGCGTACTTGTGCCCTTTCTCATTGTCCCATGTAGGCAGATAATGAGGGTACTTCGAAGGCGTGTGCTTCTCACTGCCGTGTAACTCAAGATCCTTGTGGTAGAACTTGGGAACACCAAAGCCAAATTCTTTGTACGGTCCAACACCGGACTTGTACTCGGTGGTTGTGTGTAGAGCTGGCGCCATGTCGCTTTCCAGAAACAAAAAGGACAGCCCCGGCGGTAAACCACTGTCAGTGACTTTGCGCAACTATCCTGTATCTCCAGTTAGGTTCTTATACACGTCAAGGTTGATTTAAGCATGCCCATACAGAGTGCGCAGTTTAATCTAACACCTGCGATGGCACAATACCGCAGCCACTGAAAAATGAATCCTAACGACAACCCCGCTAGATTCTAACGACATGAACGCGATCGCCACGTATTTCAAGCAATCAGAATGCGATAATATGGCATCAAACATGGAGCACATTGCTCCATCCTGGTTACTAGATATAAGCTAGACAAGATAGGCAAAGATTATCTCAACACATGCGGGCTTCGCAGCACGTAAGCCCCCACTTCATCCACGAGGAAACACCTCTATGCGGATGTCAGTACACACTCCGTCCGCGCCATCTCGACTAATCCATGAGGGGAGGTGATATTGCATATCGCCAACAAGACAACCAATTACAGCGGGGTGGATGCCGCCGGGGCATAGCAAAACGCATTCGAATACGGGGCCCTTGTTCATTACACAAAGACGCGACATTTCATGTAAGTTTTGCGTGCTTAACGGACACGTGATCGTATATATTATGTGAGCGCAGCAGCATTCAAAACATAACAATAAGACTGATCTGAATGGCAAAACAAAATGACTGGGAAGGTTACATCGGCAGTTGGTCGAGATGGTCCTACTTATGTCTTTTCAAACCTTAATCTACCTAGCCAGTCTTCGAATGCGTATCTTACACTTCAACTTCGATCGCTAGGGTTTAACACGTGTAAGACCAATCTACTAACGGTAAGTAACATCTCTCCCATAATAACTAGCTATGCTGATGGGGCACAGATCCTGGCATCCATCCTTATAATCATTCAACTGCTCTTCTGGACTTGGGTGGCAGAGCGCTCGAACCAGCGTTTTCTCATCACTCTCTTCTCGCAAGTTTGCGCACTGCCGCTTCCCATTGCCCTCGAGGTCTTATCTGCACATGCATCTCACTGGTCGCGGTGGGCATTGTCCACCATGCTAGTCGGAATTCCGTTTATCTACCCCGTTTTTATGGCCATTGCATCGCGCAATACTAGCACGGTGCGGACTCGGACAGTCGCCTTTGTAATGTATAACATGACCTTCCAAGCCAGTACAATTATCTCTCAGAACGTGTACCGGCAGGACGATAAATCACTGTATCGTAGGGGTAACAAGATACTGACAGCATTCTGCGCGCACAATTTCCTATTGTATTTGAGCACAAGGTAATACTATGTGGTCGTGAACAGGAGAAGAGTGTGTATTTGGGACAGGATGGCAAAAGAAGAGAAAGGTGTGAATTTACAAATCAAAAAAAGACCAAGGCAACAGGAGGCTGAATTTCCGTTTCACACAATGACTCTGATGTCTGGGAAGTGGGGGTAAACAGGTTGACTAAGTAGAATATAATGGGATGACGACCTTCTCTCGGACATATTGCAGCCGGCAATGGCATTGGTACTTTTTCCCGTATACATATTGCCATTGAAAATATGTTTCAGGCAGTGCCGAGTCATCGATATGATACCAGATGTCCCCTGCAGGATGATGGCGGGTGATGGCGGATCATTGCCTTGAAGGAAAACCTTCACACACGAAACTCCGTCTTCATGCTCTTAACAATACTGCGACTTTCACCCATTAGATACCAGCGCCCTCATTTGCGCACTCCTCAGCCATGCTCTGCAAATTCTTTATCAGAATTCCGTCTTCGCATAAGAGCCCAACGTCTGCTCTAACTTTTCCATGGAGGTCCTCATCGCCTTCTGTAGCCTTGCTTTTCTCATCAAATGTAGCAGCCATAGCGCTGATGTCCCCGTCAAAAGCCTCCCTGAGTTTGATTTCACAAGGCGTACACAACCTCAAGCCACAGCCATCAACCTCTTCGCTCTCCTCGCTCTCTATCAAAAGCGGCAATTGGCGTTTACAGCAGGCATAAGTTGCGGGTGAAAAGCACATTGAACACCATCGTGAAAGCTGTTGCTTAATCATATGAGGTTCTTCATGTGCGAGCAGATCGTCTAGAGTCTCTGCAAAGTCCAATGTGTTCGAATATATGCAGCGGATCTCATGTTCCCTGCAGTCAACAATCTGCACCCTTGCTAGTATTCGAGTCAGCAAAATGGCCCTGAGGGTGCGAGAAATCTTTGTCAATACCTAGTGTACAATCCTGGCACATGTTGGTTGTAGTAGCCTCGGCGTTGCCACTAGTTACTGCTAACTGAGTGAACCCGAGTCCATCGTTCCAGCGGATGCAGTATATCTCTTTCTCGAAAGATCCGACAAAGCCATAGGTAGGCATCTCGCAGAAGTTACAGTCTGTTGTGGCGTTTTCGATGCCAAATTCAATAGGATGTGTAAAGCTGGTCTTGATTTTGGTCACCACACCCCTATGCCCGGCACTGTCTTCCAGCACATCTGGACTTGGCGAGCGTGACTCTAGTTGAAACTGTCTCTTTAGATCTTCCGGATCTTCGAAATGTTCGAAGTCTTCGTTGGTGAGGTAGTCACTAGGTCTGAGAGGGTCATCGTTGCCGCGAAGTCTGCCGGCTTTGTCTCGTGCTTTCACCGTAGGAGCCTTGCGACGAGGGAGGTCAACGTCTTGCTGCTCGGCATTAGAATCCAACTTATCCTCGTCAGTAGCATTGCGTATTTGGCCAGGCTTTCTATTTCGAATCTTAGCAAGATACTGCTTCGTAGGCTCTTTCAATCCGCGATGCTTGCTCTTCTTAACGATTCTCTTTTCCTTTGTTGGATCGAAGTTCCCGGAAGTGTCTTGATCAAGGAAAGTGAAAGCTGCCTTTCGCTCAGTCCTTTTGCGCAGGCTATAGGCGGGCTAGTGCATAGTGTAATAAGTATCCGCACGCAGAATGGCAAGGATATACTTACCTGCAGATCAGGAATGTCAAGTATCTCATCTTCGAACGGCGTTGGAGAGGTTCCGGGAGTGAGGTTATCGTTGTCTGAACCGATGCTTGCGACGTTGTCGTCAACCTCAAAGTCAGATCTCAACGGAGTAGCCTCACTTGTCATGTTGTAGAGATCTGAATTGTCGGAAGCTGGTGGGGTAGGGAACTGATAGTTAAACTAGAGAAATGTAGGGACTGCATGTCTTAGTACATATTATAGAGACACACCACTAAATCGGGTGTAAATGGCGGGCGGTGAGTCGAAATGTTGCAAGTCCAAGTGAGAGAAATCAAAACACCACAGTTTAGCCATGTTATATTTCCAATAACTGCATGTAAAAGCGGGTAAAAGTGCGTAAACTTTCAACATGCAGTAGCATAGAGGATCTCAGAGCTTGCAAACACCATGGGCACAAAGACTTTTAGTTGGAAACGCCAGAAGCATGGGTCCAGAAGCGATGCTACGATAATTGGTATATCTGACCGGAATATACATTACCAAAATGGAACAGGGCCCTGCTTTTAGGTGGTTTGAGCGGAGTATTGGGTGTTGTATTGTCTATGCAGGGCCGGTAATGAATCACTATGACCTCACAAAAAAGAATCTCTTGGCAGTCGCGCAAAAGAGAACCTCTCGGCATTCCCATGGGAACGATCTTCCTGCGACCACCTCCAAAATCACGCAAAAGAGATTCTCTGAGCATTCGCGCAGAAGAGAAAGAACTCCCGCAGCTACCACCTGCTTCTCTAATCACTCAAGAAAGAACCTCTTGGCGATCGCGCAAGAGAGATTCTCTTGTCACTCTCTCAGAAAGGACCCCCCTGCTACATCTATGATCTCGCAAAAAAGATTCTAAGCGTTCTCACGAAAAAGACTTCTCCGTAATCGCCACTTCACTATCTCACAGAAGGGAGCCTCTTGGGAACCGCCACATCTAGTGTCACGAAGGACAACTTCGCGACCGCCGTCTTCAGCAACCACTTTCCTGCAATGGCCTCCTGCAACCACCACATCTACAATCTCGCGGGGAAGAGTCCTTTGGCAAACCCCGCATCGACAATCTCACAACGAGAACCTCACCGCGACAACCGTACCTGATGTTAACACCAAAACATGTACGCTGTACTTTCCATCTCAACAAGATCCATGTACCCGTGAGCCATAGGATGTGAAGTGTCGTGTAGCAGCCTGAGTATCGACATCGACCTCTACTACAGGTAGCATTTACCCTGTAGTTACTGCTGAGACAAGCGATCATAACAGGGAATATGTTTCTCTTGGTATCGAAGGAGTCGTTTCCGAACAATACGAGTGGAATCCATTGACGAAGGGCATCCCTGGAATCCGCGGTATTACTTGAAAGATCCCATGTCACAGCTGACTTGTCCGCGTGCATGTGTTTGGCTATCGCGTCCTTACTGTATGGGGCTAGTCCCCACGACGCGAACACAGACCACATGCAGGGAAATACGCTGCCGTCTGTTTGGAAGCTCCTTGTTTACCCACCACGCATCCATCCATGAAGCTCGACGATGCGCCCCATTGCCCATTGAGGGCAGCATGGCGCGATCGATTAGACTATTTCTGATTCGCCATGGAGAGACAGTGGATAATATCGCACAAGTCTAGTAAGTGTCCCACTAGCTCGTCTTTCCTCACAGCACTCAATGCTAACTTTCTCAGCGCCGGCAGAAGGGATTCGGTACTCACCAATCATGGCTACCAACAGGCCACCCGTCTGGGCCTATACCTCAAGTCCCTCAGACTGACGTTCACCCACATCTTCTCTTCGCACCTGCAGCGTGCTGTGACCACGGCTAGCAAGATACGCGACGCTCAATTGACACCGGTGGGCGATGCCCGCACTGCGAAAGCAGTACCCGATATCGTGCAGCTGCCGGTGTTGATGGAGAAAGATTTTGGGTCGTTGGAGGGAAAGAAATTTCGCGACCTTCCTCCCGAGACAAACACTCCCAGCAAGGGCCGTCGTCAACACGAGAACAAGCATAAAGTGGCCTTTGTGGACGCCGAGTCGAAAGCTAGTATGGCATATCGGGCGGACACCTTCCTGGATAAGTACCTCACGCCTTTGTTTGAAGACTCGTTGAGTGAGGACGATCTTGTCATTGCTATCGTTTCGCACAGCATCTTCCTTTCTACGCTCTGGAAGCGCATTCTGCTGCGCCTTCCACCTCGGAGTGCCTTTCTCTCTGCTAGCCTTGAAGGGACGGTGCGGAAATCGCTGGACCATCTTGGTGGCTGGTCAAACACTGGCTATCTCGAGCTGTACTTTACGAGAGTGCTAGTTGAACACCACAGCTCTACTACAGCAATTGTAGAGTCGCTTGCTGAGATGTCGGCTGCAGATGAAAATCTGCGTAAGCTTGAGATGTCAGCGTTAGTAGCAGAGACCACAGCACAATTGGATATTGGCGTCCGGCCAACATCTAGGCTGCATAGGATGCAGGGATGGTCTACATCTATCCTCAGAGTCAACAGCAAGGACCACCTCCATGGCCTCAAACGCGCTCGTGGCGGACTTGGAAGCTCACGTCACGACGCGTCCCAGAGGGGCATCGAAGTCTTTTTCAAACGCCGCAAAATCGAATGATAGAGTAAGTCCAAACGTGTCCCCATCTCCTCACATATGCAATGATGAAAAAACCTTTTATCACAGACCTGATCGGAATTTTCTGTCGACCAAAAATTGTACCAACTGCTGTCTGATTTGCATTCGTCGTCCTTTTTCTGATGTTTCAAGCTTCTTCAAGAGCTTTGCTAACGAAATAAGCTGCAGGTTTTAGATGGAGCTATCATGGCCCCAGTCAGCTCGAGTCAGTGACGAATAACAATACATATCATTCATTTCTCAATCCTTCCTGATGCGTGATTCTTGTCCTTTACCGCACCCTTACCGTCAACGTCTAAGGTTGAAGATGCCGCGAATCCTCTGCTCAGCTGCAAAGCCTATGCTTGATGCCAGCCGCGGATTTCAACCAATGGGCCTAGCGGTGTAGCGTATCAATGATAACGATGCATGCCCGCTGGCGGAATGCTTTCGCAATTTGCAAACCTTGTTGCATGTGCAAAGCGGTGCGTTGGTGTCACGACACGGTGTTTGCTGGTTAGCGGTGCTGTGAAAGAGGCCCGTGTGAATACCATGATTGCTCACCGCAACACCACAATGGCTTGGCGGTCGTGTCCTACGCCCAAATCGATAGACCGGATTGTTTCGGATTGGATCCGGTGGCGGCGTGCAGGCGCAGCGCTACGACCGACGTAGCTGTGCGATGCCATGTCTTCCGACAGGTTTCTTTTTTTTTATGGGTGGCTGGTACACCCGACATCGTCCCAGCCTCATGGCAGCCTCCTCGGCCCTGGAAGACAATTCTTGTTAATTCTCCTGGTATAAACCATGGTAGCCCAGGGTTTGTCTGAATGGCTACTAAATTACATTCTGAAATATCCTCGATTCGCTGATTTTCCATTCTTTTACCATAAAGGTTGGGCTGCGAGATCTGCGCTCGGCCAATAGGAGCGCGCCACTGCTTGCGCCATCAGGATTCCGCCTTCGTTCAGCATGAGAGGAAGGCCTTCGGTGTGGATGCTGGGCGCAGTGTCGACGTGTGCACTAGGCAGTGTGGCGCAGAAGCCGTATGGCATGAACAGCAGTAAGTCAGCAGTGTACTAGCACTACTATATATTCCGGGCTAACAACTTGTATAGCTGCGCCCGCTGTCATCCCCCCGCCATATGCATCCGGCACAAGACCACCTGTTCTACTACCATCATCGTCTGGGCCGTGCAATACATTGAACAGCTCATCTGCATCGCCCACAGCAAGCGTCGTTCCCTACCCAACTGCATCGTCGTCGGCTAGCTCGTTTGTCGCTCCAACAACAAGCCTAGTATCTGCTAGTTTCAATGACCTGCTGAAAACACGGCCGTTAATCATTGTGCCAACACCGCGCGACTCAGCTGTTCCGACGTCGGCTCTCCACTCTGTCAACTTCCCCCACGTTGCAAACAAAGCCGCGACCCTAGCAGCTGTACCAGCAAGCTCTACCATAGACCTCGAACTCCTTTCCTCCATATTACTCTCAGGTCTCCCCAGTATATACACCGACACGAGCACTGCCACAACGAGCACCATTGCCAGCCTGACTCTGTCTACCCCTCTCCTAACGCCGTCGTCAAGTTGTGTCTCAAGCTCATTGGCTGCTACAACGACCTCGGCCGCAGTCACATCTTCCCTTTCTTCAGAGGCATCATCTGCCACCGAATTCCCTACTTCACCGCCTTTCTCCTACAACTCATCTGCGTCTCGGGGTTCTGCGACTCCCATCTCGAGGCCTACGCCAGAGCCCTCGAGCGCCAACGTTGCGGGCTCTACGCTTAGCACATCCTCGACGCCCAGCCCGACCGGAGACATGGATATTCCACCTGCGCCAAGCGCAGCGGGAGCCCCTGGTGGCTTGGGTGGAGGGGGCAAGGAGAGGGTATGGTGGGTGGCTTTCCTCGCTCCTCTCCTAGTCGTAGCTTAGGCTGGCGCGTTTTGTACCCGTGTCATGTGCTACGAGAGAGTGCGTGAGTGCGTGAGTGAGAGAGAGGGAGCGCGGGGCTGTATGTTTCTCATGTGTTGTATGCTTTTACGATACCACCGAAATGCTTTTATGGATAGACTTATGAAGAGGAGGATATACCAGGTGCTTGCACCATGCAGGGCGTTTACGAGTTTTTTTTCTTTTTTTTTCGGAATTCAGTCAAGGATCAGGGTGGATGGAGAGCGCACGAGATATCTAATATGAAGGGACCTTTGAGGCGTTACTAGATGATACTTAGTATATGAATATTGCGCGGGCTTTCATGGCAACAGGTGTTACACTTTGCTCTTGTCTCGTGCTGAAGTAAGTTGTGATTGCGCTCACCTCTGAACGGTCTGCTTCTTTGGAGTACATTAGTGGTGCTAAGAGCATCTCTGCTGCGCGATTATGGACGTCCTTTTTGTGCGAATGCCAGGAGGACTCGTTTTGCAGAATTGTAGAGGATCTTTCTTGCACGACTACGGAGGATCTTTCTGGCGCGATTGCAGAGGATCCTCTGCGATTATAGAAGATCCCACTTGTGCGATGCAAGGATCCCTCATGTGCGATCTCTATTATGTGATTGCAGAGGATCTCTTTTGTGCGATGCAGAGATCTCTTTTGTGCGATGCAAGGATCCCACATGTGGGATCCTTAGAAGAGAGATCCTTTTTGTGCGATCTTCAAGGATCCCTTATGTGCGATCTTCAAGGATCCTATATGTGCGATCTTTAAGGATCCCTTATGTGCGATCTTTAGAATCCCTCATGTGCGATGTATAGATCTCTTTTGTAGGATGTAGAGATCCCTTAAGTGCGATCTCTCTTATACAACTATAAAAGATTCTTTTTATAGAATATGTTACGGCGTGGAGCCTACTAAAAGAGATAAGTAGTTAAACAGTAGTATAATGATGGATGGAGTAGGCTAGCTAGTAATCTAAGCTAAGTATAGGGAATGAGCTAAGGCGCTATACCCTACAGGGTAAGGCCTGGCTAGTGCCATAACAGATCCTATATGTGCGATCTTTTAGGATCTTACTTGTGCGATCCCTCTTATAGGATGCAGAGATCTCTCTTATGCGATCTCTTTTATACTACTATAGAAGATTCTTTTTATAGAATGCAGAGATCCCTTATATAAGATATAGAGATCCCTCTTATGCGATCTCTCTTATATAATTGCAGAGGATCTCTTTTATGCGACGTAAAGATCCTACTTGTGCGATCTCTCTTGCGCGGTTACAGAGGATCTCTTTTGTGCGATCATAGAAGATCCCACTTGTGCGAATGCCAAGGATCCTACATATGCGATCTTTAGGATCCCTTATGTGCGATGTACAGATCTCTTTTATAGGATGCAGAGATCTCTTTTATAGGATCCCTTAAGTGCGATTATAGAAGATCCCTTTTGTGCGATCTTTAGGATCTCTTTTGTGCGATGCAAAGATCTCTTATGTGCGATGCAAGGATCCCTCATGTGCGATCTCTATTATGTGATTGCAGAGGATCTCTTTTGTGCGATGCAGAGATCCCTTATATGCGATCTTCTAGGATCCTACATGTGCGATCCTACATGTGCGATCTTTAGGATCTTACATGTGCGATCCTACATGTGCGATCCTATATGTGCGATCTTTAAGGATCCTATATGTGCGATCTTTAAGGATCCTATATGTGCGAACGCCAAGGATCCCACTTGTGGGATCTTCGAGGATCCTACTTGTGCAAATGCCAAGGATCCTATGTGTGTGATCTTTCAGGATCTCTTTTGTGCGATGCTAAGATCCCACATGTGGGATCCTTGGCAGGGAAGATCCTTTTTGTGCGACGCTAAGATCCCACATATAGGATCCTTGGAAGAGAAGATCCTTTTTGTGCGACGCTAAGATCCTATATGTGGGATCCTTAGAAGAGAAGATCTAATATGTGCGATGCTAAGATCCAATATGTAGGATCCAAGGATCCCACATGTAGGATCCTTAGAAGAGAGATCCTTTTCGTGCGAACGCTAAGATCCCACATGTAGGATCCTTAGAAGGACGTTTCTTTTTATGCGATGCTGAGATCCTACATATAGGATCCTTGGAAGAGAAATCCTTTTTGTGCGATGTTAAGATCCTACATGTGGGATTCTTAGTACGGAAGATCCTTTTTATAGAATCCTTAGAAGAGAAGATCCTTTTTGTGCGATGCTAAGATCCCACATGTGCGATCCTACGTGTGCGATCTTTAGGATCCCTCAAGTGCGATGCAAGGATCCCTTATATGCGATCTCTCTTATGTAATTGCAGAGGATCCCTCAAGTGCGATTACAGAGGATCCCTCAAGTGCGATTACAGAGGATCCCTTATGTGCGATGCAGAGATCCCTTGCGTGCGATCTTCTAGCATCCCACATGTGCGATCTTTAAGGATCCTATATGTGCGATCTTCGAGGATCCTACGTGTGCGATCTCTCTTGTGCGATTATGGAAGATCCCTCTTATACAACTATGGAAAATCCCTCTTATGCGATGCAGAGATTCCTCCTGCGCGATCGTGAGAATCTCTACTGCGCGAATACCAAGAAGTTCCCTTTCGTGAGAACGTCCTGAGATTCCTCATGAGGTCACAGAGTGGTCGTGCAGAGGTTTTCTCGGTGAGGTTGCAGGCATTTCTCCACAGCCCTTTGCAGCTGCAAGAATGCGGCGGAGCTTACGGAACCGCTTCCTAGTTCTCGTACAGCTCTGGACATCACATGCAGTATCCTGAGATAGTCCTAGTATTAAGTACCACAAGAGGTGTAAATCCGGGGTTGTTGAGAGGCAAGGAGCACTGCCTACTGAAGATCTGAGTTTGGGAGCGGGGAAGCAACGGCTTCGGCTAGCGCAGCCACCATTTCTTCCGTCAATCAGACCAAACGCCATACACTATTTCTGCTGGCATCTTTGTTGGTTCGTGAGCCAGCATCCAATCTGCACCCTGGCTTTGGTGAGTTTGACCCAATACATAACTTTGAAATGCGGGATTCGCCTGTTTTTCTTCTCCAAGATCCAACACTCGTCGTATTCGGATGAGCTGAGCAGTCCGTTGCGACGTCATCATTGCCTTGATACCAATGGAATTGGATCCCTCATCTTCCATTGAGCCGGTACCTTAATATACAGGTACCATGTCGGAAGACATTTGTCCGAGGTACTTCGCTAAGATTACATTCGTCTTCTGGACGGCCCGCGAACCCTAGTGGGAGCGTATAAGAGCCATGGTACCTTGTCTATAACTCAGTCTCTGGACGAGTTACATCTGCGGTTCATTGCAACATGCGATCGTCTTTCTACAGCGCAACCTCTCTTCTGATTGGGTACCTTCTGTACCTTCCCAGCAACGCTAACGATTTTGTCCGAAGAGAGCAGGCAGCGCGTGCAGTATACAAGGATGCCTCTGCTTCAATCGAGGATAGGGTTTCCGATCTTCTTTCGCGGATGACTATCGAAGAGAAGACAGCCCAGCTCATCCAAGGAGATGTCTCAAACTGGATCAACACCACCACCAATGCTGTCAACCAGACGGGGCTAGAGTGGAACTTCCGGAACCGCGCAGGCCAGTTCTATGTCGGCTATCCCATGCCCGCAGAATGGATCAGCAATGGCATCAAAATCGGTCAGGAATACCTTATGCACAACACAACCCTAGGGATACCAGCACTGGTTCAAACAGAGGCCATACACGGATTGCTAGTCGGCAATGCTACCATCTACAACAGCCCTATTGGTCAAGCTTGCTCATTCGACCCGGAACTGATCCATGAGATGGCAGTGGCTATCGCGAAGGAGGGGCTGGCTTTGGGCATCAACCAGTTGTTTGCACCACTCGCCGATTTAGCCCGCGAATTACGTTACGGAAGAGTAGAGGAAACATATGGCGAAGACCCTTTTCTAGCCGGAGAAATGGCTTATGAGTATGTCAAAGGCGTGCAAAGCCTCAACGTAAGCGCTACTGTGAAACATTTTGCAGGTTTTAGCGCTCCCGAGCAGGGCCTGAACACAGGGCCAGTCCACGGAGGTGAACGAGAACTTCGAACAACCTGGCTCCCATCTTTCAAGCGCGCCATCATGGACGGAGGTGCTTGGAATATCATGGGAGCATATCACTCATATGACGGCATACCTTCGATAGCCGATGGCCATCTACAAGAGACTATCCTACGCGAGGAATGGGGCTACAAGTACTGGCTGACTTCAGACGCTGGAGCGACTGACCGTCTATGCTGCAGCTTCAAGCTCTGTCAATGCAAGACTAAAGACAAACCGATTGACAGCGAGGCTGTGACACTTATGGCTCTCCCGAACGGCAACGACGTGGAGATGGGCGGCGGCTCCTACAATTACGCGAACATCCCTCAGCTGGTGGATGAAGGAAAGCTCGACATTAAGATAGTGGACAGGGCGGTCAGTCGTCAACTGCGCGCCAAGTTCCAGCAGGGCCTTTTCGAACATCCATATCAAGGTCTTCCTGTGGACGAGATCGACTCTGCCATTCATACCGACGATCACGTTGCGCTTGCGCGGAAATTAGAGGCAGACTCCATCGTCCTGCTTGAGAACAAGAACAACATACTGCCACTTTCGAAGTCTGCCAATGTCGCTGTCATCGGGCCCATGGCCAACATTACAAACCTTGGCGACTACGTAGTGTATCGTTCACAGTACAACCCTTCCAATGTCACGCCTTTGCAAGGAATCCAAAAGGCTTCAAATGGCACTGTAACGTTCGCTCAGGGCTGTGAGCGCTGGTCAAATGACCAGTCCGGGTTTCCTGACGCGGTCACAGCGGCAAAGGCGGCCGACGTTGCTGTAGTTGTTGTCGGTACTTGGTCACGCGACCAGCAGGAGCTCTGGCAAGGTCTAAACGCAACGACTGGTGAGCACGTCGATCTTGCGTCGCTCAACCTTGTGGGAGCTATGGGTCCACTTGTCCAAGCGATCATTGAAACTGGAAAGCCCACAGTCGTTGTGTATTCCTCGGGGAAACCTGTCACGGAGCCTTGGATCTCTGAAAATGCGGCTGGGCTTTTGCAGATGTTCTATCCCGGTGAGCAGGGTGGCAATGGCTTAGCTGATGTGCTGTTTGGTGACGTTACGCCTTCGGGTAAACTCTCTGTTTCGTTCCCATACGATGTCGGGACGTTGCCAATCTATTACGACTACTTGAATTCTGGCCGATCTACCGACCCTGGAGCAATCTTGCCCAACGGAACGCTACAGTTTGGCCACCAATACGTCCTCAACACCCCTCAGCCACTCTACGAATTTGGATACGGTCTCTCTTATGCCAACTTCACATATTCTGGAGTGAAGCTCTCCAAGACTGAAGTGAGTGCGACCGACACCGTATCCGTGACGGTAAGCGTCACAAACTCATCGCCCGTCGATGGCAAAGAGGTTGTGCAAGTCTATGTACAGGATGTGTTTGCCAGCGTCGTGGTGCCCAACAGGGAGCTCAAAGGCTTCAAGAAGGTGATGGTCAAGGCTGGAGAGACTATAGAAGTAACCATCGACTTGGACGTATCCAAATGGGGGCTTTGGAATAGGAAGATGAAGTATGTGGTCGAGAAAGGGGATTTCATCGTCCATGTTGGTTCTAGTTCGATGGATTTGAGGGGCAACGGCACGGTCACAGTTGTCTGAAATTAAGCATGCGCCGCAGCATTGCGAACAGTGAGTAGCGATACTACCTAATACATAACCCCTGCCTTGGTCTGCACGTGACTACGGGCGTTTGCTCGCGGAAAGCATGGACGCGCTAGTTCATTACCGTGCCGTAGCAAGCGTACGGTGTATATTTACTTGGGCCTTCATTCTCATAACACCACGCGTGTCTCCTCTAAATTTACCAATTATTCGGGTCGAAAATCCGGATTTCCTTTGTATGAATTGCTCTTGGCCTTGATCGCGAACAATGGCTGTGCCTTTTACCTCGACGAACCGTCCTGTTGTGTCCCGGCCCCTACCGATAATGATAGATGATGACAGCAGCGACCTTGAACTCTCTTCTGATAACGACGAGGGGACACTAGATTTGAATACTGATCTCATCGGTGTTCGCCGCGCTACAAAAGACCTGAACATTGTCAACAGTTATAGGCCTGGTTGGGGTTGCAAGGAGGCATTTCGCGAGGCGTATCAGAACTGGTATGTAATCTAGATACTTCACTCGACATGTACAGTTGTTTCTGATTTGATGTAGGAGAGATGGCATCATGAGATCGTTCAACCTCGATTCATCTTCGTTCCACCCCACTTATGCGGACATCAAGAAAGTCATACTCATTGAGGCGCGCCATCCAAGACTGAGAAGCTTCTTGGTTTCATTAGATTCCAATACGACAAGGAAGGGTACTGCGTGGGTGGTTTGAAGATGGCCAACTTCAAGGCCACGCTCAAATACCGTCATTTAGGCACTGGTGGAACGACCAAGGCAAACGACAAGAGGCAGACCGGACAACACGGTGATGGGCTGAAACTCTGTGCCCTTGTCTTCAGACGCAACAACTTCAACCTTCATTACGAGAGTGACGGATTCAAGTGGAGATTCTTGTACAAGAAGGGCAGCTTAGCTTGCTCGCTCAGTCGCATCAGCGAGAAAAGTCTAGGCCAGATGAGTGAGAAAGCACACATTCGGCCCAGAACCGCCGTCTCGGATCCCCGCGAAGACGTGTGTCTGATCATCGGTGCTCCTGGTACCTCGCGTACGATTGGAGGAATCCAGATCAAAGCCGACCGACCACATGTGGATGAATTCAAGGAGTAGCTTGCTGTAACACTCGACATCAACCCACCAGAGGATATTGTCCGTACAAAGGAAGGCGGTCTCATCCGTGATCCCATGTATCAATCGTCTATGTATCTACGTGGTCTGCTGTTGCCTAGTGGTGGAGCATTCGGGTCTAACTATGCCTACGGGTATAACTTCATCGACGGGACTACTTCTTCTGACCGCAACAGGTTAGTAGGTGCGGACGATGAGAAAGAAGGCATCCTCGGAATCTGGACAGCTGCGATGCGAACGGACAAGTCTAGTGATTCGGATGTAACGGCGGACTATACCAAGCTATTGTTGAGCTCCATCAACAGAAAAGGGGACGTCATGTTGAGCAGCGAAGACCATTTTTTCGAAGGAGATATTGCTAGAATGGTCTGGGACCGAATGATGGAGATCAACCACGACGATCAGGGTCGACGGCCGTTCTACTACTCGTATATTGAGGGGAAAGATGTGAGTTGGTCCAATTTGATGATGTTACCACAACTGAGTATACAATATAGGAAATCCACATCATCGAACAGAGTCTACGCCAGAATCCTGTTCCGATCGATACAGAGCTTTGGAAAATATTCGAGAAGTACTTCTGCTGCAGGACCCCTAGAGAAGAACTACTCCACCGTTTCAAATCCGCGCGAGCAGTGGAAATACCCGACACCGTTTTTGCGGCACATGTTTACAGGATCCTGAGGTGTTTTCTGCTCTCGTCTCCAACAACAGAGAACATGGAGCTTAGATTTGTGAACGGTGAGCACCTGAGCATCGATGCTGGGGTTTTTGAGACAATGTGGAAGGTCCACGACAAGTGGCTCACGTGGGAAGGCGCTCATCAGCATACCTTTTGCGAAGAAGACCACGCAGCGGACTCGGCGCTTTTCTCTTGTGACCATACGATCCTTCAGCTATGGGATATCATGGTCTCTCATTTGATTGGCACTGGAAAATATCCTCAAATGGCGGCCGATGAAGGCTTGCTCAAGAGCATGGTCAGGGGTCGTCTATCGCAGATGCCTAGGTCGGTGCAGTGCTTGCAGACTCAGAAGAAAGACGAAATTCTAGTCACTTGGGAGACCACTGATTCTTATCAAAACAAGGATAAAACAGTCAGGGTGGTTTTGCACCAAGAGGCGTGTATCGCTGGGGATGCGCTAAAAGTAGCTCCATCTCATCTTCAAGGTAAACGATTCTCATCTATGCGTCTCTTCTTCTTAACCAACATCTGACACAAAATAGAGCCTCCATGCAGCTGCCCAGTTCGGACATCTACTGCTGTCAGCCATGGTGTTGTGTTCGGAGGCCTGGATTCTAGTACCTCATACTTCCCTCATGTATCGCGTGAGGTTGAAGGTGCCTTCATCGCTCTACCGCCAAGGCCAGAAAAACCTCGCAGCGATGATCTGGTTCCTCAGCTTGTTGTCAATCTGAAATCTGAGCCCATTCTAGGTCAGTCATTATTCCTTCCTTCGTATTAACTGACAGAGGCTGTATCTAACACTATCAGCTACGATTGAGGATGATACACCATATAACAGGGCAGTGGAGATCGGAGATACTAGCAATTATGAACCACCCCACGTCAGTGACGACGAAGATGAAACGGAAGGTGGTGGCAGTCTCTATCTCGAGCCAACCGGCAGTCTACTTCGATCGAAACCACGAACTACATCATTACCAGTACGGGAGGCTCAGCGTCGAGAGAACATAGAAGTACGAACAGATGATGAATTGTATGGTAAACAAACCCGAACGCTATTACCAAAGATCTTGACGCTAACTCTCTGAAGCTCTCGGCGCAAAGATTGAGCACAAGTCACTCGATTGGGGCGGATGCTTTCCTGGAAGCCATAATTTCTATCGGACCCGTGATGTACCTGAACAAGAGATTTTCATTCTGAAGCCGAAAACATCAACCGAGAAGCCAGCACGGAAGAGAACGAAAAGTGAAGAAAAGACAGACAAGCGTTCGAAGAAGCAACGGACTACTACGGTATCCAATCAGGCGGGCGCCTCGTCCAGTGGAGTGGGAAGTATGACCCCACATCCGCCAGGGGGCATCGTGTATCGCTATTGAAACTGTGTGACCAATGGTCATGTTTTCTGGCGTTGAAGGGCCGGAACCCAAAGACAGGATTGGAGGAGCTATGCACTAACGCCTTTGTGCATGCTGTTTCCTTGCGTCACTTGCTTGATGAACCTCCTCATTGGGCTATTGGACGTCAAACTGCTGCAGCAGGCTATCAGTAAACCCTGTAGTCGGTTTGGGCCTTTTTTTTTTGCGTATTACAAGCTTTTGATTCGTCTGAGTAGTGTTTAGGGAGTATCTGCCATGCCCTCAAGACCTGAATGTAGGAAAGACGAAAGCTGTCTACAAGGCCGGCGTAAGCTCACTGCCTGGATCGATAGTTGTTACATCCTTGCCCGTGCGGACCGAGCCGTACTGGTCGGATTCGAAATGTTGGTGCGTGTTCAAGCGGCTAGCATCTTCCGCAAACAGTGTGGAAGTTTTCATGATGTTCTTACTTCATTGGCCTCTATTCATCACTTCCATTCAACTTCAAACTATCTATTCCACACGCATAAAGTACTTTACATAAGAACAATGCCACACGTGATATGCAGCGCCGAAGACGTGCTGGATGTTTGACGAAGCTGAAGACGAACTCTATCGACGATTGCGTGACAGGTCCACCAGCTTCGTTTTCGGCAACTCTGCCACACGCAAGTAACACTGCAGCCCTGCAAAAAGCAGTCTGCCCATTCGACGGCATGAGATGGAGATAGGTTACAGCAGTCGGTCGCCGCGATGCATTACCCAATGGCGTTAGCGCGCATCTAGTTGCAGATCTGGCATTCATCTCGCTTGGAAGCGGCGTGGCATCAAACGGCGACGAGCCTCGGAACCGTCGGTGACGACTACGCAAGCCCTCGAGACGTCGATATCAGCAGATACATAGGCGATGCACCACTTGCCATGTCCAATTGAAGCCATGGCAGCCGGCGGTGAGGGCATCGGAAAATTGCTGCGTCTTGCCCGTCGCAAAGCTTTGCTCAATAAGGAAACAACCTCCACGGATGCCCCGCGCCTAGTCTACCCACGACCACTTCCACGAAGCCGAGAACGGCCCACTTATCATGTCGGTCGCTTTGGGAAATGGAGCTGTAAGTGTAATGACGAGCAGTATAAATACAATGCGCGGCGGTAGAGCTTCCTCATCGCTGTATCAAGCCTCTGCCACTTTATGCTCTGCGACGACAAACCCTGGATCTTGAACAACATGGCATCAAGCAAACCCTCATATCTTGTCGTCGGCGCGGGCGTCTTCGGCATTTCAACTGCCTACCACCTCATCAAGAAGTATCCCGACCGCCAGGTCACCGTTGTCGACCAGGATGCCTGGGACGCTGACAACCGCGTCGCTGCGTCGTGGGATTGGAACAAGGTTGTGCGCGCCGACTACGACGATGTCATCTACTGCAGACTAGCTCTGGAAGCCCAGGACGTCTTCAAGGAGGACCCCCTCTGGAAACCGTACTTCCACGAGACCGGCATCTTCTGGATCTGTCGCTCAGACTACGCACAGGATGTCATTGACAACTACAAGAAGCTTGGCCGGGCGGCAGACCTTCAGTCTGTTTCCGTCGAGGAGGCAAAGAAGATGTTCGGCGGCCTTTTTGAGGAGGCCAACTACGACGGCGCGAAGAGTGTTCTTGTCAACAAGACCAGTGGATGGGCACAGGCCGGTGATGCGCTAAGAGCCGTCACCAAATGGTCCATTGGAAAGGGCGTCAAGTACGTTACACAAAAGGTCGAGAGTCTCGAGTTTGACAACACTGGCCGCTGCACTGGAGTCAGGACCGAGCAAGGCAATACTCTCTCAGCTACGCACGTCGTTCTATCCACCGGCGCATACACAGCAAAACTACTTGAACAGGCTGCCAAGAGGAGTGGGAATGACAACCTCCGTGCTGGATCAAGAATTGTTGCCGGTGGTATTACGACCGGTATGACCACCCTCGATGAGCAGTCATATGAGAGGTTCAAGCACATGCCAGTCGGTGTCCAGGGCTACACCGCCGCTTACGGACCCTTCATTGGCAGCTTACCGCCCACCAAGGATCGCGAGCTGAAGTGGTGGGGCGAGAAGATCTTCAAGAACACACATGAAGTCCTGCCCGGCCGCTTCGTGTCTGCACCGCCATCAGGAAAGGACTACAACCAATGGGATGTTCCTGGCCCGCTGAAGCTCGACATTTCGCACGCCAATGACGTCTTCTACGGCAGCAAGGGTGCCAGCTGGAAGATGGACAAGCATCGAATTTGCTGGTGAGTCAAGAACCTTACTATTCGCTTTTATATATATATATTTCTTGCAAAATACTAACCGCCGCTTTAGGGACGCCTTCACAACTTCGTCTGACTTCATCATCTCTCCCCATGCCGGCGCAAAGGGCCTTTACGTCGCGACATGTGGCTCCTTCCACGGCTACAAGTTCTTCCCTGTTCTCGGCAAGTACGTGGTGCAGATGCTGGAAGACGAGCTGGAGCCGGAACTCAAGGAGAAATGGGCCTGGGACCGTGAAAGGCCCGCACCAAGTCTCAATCCTGACTGGCCGCGCTTCGAGATGACGGATCTATTGGACCAGTGGCCAAAGGCCAAGTTGTAAGAGAGAGAGTGTGTTTGTGTGTGCATCTCTTTGTAAGGAAAAAGAGTTCAGCGCGACAAGGTAATGAATGAATGTGCATATTCGCATGGCGTCTGGGAGTAGGACCTGTATTCAGTAGGATAGATGTATGAACGTACGTTTCTCGTTTTCTTCTTGTGGACATGTCAATTTGCTTGTACAGTGGCCCTTCGTTGTGACATGAGAAAATTATTGTCAATTTTGACTGTTAGCGACTATGTGCTTTTTTTTGGAGTAAGACACTCGTAGGACGAGCCGGGATTCCCTGTGCCTCTCTCAAAAATTTGCAATTGATTCATGTTTCGGTCAAAGTAATCACCTCCTCGTACGTATCATTTTGTGGTTCCAAAAAACCCCCATCTAGATAGGTAGATCGACGTATTCAAACGAGTTTATTGTCAAAATCATAATAATATTTACATGTTCGTAAAGTTTGTATTTACATCAAATTGGGCGGTCATACCACAGATCTTTGCACGCTTCCTCCTCTTTCTTTTTTCTTCCGACTCTGCGCGTACAAGACACGTCTAAGCAGTGATCTTGCTCTTGATGAAATTGAGAGCCTGTGAGCCGTAGATGCTGACGTATTGCTGGTGGTGGTTGGCGTCGTTGCCGTTGCAGCAGTAGGGGTCCTGGGAGTCGCAGTAGCTTTGGATAATGCTGGTGCTGGCGGGCGAGCAGGTGAAGCCACTGGGGCGGGCGGCAAACTGTTGCGGCTGTTAGGCTCATGTCCATAGTCTGTGATGCTTGGAAAAACTTACGCCTTGAGCGCGGCAAGTGCCAACGTTGTAGGGAAGACCGGAGCGGTTGTGTGGGTCGCCCATGAAGATGGCAGCCTTTACAGCCTTGAGAGCGTTGCCAGTAAGGGTAGAACCTGCACCGCCGCAGAGTGCGTTGTCCATGATCTGACCACCCTGTGTTCTGTTAGCATGCCTCTTCTTTTTTCCCCTCCTAGTCTGCGGCACTTATGACGAACCTGAGAGTATCCGATAAGGACAATCTGGGTGTTGGGGCACTTTTGGTTGTAGGCAGTAACAGCCTTGACAACAGCCGCAGTACCCTGAGAGGCTGAGTTGTCATAGCTGATGCCACCGCAAGCCGATCCACCACCACAGGCAGGGTAAACGATAGCCTCGGAGCCAGCGCCAGGGTAAGCTGACTTGACCGAGTTGACAAGGCCACCAGCAGTTCCATATCCATTGCTTTGAGGAACAGTCGTCTCACGAGCACCGAAGATGTAGACCTTTGGGCAGCTCTGGCGCTCGTGAAGTTCAACAGGGCCCGCAGCAGCGAGGCCGGCAAAGAGGGCTGCGGCAGTTGCAAACTTCATCTTGGTGGTGTTGATGATTTGGAGGAGTTGAACCGAGGATTCGAGGGGTGATGATCACTCAAAGGCAGCGAACGTATCCATATATAAAAAGAGTTTCACGTGGGACGCAGCTACGAGTTCTTTAGGCAGAATATCAGTCTCCTCTTCTAACTTCATATTGAATAGTGGGGCAAAAAAATGCTCACTCGGTTCCTTTGGTGCAGAGTGGTCCTTTCATCCGTTGTCGCAATCTATTTGAGTAGCCATGTGGCGATGGCCAGACAGGGGTTATCGCCGTGATTCGTGTCGCTGGGATGCAGGACCACGCCGCGGCTGTCTGGGGTACATATCCACCCTAGTGCAATCGGAAAGGAATGCTGTAAACGAGCAAATAAGGGGCTGCGATGTGCAAGAGTGCCGGTAGGATCCCGGCCGATGGGCGGCTTTACGGCCGCGTGGATATTCAATGTACCGTTGTGGAGCCGAACAACGGTGGCTAAATGGCAGTTGTCCAAACAAGCGTGGTGTGACACATGGCTAACCCGGGGTAAAATGCTTATATTCATAAAACACCATACCAACACCGATCAAGTCTTGGATGATGTATAACTTCCGTATGTGCGAAGAGAGTGTATGCATGACACTGAAAGGAGTGGCAGCTCGAACATGGCCTTCACCGCCCCTTTGTGGCTTCTGAAACGATGCAATACGGAACTCAACATGTTCCGAAGGTGAAAGTTCTATAACGGGTCGACCGCATTGGTCGGCCGACCATGGTGGGGTGCGTTTCTAATATCGTTGAAACAATAACAAAGCCGAATTATCATACCAGCCTCTTTCAAACGACCGACAGCGCTACCTTTTCATGTAGGTCCAGTTCAACCATGCGGATGTAGAGAGCGCATCAAGATAGTAATCCAACTAGAAACGCAATACGGCGTTGATAGAAGGATGCAAGACAGAGCAGCATGTGTCTATGACGTCATTAGGGCTGATGGTTTCACGTTACGTGTAGCCTTTGAACAACTATTGCAGTACGTCCACACCATCGACAACATTATTGTCTATTCAATCCCATGCGTGTTACGATGATACAAAATATGGAGACAAGCGCTGCCTTCACAACCCGAGGAAAGACTGATTTGAGGATACGGGAGAGGACCAGATAGACGGACGCAAGACATCTCGGATGACCACAACTTGGTCTCGGCCCTATCAATTTGCCCGTAACATCGTCGTATCTCAACAAAAAAGTCTCAGAGCTGTATGTCTCAGAGAAATGCTACCAATGACCTTAGAAGTGCTTTTCACAGCCATCACCTTATGTTTGTGGTGTTTCGATCAAACTGTGCTCTCTGCACGACCTTATCGTTGTTGCCGAGCCAGTTTGACAAAAAGAGTTGCTCGAAATCGAGGAATCAGCAAAGAGATGGAGGATATGATATTGCGTATGTTGCAGCCGATGTAGTCAACACCCTCTTGTAACGACTTTACTAATGAGCAACCGTATCTCCTTCTCTTTAGGCATATCTGCTCCTCGCATAAAGACCTGCAATTTGAGATACGAGACGAATGACCGCCATTTAAAAGTCGTCACCAAAATTACGTCTTACCCTACACTTCTCTAGCATCCTCTCGTGCGCATCAAACCCCTTACGCAGCCCCACTTGACGAATGCTGGCTGGTCATCCTCCGATCTCACAAATGAGATTAGGAGTTGCTCTGCTAGAATTGACAGAACTGTAATTTTCATTTCTCTTATATTGTAGTTATGTCCAAGTTGTAGAGAATCTGTATCCTGGATCTGCTTCAGGACTAGGACGATTAAACACGGCGGGTGCAGGAGGAGCGCTCGCAGTTATACAAGTAATATACGTGTATTTGGTGGTTCTGTGACAAGTTCAGCACAGCAGACTCTTGCAACGCTTGTAGCCAGTTGAATCATGCCTAGAAACCTAGAGGTGAAGCAAGCAGAGGTGCTTGAGTAAGCCGCACGGCGAGGATGAAGGGCTCAGCCAAGCCACTAGTCCCATGATGTTCTAGCGCAGACCAGCACCTTTCCCATACACACCGACTTCGTTGGTCTGTTTCTACGGAACCAATTGAGCATTAACTCGAAAGTATCACCCAAAATGCTTCCACCAGTCGATCCGGCGGTTCTGCAGCGCAATCCCAATTTCGAGATCTTGTACAAAGATCTTTGCGCCAGGAAACTCAACTCTAGCGGCTCAACGCGAGAGACCAAGAAACAGCGCGTGCATGATGAGATACGTAGGGTATGATGATATCTAAACTTACCAAGATATTTTCTTAGCTCCCGGGTTCTAGCTATCTACGAGATTTCTCTCTCGGTGTCCCTTCTTTCGCTACATTTCTTTGTTTGTCCGTTTACCTTTTCATGTCCAACTTTGGTTAATCGCTATGTTGAGCTCACCAAGTCCTGCATGATAATCGATGGTGGAATTTTTTCAATTAGTTGCTGGACATGAAAGAAACTAACAAGCCGTATAGGCCCTATCCGCTGCCCGTACATCTCTTCTCTCATCCCAAATCCTCATCAACTCATTATCGGACCTACCTTCCAAGGCAGCCGATCTTCCACCAGAACTTCACCCTCTTATCGACATCGCAGCCGCGCAACTGCAAGGCAAAATCCCAGCCTCGGATCGCGAGATACTCTCCAGTGACATCGAGGCCTTTCTCTCCAACGGCGACATCATCGCAGACGCACTATCCGCGCAACTATGCACAATCGCAAAGCACCTATGCACGATTGCAGATCCACTCAACCCGCCCTCGACCTCTGATCTCAGCGCAAGAGCAACCTCGTTGCAGGAAGAAGCCACAGCAACACTCCCCACGGAGCTTCAGTCCGCCCACCTGCACCTAACCCACAGCTTCACCACGCTGCTCGCCACGCACTCGGACCTCCTCAGCGTCGCCATCAAGATCCTGGAGCAAACCCAACAGGGCGCGCTAGCCAGACACACGCGCTCCTCGGCCGACCTGCTGCACGCGCGCGCCGTGCTGCTGGGTCTGCAAGCCAAGATTCACACGTTTAGCCATCCGCCGCCGCCAGAGTTTGTGGCTGCGCTCAAGCAGTTCAAGAAGAGCCAGGGCAGTGGGGAGCGGGCGTTGCGAGATCGCGAGGCGCTGGCGACGAGGGAGCTGCAGCTTTATCAGAGGGCGGGAGAGAGGGGCATGCGGGAGCTGGCAAAGAGGAAGGAGTGGTTGGCTAGCGAGGTGGAGAGGGTGGAGGAGGAGATTAGAAAGTTGGAACACGAGGGTTGAGGAGCGTGAGGGGGATCATGAATCGAGACGTAGGTTTTTTTAATTCAATGTCTGTGCAATAAGAAATGCATGTCTCGATCTCTCTCTCTCTCTCTCTCTCTCTCTCTCTCTGTGTGTGTGTGTGTGTGTGTGTGTGTGTGTGTGTTAAGCTACGTCTCTCTATCTGGCGAATATTGCTAGAAAAATAAAACAGGACGTTTATTCAAAGAAACCCTTTACAGCTACAACCCTATACTGCTCATCCAGCACTTCTCCATCGCCCTCACGCGCCCCGCTCCAAATCTTCTTGGCGCCCATCTCGCAAATACATACTCTATCCACACGTACATTGTGCGCCCAGACACGGTCCTTGTATTTCTCAATCAGATTCCTCGCGTCGAAACGCATCCAACTCTTTCCGTCGGGGCCGTGGCCTTCGCCCGCTGCTGGAGGGACTTGATCTTGGCTACTTTCTATAGTAGATGGATCGGCAAGAGCAGACGTGTCACCGTCTGTTGAGCCCGTTGTCGATGCTCCATCAACTTCTTCATTGCGATCGCTGTCGCCATCGTTTTTGTGGTGGGGCGAGACTTTGTGTTCAACATGCTTCAACCCGTGTTTCAGTTTGGCAGTCTTTGATCGCCCTCTGCTGGCCTTGGACTTTGCATAGATGGTGTTCATAATGGTAGCGTGTAGCTTCAGGGGCCTCGTATCTGCAACTAGAAATCCCTTGTCTGTGAACTGCTCTCTTAGTGCTGAGGCGAATAGTGGCAAGCGTAGTGACGGGTCCCGAGGCTCGGCGTACAAGATGCTCGTTTTATGTGGTGCTTGCATCAGTACCAGAGCTTCTAGGTTAATAGTCAAGGCGTCCGTATCTGGCATGGCTGCTGGAGTGAGGTTTTCTCCTATTGCTCCTTCTTCGGCGGCCTTTTCTGCTATGCGACGGTGGGTGATATCGCGGAGTAGAGTGTACAAGTCTAAATCTTCCAAGTATTGTTTCGCTCTTTCCAGCTCCCTTGAGTCGAGACTCATCACCCCCAGCGTGAGATGAAGCGTGCCAACTGGTCGCACGGCTTTGACAGGTACTGGACTATCACTTGTTAGATCTTGTTTGAACTGGTCTAGTCCTTGTTGGAGCTGTGGTCTGCTGGAATCTGTGACAAGCGGTAGACACAGGAAGTGTGTGAGTGGAGGTTTCTTTCCCGCGCTCTTGCCATGTTTCTTGCTTCCTTTCGAATGCTGGCCTGTTGGCAACGACGGAATGCTTTGCGCTACAGGTCCTTGTAGCGATGTCCGGATCTCGGCATTGTCGCGCAATTTCTCGCCGTCTAGAAAATCGTTGTATTCGCCTTTGGATTTTTTCTTGCCCATGATCGGCCTCGAGTTGTGAAACCGGATGGCTGGAAGTCGACTTTTTAGTTGCTGCGGACGACTACAAGTGATGGGTGGGCTCGAAGTTGAGATGGTAATCCGACAACTGATTGGTCCAAAAGCAGCTCGACGCACGATGGGCGCATCCAACATGAGAAGCCGGATACGTCGAGTGGGAAAAAGAACAGTCAAACGAGCGGGTTCAAAGCAGATGCAATGTGAGAATAGGCGCGCCTAGTCAGACGACATACATGACACAAGTAACGGCAATGGCGGCAGCGTCATGGGAAAACTGTGCCAAACAGGGCTCTCAACAAAGAAAACAACGCGTGGTGTTGACCTTTAATGGGTCAGGTTGGCAGCCTATCACGGGCTTTACCGTAGGCAACGGACGAGTGACGTAGGCCCTAAGGTGGGGTGACTGACAGGCGCCGCCTCCGCCGCCGCTTCTTCTCAAGCGCGGTGGGCGTTCGGCCCTTTGCCATTCAGCGCTTGGTAGGGCTGAGGAACATTCCGTGGCCTAAAACAAGCACGCATTTGCACGAGAGGCTACCCTTCGTTGCCTGTCAAACGCCTTCGAGTCGAACACAATGCGATTGCAAAAAAACGTCATCAAGTCGGATTGGGGCTGGCTACGTAGAGTGCTGGTTATCCAACACGGCGAAACAAGCCTAAAAACTCAAGACGAGGATGCAACGCAGGAAAGAGAATTCGTAAAGATTAGGGCGTGGCAGTAGGTAAGGTAGGAAGACTAGAGTCACGCGTCGCTCGTCGAAGCGGACGGTCCAGAGCTTCTCTGCTGTAAAATGCCCCATGGCCCCGGGTTGAGCGTGGCGAGTGCGAGACGGATGCTCGCGCCATTACTCTGGCGGTGGCATGCCCTCAAGCATCGTCGTCTTTGTAAAACTCCTTGAGGACATCCTTGACATCTGCAAACTCCTTCTTGGCTTGCTTGATGATCTTGCTCAGTTTCTCTTGAGCCTGCTCCTCTGTAATGTCCTTCACGCCTGCCTCGTCCTTCTTTGAGCCGAAATGTTGGATCTTCTCGCACGAGTCCTTGACTTTGGTGAGGCCGAGCGTGGCGGACGAGCCCTTGAGGAAATGGCCGAGCTCACTAAGCTCCTTGAGGTACCCTTCGTCCTTCTTTTCTCTGCGTCGCGTTAGCCATGCTGCCTTGGAACGAGGTTGATATGGTATGTGCATGTGGGGGGGAGGGGAGAGGGGGGGCAGAGCATCGGGCGCGCGTGTGTCATCATCACGACGGCGCGTGGCGGGCACTCACAGCTGCGTATCCATCTTCTTGAAAGTACTGTCTGCCTGGCTGAAGAAGTCGTAGACGATGCTTTTGCTGAACTCGCGCTCGTCCTCGTCCTCGTCCATCTCGAGAATCTGCTCAAAGGTGTCATGGTCGATCTGGTCCTCGGCGCCGGGAAGCGACATGATGTCGCCGCTCTGTTTGGCAAATATTTAGGTCAGGAGGCGAAGACGCTTAAGGCGTAATGCGAGGGTAACAGGGTAGGGGAACAGCAAAGAGGAGAGACACGTGCTGCGGGTTGGCAAGACATGGCGGGGGGTGCTGAGTAAGAGCAACGAGAAGGAGGGAGGAGGGAGGAGGGGGGAGGGGTGTCACGAACCTTGTCGTCGGTAGCAGCCGACATTTTGCTCACGACCGAACAGCAAGCCTGATGGCCAGAATGCGCTCTTGGGTCCGGGACGAAGATGCTGTCGACACCGTAGGGCACTGGCGTCGCAGCGGATGCCGACAATGGGGACCGCGAACGGGATATTTTTTCGCGCCTCAGCAGTGGGCCGTGCGGGCGTCTGATTCACTGTGTGGTGCTGGATTGGGCTTAGTGGATGACAAAAGGGTCGGCCCGTGGTTGTTGTGAGCGCCGTTGCTAGAGCTGAGGAGGTTGTCCAAGGGTCAGTGTCTAGGGGACAATGCAGGGTGGGCAATCGAGAGTGACTGTGATTGCGACTGCCGGACTACTACGCACAAAAGCTGAGACTTAGTCGCCCCCTCTATCTCGTTAGTTCCTCTGCCTAGCCACGGAACCAAATGCCGAGAGACGCAGTCGCAGGTACGCTGTTCACGGAGGAATTGGGACGAAAGTTCGGAGTGGTGAGACGGAAGAGGGAGAAAAAGAAGAAGGGGGAAAAAGCAGTGGTGGCAGCAAAGGTCACGGGAACGTGGCTCATATACGGCGTGCAGCGTTCTAGAAGGTGAGAATTGGCGATGTTTGCATCACCGCAAAAAGAGGTGAGGGGGGCGGATGGGGGGTGGAGGGGGGGAGGGGGCACGGGACGACGAGGACTGGGAGAAGGGCTCGATACAGGTGGGTGGATACGTCGACGTCAATCGGCAGCCATCAGTTGCCGTTGATCGCCTGTTACGAAGCCCTACTCTACGAGTACTCGTCTGTTTCCCGCGGCTGACTGGCGATAACCAACCCCCCTCGCAGTCACAGTCATGCCATCGGGTATCCGGCCAAAAGTAATGCACCGCGCCCAGCTCGTGTGGAGTCGCCTGCGCCATGGGGTGCCTCTGCGGCTGATGAGGCTAGCCGAAGCCCTCGCCCGTACCGCCCTGTCCCCGTGGGCAGAGCAGTTTGCAGTCCGCACGCAGAGGCTGAAGAGAGGAAGAAGCAGTCGACGGTGTGCCAAGAGGGCCTGGAAGCGTTCGGAATGGGGGTTCTCCCGCTGTTGGAACAATCAAGGCGGGGTGTCAGCGTGCGAATATAAACAAAGACGAGGGTTGGTTTTTCTCGCTTCGTGACAGACGACGTCACAGCTGTAGCTGTCGTCATTGCGCATGCCTGTTTGCCAGACCCTGAATTGAGCCTTGCTGCCATGACCTAACCACCCACACATAGCAACCACACCCAAAATCCACGCCCACCCGCCATTTGCATACACGCTTGGCCCTTCTCTTACTCCCACCACCTCTACATACTGCTCTGCAACCCACAGTATGCCGCTTCTCCAACACAGACACCGCCTTGGAGAAACAAGACATGCCATAGGGCCGGACACTAAAGCCACGCGACAGGCATGCTCCATGAACCCTGCCCTTGATTTTTTCGTACAAACCTGCGTCATGCGTGATTCATGCTCTTCCGGCCTGCTCCGAGCTGCCATAGGTTGCTGCTCTCGAATGGCTCGTGCATGATCGAGGAAATGGCGGGAAAAAAAAGGCGGCCTGGTTCGGTGTGCACAACGGCGAGGGATCCTGGCCATTGCAGCTGCAGGGTAAACAAGTGGAGCGATTGTCGTTGTCTTCTGATTGGTGTGTGTGTATGAGAGAGAGAGTACTTGGTCCACGTTGCCTTGGAGCGGTACAGGGCCAGCTTTTGTTAACCACCAAGACTAAGGCTGATCGGTCTGAAAATCCTGCCATGTTAACCGTTGAAAGACGTACGTCTGGAAAATCACAATGCAGGAGAACTGCTTCCCGAACCCGTCCCGGGCAAGACAGCGAAATCGGCCATGCATGCCTGCTTCTGGCGCACGCGAGCAGTAGGTCGAAGCTTTCGGGAACTAACGTCATGACATTGTGTAAGACTCAACTCTCGCCGCACCGGGAAGGGATCTACACTGACATTCTTCCTCTCAATCCACTAGCGGGGTGTGGGGGCTGCAGTGAACAGACACGAAAAGCTCGGTGAAGGATTCCAAGAATTAGGGCGCTGCTACCGATCAAGCCATTCGATCCGAGCGACTCCAAACAAGCCAGCCATGAGCACACCCAAAGTATTGCAAAATATGTCATTTCTCGTATACGTAGACATTGGATAATCTGAGCTGCTCAATGCAACCGCCGTGTCATATACTACACCAACCATGCTTCGGCATGCCAAGGCCCATACATCGTCATCACCATCATCGATGAGCGTGAGCGTGGGGGCCCGAGTGTGCGAACTCGTTAGCCCTTGACCTTGTAAATGGCCTCGGCAAGGCGGCCAACGTTTTCGCTAGTAATACCAGCGACCGAGATGCGGCCGTCCTTGGTAGCATAGACCGAGTGCTACCATCTTAGTCAGCGCTTTGTATCAGGATGGACGTGGTGCCAAACTTACTTCCTTTGCCAGCTTGTCCATCTGCTCTGCTGTCAGACCCGTGTACGCGAACATGCCAATCTGCGATGTGATGTGGCTCCAGTCGTGCTTGCTTCCGAGCTTCTCGAGGTTTTCCTTGAGGAGAGCACGCATGGTGATGATGCGGTCGGCCATGCCCTTGACTTCACCCAGCCATTGCTTGTTGAGCGAGGCGTCGTTGAGGATCTCGGAGGCAATGCGGGCGCCGTGAACCGGGGGGTTGGAGTACAATGGGCGGACAAGGATTTTGATCTGCGAGTCGACGCGCTTCTTCTCCTCAGCAGACTCGCAAACGACCGAGAAGGCACCCACACGCTCGCCATACAGACCCATGTTCTTGGCAAACGATTGGGCCAGGACGGGGCGGAGGCCCTCCTTGATGAAGTGACGGAGCGCAAAGGCGTCCTTGGTGGTGTCACCACTGGCAAAGCCCTGGTAGGCCATGTCGAAGAAGGGGAAGTGGTCGCCCTCCTTGACGGCATCGGCAATCTTGGTCCACTGCTCCTCGGTGGGGTCGACACCAGTGGGGTTGTGTGCGCAGGCATGGAGCAGGACAATGCTGTTCTTGGGCATGGCCTTGATGTCGGCAATCATTCCCTCAAAGTCGAGGCCAATGGTATCCTTGTTATAGTAGCGGTACTTCTCAACCTTGAGGCCCGAGTCCTTGAAGACGGCATTGTGGTTGGCCCATGAGGGCGTGGGGATGTAGATGGTCTTTGAGCCAGGGTAGTGGCGCTCGAGGAACGCACCACCGATGCGCAGGGCACCGGTGCCGGAGATGGACTGGGTGACGGCGATGCAGTCCTCGTTGAGGGGCTTCGAGTCGGCGCCATATGCGAGCTTGAGCGCCGCCTTGGTGAAGTTGGGTACACCGGTGATGCCGGCGTACTCCTTGTCCAGAGCCGAGTCGACGACCTTCTTCTCCGCCTCCCTCACCGAGGGCAGGACGTAGGGCTTGCCCTTGTCGTCGCGGTAGGCGCCAACGCCTGCAGATAGATAGTCAGTCGTAGCTTTCTTCTTCTGCAGCTGCTGTGCTTCACTGACCCAAATTGATCTTCTTGGGGTTGCTGTCGGCCTTGTAGGCTTCGGTAATTCCCAGAATGGCCTGGAGTGAGCGAGGTGAGCTGGGGCGCGGCCATGATTCTATACACAAAGGCTACACATACATCCTAGACATGTGCATTAGCATCCACACGACTCAATTGGGCGGCAATTTGCTTTTGGCCACGTACTGGAGGACCCTGGGGCACCTGCGACCAAGCGGAGACAGCTCGGACGCTGGGCTTGAGCGACAGCTGCTTGGTCGCCGCCTGGCGCAGCGCCGTTCTTGAGGAGGCGAGCATGGTGGAGCCGAGAGCGAGATGAGAAGGCAAAAGGCAATTGAGAGAGGAGAGCCGAGTGGACAAGAAGAAATGCTTCTCGGACGCAGTGGAAGCAGCTGTAGTAGTCACCGTGGGTGGGTGGTCTGAGCAAAATACCCCAGAAACGCAATAGTCTCCACGCCCGCCGCGGGAGAGCTCTACGTAGTATGACTCGGGCGGGCAAAAACATGGTCGTCTCCCATTGGCCCGTTGCCCTTGCATCCATCCCTGCTAACTCCGACAACATCCGTGGTAATTTTTCTGGCCAAACGGCTGCGCGCCGCGTGAGATACGGTACATGGGATTGATTGTAATTCCGTACTACTGTCGCAACACCACATGAGAGCCTCGTTTCTATCAAACCCATCGCTTTGTTCTCCACAACCAGCATGCGACGGGCTCTCAGGCACGCCGGTACGCTGCTGAACCACGAAGCCTCGATACCAGTATTCCTCTGCCCTGCCCTGCTGAGAGCGCCTGCAACCACCACTCGCCCTAACTCCTCACAAGTCTGGTCCTCGACAAGCTTTTCGACGTCAAGACCAAGGAAAGAGCACGTCGCTGCTGCGGTCCCTCTCACCGACGATGCTGATGCACACTCGCAGCATCACCCCGCAGCAGAAACACCACCAGCCTCAAGATCGCTGCCCCGAGCTTGTCCAGGATGCGGTGCGCCGGCGCAGACTCACGAGAAAAACGAAGCGGGGTACTACAACACAGCCAGAAAGGCTGTACAGGCATATCTGAATGGAGCCCCGAATACATCAGAAGATACGACGACACAAGAGGATCGTGTTTATGACAAGGTGCTCAGTCATGTCGACCCCGAATTACTAGGCGAACTAGGTATTGCCAAAGAGGGGAAAGAAGCCCCCAGCGACAGCGAGCCACCGCCAACACCCGTGTGTGACCGGTGCCACGCTCTCCTCCACCATCGCATAGGGTCGCCCATCTACCATCCGACCGTCGATGCCATACAACAGACCATCGCCGAGTCGCCGCACCGGCGCAACCACATCTACCATGTTGTCGATGCCGCTGACTTCCCTCTCTCCATTGTCCCAAACCTCCAGTCCTCCTTGCGCATCCCCAAACTGCGAACACAAAACAGGCGAGCGAAACACAAGGGCTGGGTCGCCAATGACCGCATTGCAGAGGTTAGCTTCATCATCACGAGAGCCGACCTCTTAGCGCCAAAGAAGGAGCAGGTCGACGCGCTGATGCCGTATGTTCGAGATGTCCTTCGGGATGCGCTCGGCCGACAGAATGCCAACGCACGCTTAGGCAATGTACGACTTGTCAGTGCGAAGCGGGGATGGTGGACCAAGCAGGTCAAAGAGGACATTTGGGATCGCGGGGGCGCAGGCTGGATGGTCGGCAAGGTCAATGTAGGAAAGTCAAATCTCTTTGAAGCCGTCTTTCCCAAAGGACGAGGGGCAGATTACCAGAACGTGCGCAAGATACGGAGCGCAGCAGAACGAGAGGCAATGCTCGGCAGCGCAAAAACACTGGAAGAGCTCGTGCAGGTCCAACAACAACTAGCCGAAGAGGATGCTGAGACGGAGCGTCTGAAAAGCAGGCCGCAGGAACATCTTCATCAACCTCCCGCAGAACTTGAAGAAACACCCGAAGAGGAGGACATTGACGACCCGGACGCCCTTCTTCCCCCGCCCCAGCCTTACACGCCTTACCCCGTCCTTCCCATTGCCTCTTCCCTCCCCGGCACCACCGCGTCTCCCATCCGCATACCTTTTGGGCAGAACAGAGGTGAACTCATCGACCTTCCAGGCCTTGCACGTACATCCCCCGGGCTAGAGACTTTTGTACAGCCATCAGCACATGACGACCTTGTCATGAAGCACCGCATCAACTCTGAGCGCTATACCCTCAAGCCTGGTCAATCTTTAATTCTTGGCGGAGGATTGATACGAATCACCCCCGTAACCCAGGACCTAGTCTTCCTTGTCTATCCTTTCGTGCCCATTCACCCGCACGTCACCCGCACTGCAAAGGCCGAGGAGTACCAAGCTCAAACTTCCGAACGACAGCTCCAGACGGCACCTATCCTGGCCGCAGACGTTGGCTCAAAGATGCAGTCTGCCGGTAAATTCCAACTCAAATGGGATGTCACCAAGAAACTAGCTGGCCCTGTAACTTCGCCTGTCGCTGGTAAGATGAAGCCGGAAAATCTCCCATTCAGAATATGGGGCACCGACATCTTGATTGAGGGCGTGGGCTGGGTAGAAGTCTCAGCACAGACGCGCCGGTCGCAGGGCTGGCAACCCCCAGGTCTCGTAAAGAAGGATCCAAACCAAGCCAAGCTCGACCGCGAGGCCAGACTGAAAGCAGAGGCAGATCGCAAGCAGCGTAAATTCGATGCGATTGCGCGTGCAGAGAGGGAAGGCAGGGATGCGCAGGAAGTGCTCGAAGAAGAGTTCTACGAAGACAACAAGAAGGACAGTATGTCGCAGTGGGAGGAGGACTACCCCGAGGTAGAAGTCTTCTCACCTTTGGGCAAGTTTGTGGGGCAGAGGCGCCCCATGTGTGCGAGCACGGTGAGCGGCCCCAAGCAGATTTCCAGCAGGGAGAGGAAACAGAGGCCGAGGAGAAGCATGGTCAGCGTGAAGAGGCAGAGGAAGCCAAAGGGCGCAACTGAGTAGCAGCTGACTCCCAGACTTCATTTCACGGAAGAATAATGTGATTATTATTATTATTTTTTGCTCTTTCTCTCACTCTTCTGAAATTGAATCTAGCTGTGCAAAGTTGAACAAACAAACAAGACAAAAAATTATATATACCAAACCTGTCTTGTCGACATCTCAGGTCCTGCCGCAATGCTCAAGCAAGTACACCACAGATTGTAGCCTATAAAGAACTCCGTAATACCTTCAGCCAAATGTCAACTATGCTGTGTCACCATGCCCCCACCCCCACCCCCTTGTAGGTATATACCCATGGTTTGCGATGCGATGCCAACGCCCTTAACGCCAGTCTATCCACGTCCCCAACCCTGGATGCTTGCATCCTCATCGCCGGCATGGCAATTGTGTGTCCGACTCAAGCGTCAAAAGAGGAGAATGCCTCGGCCCTTTTGTCTAGTAATTCGCGCTCTCCAGCTTGGCCAAGTATGCCTGCTGCTCCACGGCGCAGCTTCGACCCTCCTTGTCACAGCCAGGGAAACCCGCGACAAGATCGCCGTCTTGGAACTGTCCGTTCCTTTCGTTGGCGGGGCCCAAGGCGTATGAGTTGAGTAGGTTCTGTGGGATCATTGCGAGTTTGGCAAGGATCGTGCCGTGCCATCTGTTTAAGAGAAAGAGAGGTTAGCCCACTAGCTCCATGCTAATCAACTTGTGGTTGAGGTACATGCAATACTCCTCAGGAAGCACTTACTGCACGATATGCTCCAGCGCATGGTACTCGGCCTTTTGGAAGTTGTAACTCCGGTAGATGGGGTCAAACCAAGCATCCAAGAAGAACTTTGCCCACTCTCCGTTCCGGACTACAAAACTACTCGGCGCCAGTCCGTCTTTATCCTGCGTAATGACAAAGTCTATCCTGTCGCCCTTCAAGTTGCTGAATGTCTTGATGACGCTTTCTGGAGGAACGACGGGGGCATTGGTGAGCATGTACGATTCGAGCTTGGTTGGCGCAAGGACTGCGGTGTGGAGGGGAATGTTCATGTTCATGATCAAGGCAGTGTGGTCAAGGTACCACATGAACATGGAGGTGGGGTAGAGCGTCATGGCATGGCGGATCGCAGGCACGCGAGACCAGGTCGGTGGAGAGACGCCAACGGGGTACTGGTTGTTGGTTGGGAAGAAGGTGAGATAGCCTGATGCATGTCAATATGCGCCCAATCTTTGCGGCAACCTGTCCATTGCCGTGAAGCATACCGTGTTTTTTGGCGTAATCCTCGCGGTTCTTCTTGATCTTTGCTGTCCATGCAGGATCCATCTTGGGATCCACGACCGTGACTATGACAACAGGCGGGCCGCTCCCGATCTTGGGCTTTGGAATGTTCGCCGCAGTCCAGCCTCCCACCTTGGTGCCCTTGTTGCTAGAGCCTCGGCTTCCGCTTAGCATCCAGACCAGTACGAAGAAGCCCAATATGCCGGCAGCTAACAGTCGTCCTGCTCTGCTCCGGAGTAGGTTCTTGAGCGCTGGTGGTATAGGGATCCCGCTCTGGCCCCTCGCATTATATGGCGGCGGGCGCGACGTCTTTCGTGGTGGTATGGCGAGATGCATGGTGGAGTGTACCCGTGGCTAGAGGAAATGTTGCAGTTGCCGTCGACGAGGCAAGATGAAGGATGTTAATTGGCGGTCTCGAGGTCGGTATGAAGCGCAATCGCTACAGGAACATTGCTGGAGTGTCTACAGGTGAAGGGTAGCCTCAATGCATGCAGGGAGGTGTGCACAGTGTGCAGGCGCGGCGACAGACGAAATGCCCAAAGTCCACGCGACGGCATGGGGGATGTGCTGCTATCGGGCTTGGCAGGAGGGACTTGCTCTAGCGCCCGCAACCAGTCCCTGGCCTGGCCGTGTTCGAGACGAAGACATCAGCATCGCCTTTTTTTTGTCGAGTACCGATGCGTCTTGAAGATACGATGATGTTGGTGCATATATGAAGAGGATGTTGGTGTACTCTGATCGCTGCGCCATACAACTGCTTGACGCCACACTTGCACGGTGTGCGACTTCTCCACGCCCTTACTCCTTTCAGTACATCACCAGCACCCTTCGACTATGACAAAAAAGAGATGGTCTGCCACTATACGAAAAAGTCAAATATAGTAAAGGAGGTGTATCTACTGTTCAGTATCGGCGGCCGCTAGCAAAACGAGCGACCCATAACCACCTGAGGCTGTCCGAGGTCATCACGAGATTTCGCCGCTACATCTCCAACCATGGGAAAATCAACGGGCGGCAAGATCCACAATCTGAACGGAAGCTTCGGCACTGTTGCCAAGCCGCATTGCTAATCAATCCGTGATGTAACGATTGTCTGCTAACTGCAGTCCACATCTTTGCAGCCACCATTGTGTTACCCGCTATGACGTCGAGCACCTGTCACGGTGAAGAAATAACCCCCGTTGCAAAGGGACAAACGATTGCAGTTTTACCAACATCATTCTACCATCGATCTTCTACATACACCCTCTACTCTTCTTCACTTATTCTTGTCTATTCCCAAGAGCAACTATGGTCGAAAAGGTGATCCAACTAAGGTGCGACTGCAACCAGTACCCATGGGGAAAGCAGGGCTCGAAGTCGCTAGCGGCGACTTTATGCGAGAAGACACCAGGCACCAGCTTCAAGATCGATGAGAATACTAGCTACTCTGAGATGTAAGTCTGCAGGCTTCGTTTTACAAACAGATTCCAACATCCACAGGTGGATGGGCACGTATCCCGAACTACCCTCTTATGTGTTGGAGACCGGCGAGAACCTTCAAGATGTCATCGACAAGAACCCCGATGAGCTTATCGGAAAGGCTGTCGCCGAAAAGTTCAACCACACCAAGCTGCCATACCTACCAAAGGTCCTGTCAATAGCAAAGGCACTACCTCTACAGCTACACCCGGTACGTATAACCACAACGATAACCACTTCTATGCTCTAATGGCGCTTCAGAACAAAGAGCTTGCTTCAAAACTACACGCAGAGAATCCCAGCCAGTTTACAGACCCAAACCACAAGCCGGAGATTGCACTGGCTCTTAGCGACTTTGAGGCTTTCTGTGGCTTCAAGACCCTTGGAGAGATTGCGCTTTTGATGACATTGCCACCGCTCCAGGGCTTCATGCCCGAGACCACGAAGCCCGTATTTGATGACCAGCAGCTCAAGCATGTCGTCAAGGCAATGCTTACGGCTTCTGAAGAAACCGTACGCAAGACCAACGATGCCCTGATGAAGATACCGAAAGAGCATTTCATCGATTCCAGCTACATTCCCGACATGATTCCTCGTCTAGCAGAACAGTACGACAAGTCTGACAATGGATTGCTCGTTGCGCTCATCACCATGAACTACCTGAAACTCAAGGCTGGTGACAGCATATATATTCCCGCCGACGGCATTCATGCTTACCTATCCGGCGACATCATTGAGTGCATGGCCCGCTCGAACAACGTACTGAATACTGGTTTCTGCCCCCGTGCTGACCGCGACAATGTCGACATGTTCTGCTCGGTCCTCACATTCTCACCACACAGCCCAAAGGAAGCCATGCTACCACCCCAAGCTTTCGACAGAAGCAAGAACGGAAAGACACAGCTATATGCGCCTCCACTCAGCGAATTTAACATGTTGGCAACAATCATGGATGCCGGTGATTCTGAGACAATTGGATCACTTGGTGGGCCTAGCGTCATGGTTGTGACGGAGGGTGAAGGCACCATGAAGGGCGATGGCAAAGAGTACAAGCTGAGTGCTGGCTACATCTTCTTCATCGGGCCTGGCGTAGAACTGGAGTTCAGCGCTACCAAGCCGCTCAAGGCCTTTACAGCTTACGCTGAGTAGGTTAGTGTAAGAGTAACATGAGAATAATAAAGTTTGAATCGCGATGAGGCTCCCAACCCCCGCGGCAGTGACGTTACCACCGATTGGAGGGAACCAAGCCTTCCCCGCACCAACTCGCATGCATGAACATCGATAGCCGACCAGGAATGGACGAACTCAAGCAGTCTTGTATTTCCATTTTCTGAAAGCGTATGACAAGTTGGAGTCTCTTCGGATCCGCACGCATGTGTGCTTGGACTTCCCCACAAACACCCTTGTTTTCCCCGCACTTTGGCTAGGAGCCCCCTCTGTAGCTCAGGCATAGCTATAAAACCCCGCAATGGAGCTTTGTTATGTGAGAAGAAAAATAAGTATCGTTTTACTTACTTGTCAATTGTGTCTTTGGCTGATATAGAATTGAAGAAGAACATAGTTGTTTAATCGCTGGCTGCTTGGACTTGACGGAAGCGCGCGCTGGAACAGGCAACTAACGTGGAAAAAACATCCTTGTGAAGAAGTATTAGAGCCGGAAGCCTTCGGTAAGCTTGTCATCCAGCCTCTAAACCAGGACTTTTGGTTTTGGTTCTGGTTTCAGCGTTGTCGATCTGTTCTTCGTATCCGTCAACTAACCACTACGTTCAACACGCCTAGAAATACGCATATCCGCCCACCATGACGACCGCGGTAACTGTAAAACGCGATTCCATGGACGCAACGGCGAGCGGTCTCGAGACGAAGATGAAAGCCGCTTCCCTCGAACAACAAAGCGCGCCGACAAGAAAGCGACCTTTGGGTCTCATGGACCTTCCACCCTCGGTCCGCAACAACATCTACAGACACTGTCTAGACACTGAGATGGTCAACCTGGGCGAGCCCAATGTATCCTACACGCACAAGATCAACGACGGCGTGCTCACCTTTTCGTCCTCACGGCCGCCCTTCCCCATAAACAGCAGTCTTTTCCACGTCAACAAAGCCGTCAGCCAAGACGCACTCGAGTATTTTTACAAGAAGAACCTATGGGTAAGACTAGACGTTTACACGGCGGACGCACGACACGCCAAGACGCTGCTGGAAGACTCGGGCCTGCTGTTCTCCACGGCTGCGCCAGAAGCCGTGGGAAAAGCGACACGGCATGCGCTCGAGGTGGTGCTGGTGGAGAAGAACTCTGCGCAGAAGCGCGCGAGCGTCATGTTCCCCGCGCAGTATCTCCCTCGCCTGATCAACTTCCTCGCCCAGGCGAGCGGCGCGACGGCGAGCTGGGCGCCCATGCACACGCTGTTCTTGAACGTGGTGAATACGTACGACTTCCCCATCTCGCGGCTCCAGGGCGACTTGCTCGAGCTGTTCGGGCTGCTGGCCAACTTTAGCGGAGTTACCGTGGACAGCACGAATCTGTTGCCGCGGTATGCTGAGGGATTGCAGAGCATGATGACGCACAAGGGCTTTGCAGCTGAGCGCTATCTCGCTCGTGTGACCGAGCTGGCGGATTTGGCGGATGAGGCCAGAGATAGGGAGGAGTACGGGCTCGCGAATGAATATGCGCAGGCTGTCATTATCGCGCTAACATACGGATACCTGACGCATGCTGAGACGCTGCATTCGCAGGACGAGGCGTTTTCCAAAGCGGTTCAGCGGCTGAGATGGAGGACAGAGTTGGGCTTGGGCATCTCGCTGTCGATTCCGCTTCGCAGTCTTACGTCGACAAAGCACTGGCTTCTTCATGCTGCGGACCCGACGCCTGAAGTGCGAAGAAAAGCAGCGAGCGACCTGCTTCTGGCAGAGTCGTCGGTTTCCAGGGCTTTGAGCCTCGCGACCGACTCGCCCTCGCCAGCGTCCAATCCCTGGTTTCACTCGCTGCCCGTTGAGCTCATTCCGCCCAACAAGCCTACTTTCTTTACCGAGCGCGAGAAGGCGCAGACTTGGTACGCACTCGGCACCGTGCACATGGCGCTGGGAGAGAACATCTTTGCGTGTGGTGACATGGAGAGGGCACTGGAACTTTGGGGCAAGGAGAGTGGCGTTGACGAAGAAGGAGGGGGTTTGCGGGCTAAGATTGAAGAGGCGTTTGAGAAGGCGAGGCAAGGAATTGATGGCGATGCGGAAAGTATGTGGGTGGGCCATGTCAGGCCTGGTACGGGGTTGAAGAAAGCTGCCAGATTAGCTAGGGGAGTGTAATGCCTGCTAGGTTTGTAGATAACTGATATGTTGTCGACTATGTCTCCGTTTGAACAGACGATTAAACTAAAGTCAGAAACGTGTTACAGACGAGGTATATTCACATACCACTAGAAGTCTATCATTCTTGGAGTGGTTGTTTGATAAACAGAATCTGCAAAACTCACCTCGTATGATAACAGGAAATGTAAAAAAAAGAACATCATGAGTGACGAAATACCGCGCTGTGAGCATTGCAACAGTTACATGGTATATACATACGGTATGGTTTACAAGGCAGTATACAAATCATACAACCCTACTTAGGCACGCGGCTGACTCTGTGTGGGCTTGTTGCTCGAATTAACAAGCGCAGCCCAAGCATCACCTCCAGCATTCTTCTCCTGCTTGGAGCCCTGGTAGATTTCGCGCAAGCTACCCGAAGCGGCCGGAGCTTTCTTGCGAAGTTCCTCCAATACGGATTCAACGTAGTCGTCTTGGCCACCAGCAGCCTTTGCCTTGATAGCCATGTCCGCCTTGTGAATTGCCCTCTCAAGAAATCTCCGCCTTTCAGCGCTCAAAGTGTCGTTGGTCGAAGCAGTTTCGGCTTCTGCGACGACCTTGGCGTACTCTGCCTTTCTCGCGGCTCGGAAGGCTTCCTCACCGCCAGCTGCTTGCACCCGAGCAACAAATGCTGCTTCAGCTGCCTCCGTTTCGGGTCGAGCTACAGCCTTCCAAGCCTCTACTCCGCCGGCCTCTTCAATCTCCTTTCGCTTCCGCTGGTTGTAGGCGATCTTCCTTGCAGTATGGTCTTTGATGTGAGGCAGGTTGAAGCGATTCCTGATGTCTTGCAAGTCCTGGACGGTGAACCCAGCTTCTCGGTATCTCTTGTTGTTTTGTTGTTTGATATGAGCAGCCGCCTCTTTGCGCTCCTTTGCTCGAACAAAGGCCAGTTTGAGGCCTTCCTCTTCGCTATCTACAATACCCCGAGTCAAGTATCGTTGTGCGGCCTTGACAGCTTTGATGTATTCCTTAGCAGCCAGGGTCGCAGCTCCCTTCTCATATTTTTCAGATCGCTCAGTCTCCAAGGTCTGGCTCTCAGAGACATCAACTTCTTCTGGTGCCCACATCTGTTGCTCCTCGCTTTCCGCGAAGTCTTCACTCTCAAATCCAAATGTGCCTTCGGCTGCTTTGCGTTCAGCCATCATCTGAGGAGTTGGCCATTGCTTGTCGATGGTGGCTTGATCAAGTCCCAGAGCGGCAGCTTGGGCTCGCAATCGATCAATGACCTCTGGCTTCTGCATCAGCGTCCAGCGGAGGGCCCATCCCATGGGTCCAAGCTCTTTGATGCGTGCCGGGTTGTCTTTGAGTAGATACTCGTCTAGTCCACCTTCACGATCCATCGTTTTGAGCACCTTGGCTGTAATGCGCAGCTTTATCCTTTTCTTCAATGCGACCGAGTACAGGCTCTTAGAGAGGACGTTTGGCTGCCATTTCCGCCGGGTCTTGGTCTCAGTGTCCTTGGAGACATTATTGCCGAACCGTATCATCTGCTCGCCATAGAGACCCTTGTTTGCTTGTTTGAATAGCCTGTGTTCGCCATATGGGTATGCCGGTATGTACGCATCTTTGGGGATGATGTTTTTGGGAAGGTGGGAGCCGAGATCACCGCCGCGTCGCCGCTGTATAGGGTTCTTCACTGCGGGAGCGGGTGCGGGCGCAGTGGTCGCATACGTCCGCTGCGCCGAGTGAACAGCGCGGACGACGGCTCCTGAGGCCGGAATACGCCCAGTGAGCAATTGACACGGAGCATGCATGGTGCGTGGAGCAGGAGGCAGCCGTGGTGCCCGTCGTGATGGATGGATGATATGCTCGGTAGTCCGCAAATTCGAGATGGCCACAGCACGGACCCCCAACTTCACATTTGGCCCTACCTACAGACGCAGACGACAGGCGGCAGCAAACGGCTGGGACAACACAAACATGGCAAACATGACAGAAACCACTCAACCGTCTACAGCCAACATCGCAGCTGCGTGCGCCATCCTCGCCGGTGTGACTGGCTACATGCTAGGGCAAGCCAAATCTCTAGGCTTCTTCGGTGGCAGCCCTGTCTCGCAACCCACGACATCGGAGAAGGACCGAGCAGACGACTCGGAAGATGAGTCGAGCGATGAAGAGGACGACAGCACGCCCGCCGAGTTCCCAGGCCAGGAGGAATGCAAAATGGTCTTGGTAGTGCGCACCGATCTCGGCATGACAAAGGGTATTGCGACCCTTTACCACGGCTAGGCATATTGGATTGACCGTCGCACAGGCAAGATTGGCGCACAGTGTGGGCACGCGACACTGGCTTGCTACAAGCACTTCCTTCGGACCTCACCAGACTCCAAGATACTCAAGCGTTGGGAGCGACTTGGGCAAGCAAAGGTCGCACTGCAGGTCAAGAGTGAAGAAGAGCTAGAGACGTTGCAGGCACAGGCACTGAGCCTAGGGCTGGTAGCACACATTATTCATGATGCAGGTCGGACACAGATTGCGAGCGGAAGTGCAACTGTGCTAGGCATTGGTCCTGCGCCCAAGAGTGTCATAGATCAGGTCACTGGGCATCTCAAGCTGCTGTAGAAGCGCCGGCCGTAAAAACCTATGGAATAGAGGGAGAGACACGGCAGCACAACACGTCTCAGTTATGACTCATGTGCATATATGGTGACAAGAGGTCAAGCAAACGCTGTCAAGAATCGGTTGGTCACGCCAGCGACTTGACAAGCATACGAAAAAAAACCCCCCCCTTCTTACAAAGGTTACACAACCAGCCTAGTGAAGCAAATGTGGGCCTGCCAATGCGGTTTTTGTCGATGAGGAGAATGTTGGCGAGGATACAACAGTGTGCGTTGGCTCTTGAGTGACGTGTGCTATTGTAGGTAAACATGTCGGTGGCCGCGAGATGGACCCTAGCTGCTCAACAAATGCCAGTCGCCATGTGCGGGTGCTCGACGGATCCCCATACGCCTGGAACGGGTCTTCTGGTTTAGAGACATGTCGCAGAGGGATGATGGCTTACCCGCGATGATGCGCATCGCTTATGTCGTGCCAAAGAGCAAGAGGTCTGAATGGCTGCAATGCAGATTCGCCTCGGAGCATGTAAGCTATGACGTGCATACGTCGCATGTGTACCTTGATCGTGGTAGCACACAAACCGATGAGACATACGGCCGGAGATAATCGAGTCGGGAAATGCATTGCACTTGCAAAGATGTCCTCATGCAGGCACTGTGAGGTGTGTAACATGTCAGTCTTTCCCGACCCGAATCGCCGTATTGGAATGTGGATTGGCTGTTTGTTATTTACACAGTAGGACCAAGGGTTACGGTGCATCAGGGGAGGAACCGGGCGACTGGGAGGCAGGTCATACCATTACTCTACTTGTGTGGAAAAGGACACAACGTCAGGCAATAGCGGCACCTTTCCACCAGCTTGTAGCGCCCAATACGAATACTATCACCATGGCATCGCTCACGACGGTGCTGTATATGACGCTGTATCTGCCCACGGTCCTGACATATCCTGCGTATGGCTCAGGTAATACACCGGCAACCGTGCTGAGAATGCCACCTCCCTGCAATTGGCCTTTTTCGACGAAATAGCGCGAAGACTGTAGGACGACCTCGAAAGTCGCAAAGAGATAGAAGAAGTGGGCAAAATTATCGGCAGGCGAAGACTGTGCGGGCCAATCGTCGTCGGGCACTTTGTCCCGTGAGAACTTGGATCCGGTGAAGGGCGTGTGCAAGACTATGTAGACAGCGAGTCCTAGAGAGAATACCGAGTGCACCAGGCGCCAGATCCATGCCGAGGACTGGTCGGGCGAGGGCTCAGAAACACCGCCGCCTTGCATGGCCGAAAGCATGTTGGCCAGGCCTGGTGGCGCACCAGCCTCGCCAGGACCGCCCGGCATGCCCAGCATGCCGCCTGCGCCTGCGCCCATCATTTGCTGGAGCATTGCCATCATGGGATCCTGCGACGGGTCCGAGGCGTCTCCTGGGCCAAAGGGGCCTGCTTGGTTGGCGTCGAAAGCAAAGGGCGAAGGAAGTCGAGGCTGTGATGCGGGGGCATAATGGTGTTGAGAAATGTCCACCTCATCTGGGTCTGGAGTGGCGGTTCCAGGCACGGCAGGAGTTGACTGAGGGGACGGGATCGGGGCAGGCTTGACTAGGACGCGGTTAGCCGTGTGTTGACGGACTGGTAGCATTGGGGCCAAAGCCGATTCCGCGGACACTGGAGCCCTCGGAGGGAGGAGGAGAAGGAGGAGGAGCTGCTATGTACCTGGAACATCCTTTTCGAATTCAGTGATGTCCTTGGGTGGGCCGCCCTGCAGCGCTGTGATCTGCTGCAGACGAGAAGCGCCGCTCTTCGCAGCCAGACGCTCTCTGCGCAGCCTGGCCTTGGTCTGAGCAGGGGACTCGCCAGGCAAGGCGCCTGTTGACGAGGCGAGCGATTCAGCCATGGACGGGTGTCGTGTGTGTTGTGGTGTGAAGAGAGTTGGGACTCGCTTGCAGCGGTGCTGGCGATGCTGGCGGTGCTGGCAATGGTGAGAGTTGTAGAGGGGCTGAGGTCATGGGCTTGGCGGAGCGATAGCGGGATTGCCGACGTCTCTCTTCCCGTTGGCGTTAGTTAGCGTCTATGTCTCCCGCCAAGCTTCGCATCCGCTCCCTCACCCCTCTCGTACGACACCACGCCCCGTTGCTCATCTTGTATGTACGTATGTGTATATGTATGTAACGTAGCACACGCGGTACGGGCCGTATTATTACTCCTGTCATCGTCAGCCTTGCTAGCCGCCCTGTCAACGAGCACTCAATTCCTACCACAGCACCGCTTGGCCTTAGCATGTCGTCGTAAGACCTCTCTGTCTCAGGGCAGCTCCCTTCACTTTGTACACGTTGCTGTATTACTGATCAGTGTTTTGACCACCCACCGAGTGGTCGCATGCACTACCACCCCTCCCTCTGTCTCCACCCCGGAGCTCTGTCTTTTGGGAGCCACGGATAACCCTGTCTATTCGTAATCCATGTCCGGCTGTAATTCGCCCAGCTACCCCTAAGGCTTGATCGTCACAGCGCCACATTGTTAATAATTTCTTAAACTTATCTATTATCGGCGACATCAGCTTCTCCCCCCAGCGCTCCCGGCGCCGCGGTCGCTCGGGAGAGAAGCCGGTTGGCATTGATCACGATCCTTCGCATGTTGCTTCTGGGCTCCATTTTGCTATTTCAGCTCCACATTCCTCCATCCCCGCCTCTGGTATTGGGAATAACCATGTTTGCTTATGACCGCCTCTAGCCCCATCACATGTCACCGGCGTCCAGAATTGCCTCCCATGAGGCCTGTAAAAACGATTATACGCGCGGTTACTCGATGGAGAGCATCTGTAGTATATTCTTACATCGCATCGTTAACACGAGATCGGTGCTCCACAGTGTGTTGCTTGAAAATTATTTAGCATTTTCAATGACCCACCTGATTCGATAACTTTGCTGTTACATGATGTATACGCTGTATCCACAATGCCACCGCGCAAGCAACGTTTGTTGCCCAAGCTCTGTTGCACAGCATCGGATACTAGACACTCGTGTGCTCCGCCTGCAAAAGCAAAAAACCGTTCTCGTGTAATACACTGATTTCGCTTGGTTTCATCTCATCCTCGTATATGAAACCTCTATTCCGGACTCCCGTCTTCTTTTTCTTTGTCTCCTTCTTCTTCTTCTTCTTGTGTTCTTTTGATACAGGCAAACATGTTCGCTTCAAGCTTCAAATCAAAGACCCAATTCCTACAGACATACACCTCTCGCCTAGTCCCATCATCACACCAGTATCGAACTCAGTCAACTTTGGGCAATGACAAGTCTTACTGGAACCACATTCCGTCCTGGAAGGATGTTTCCAGGAATGAGTTTATATCTTACCGATGGCAGGTATGTCCCTTGCAACACACTATCAACCTGCAGTCATACCATGCATATTTTCTGGGATTGGCTGATCCTCGTCTTGTAGCTACGAAATACAATCTCAGACAAACACAAGCTCTACAGGTTCCTGGACGAAGTCTTGCCGGAAAAACTAGGCCCTACCAAGAACGGACAGCTCAAGAGGATCCGGACCAAAAACAACTTCATCGAGGATGCTGTACGTGATGGCCTTTTTGCCGCTGACCTGATTTCTCCGCCAATATTAATACCATGCAGATTGCCGCCATCAAATTGGCACCAATGGCGATTCGCTTAACACCCCATGTCCTCTCTTTGGTCGATTGGAACAACCCTCTAGACGACCCAATCCGTAAACAGTTTCTTCCTCTCAGAAGTGGCATTATCCCAGATCATAGGTATTTAGAGCTGGACTCCTTGCACGAAGAGGAAGACAGTCCTGTCCCTGGTTTGGTTCATCGATATCCTGGACGAGCTCTGTTTTTGGCTACGTCCATTTGCCCTGTCTACTGTCGCTTTTGCACCCGATCATACGCAGTCGGCGGAAACACTGACACGGTGTCGAAGAAGCCACAAAAGCCGAGTCGGAAGCGATGGGAAGTCGTGTTCGAGCACATTGCCAACGATGAATCTCTTCAGGACATTGTGGTTTCAGGCGGCGATTCCTACTTCTTACAACCGGACCATGTCAGAGAGATTGGCGAAAGGCTGCTGGACATACCTCACATCAAGCGCGTTCGCTTTGCCTCGAAAGGACTCGCCGTGGCTCCTGGGCGTATACTTGATGATTCGGATCCCTGGACCGACAGCTTGATCGCTGTTTCCAACAAAGGCCGAGAGTAAGATACTAGTGCTTACCCAAACTCAAAAGCTGTGATCTTGGCTAACTCAATTTGCCCAACTCACAGAATGGGGAAGCAGGTGTGCCTACATACTCATATCAACCATGCAAACGAAATCACATGGATAACCAGACTGGCTGCAAATAAGCTGTTCAAGCATGGTGTTATCGTGCGCAACCAGTCAGTCTTGTTGAAAGGAGTCAACAACACCTTCACCGCGCTCTCCAACCTTATCAAGGCACTTTCTGACATCAACATCCAACCATATTACGTCTATCAATGCGACATGGTACAGGGTATAGAGGATCTTCGGACCCCTCTCCACGAGATCATCGACTTGGACAAGCAGCTCCGCGGGACTCTGTCCGGTTTTATGATGCCATCCTTTGTCATTGATCTTCCCGGAGGCGGGGGCAAGCGGCTCGTCTCCACCTACGAGACATACGACCAAGGCGTGGCTACATACAAGGCCCCTGGTCTTCCTGGCGCCAAGGGCGAAATGACCTACACTTACTACGACCCCAAGCCCGTGAAGACAGCCGTCCTCGAAGAGTTCCAGCAGCGCCAGCTCCAAGCTCTCGAACGCGGCGAAACACTCGAACAGTTCTTTGCTCAGTCGGCCGCTCATTTGCCACTGCCTCCCCGTCCAAGCCCAGCCTCGACGCAGCGTGAGCCTCTGCGACCCCAGCCCACCTCAACGGATATGCCCCCCGAGTTCTGGGCTCCTACCCCGGAGCCAGCATACGCCTACTCCCAGGGCATGTGACTGCTGTCATTGCTTGGACATGCCCATGTATAGGGCTGCACATCGACCGCCACATATCTGTACTATTATGGCGAAGTACCCCCAAAAACAAATAAGTATCTTTCGGTAATATTTATACTATGATTTCGGCTATGAAGGAGGGTTTGCAACATATGTACAAAAGAACGAGACGACGGATTTTTTCTTTTTAGGAGGGCTGAAACTTGCCTGTGTACGTGTGGGTGTGTATACATAAAGGCCTTTCTTTAACTTACCTTTCCTCCGAGCTTTCGATATTCCCTCTCGCTCTCTCTTCTATCAACTACCCATGGGAACCTGGATGGCGCAACAACAAAAAAATATTTCGGGTTTTGCTCCTCTGAAAACATATTTCTATAGACTTCTACCATGAAAATAGAGTAGATGTTCACCTTACTTCACCGTGAACTTGTCAATCTGACTGTAACCATATCTGTTCGCTGACAATTGTCTCTTTCTGCTGTTGAAAGGCAGCAAGGGCAGTCACTCGCATGGTCGGCGCACAAGGACGGAACAGATGAACGCACGCATCTTTGCGTTGGACTGTTTTCACGAATCAAGGCAACGACGGGAAAGGATGTGAAAAGTATAACAAACTACTTGAAAAGAAGTCATAACGTCTTAAATTTCCATATCAAAAAAAGGTCAACCCTGCACATCCCTTCTCCAAACTCTACGTGCGAGTGCACCCTCAACAGCCGTTCATGTCGTCTCGACTGCATTCTTTCTTTCCCGGTATTTTACGACGAAAAACCATATTTTGCTCCCCCCCTCCGCTGCTTTTCTATGCAGCTTCTCTTTCTTCCCACGCCGTCGTCCATATTGTACAAGGAACAGATTATGTGACCCAGGTTAACTATCTGAGCAAAAAAACAGCAAAACAAAAAACGCATACACACACGCCCAGAGAAGCATGGGTTGTGTGATAGAACACAAGCACAAGACGAATATGCCCTGTACGCCAATCAAAGATGAGGAGAAAAATTGCAAAAAAAAAGAAAACAGGAACGAAAGACCGCATCCACCCAGAGATAGAAATGGGGTAATAATAGGAGCATTGAACGCCGAAGAAGACTGATGATAAACAAAAGGCAACGCCGCGCTATACAAGAGGTAGAGGTGCGAGGATGTGGCGGGATGGTGGACGTCGCAACCAAGCAATGCAAAGGCAGAATGCAAGTGCAAAAGAACAGAGGAAGGCTAGTTGCCAGCCTTCATCCTCTTGTTGCCTCCAACTCTTGGGCTCTGCTTGACTTTTGGCGCACCATTCATCTCTCCACCGTCATCAATTTCCGTCTTTGCCATACTTCGCCGCCGCTTGTTGTTCATGCTGGGCGAGGTATTGACGCTCATGGTGTGCGAGCTTGTGCTTTGCTGCTTCATCATGGGCTGCGAATGAGGTGATGGTGTATGGCTGAAGTGAGGCGAACCGCTCGAACCGTTAGGAAGCAACGAGTTTTGCATTGCAGGCGACATGAACATTTGACCGGGTTGACCAGGCCCCGAGGGTCGTGCCCCTGGTGGCATGTTAGGCTGCATACCTTGGGCAGACTGCTGTCCTTGGTTTTGGCCTTGGGGGCCTTGAAGAGCTGCTTGATTGTTGGACATGGTTGCATTCCAAGACTCGAGAGCCTCACTTGGCTTCAGATGAGGGTTCTCGAGATAGTGCGCCATTAAGCTAGTCATGTGGTTCATCGGCTCGTAGATCTAGTCTTGTCAGTGTCAATGCCCATGGAAACAATGTGATATGAAGTCTTACCTCGAGATAGTTCTGCAAACCGTGTGGTAAGCCATAGTCGGTAGCACTCGCACTGGCGCCAACCAACTTGCTGAGCGGTATATACGGTTCCGGTGGTTCTTGTCCTGCTCGCTGCAGTGCTTGTTTCTTGTTCTTCATCCTGGGAGACTGGGTTGGGTTCATTTGGTTAGGCGATGGAACGATGACCATCTGCTTCAGGGCGTTGAGCGGCAGGAACTGTTCATGACCAGAACCATCGAACATTAACCACTCCATCTTATCTGACCCAGACCAAAAGGCAGTCAACTTGCCGTGGTAGACAACCTGACACGAGTTCCTATATGTGTAGATTAACTTGGCTCGGTCACAAGTAACCTTGACCTCATTAGGCCCAACTTTTTCGGTGGCTCCATCCAAGGTAATCTGCAGATTCGTGACCTCGGTGTTGAAGAGAGTATAGAAATACCGTGGTAGCGCAGCATACACAATCTCGAACTGCTTGGTTCTCTCTGTACTTGCTGAGTAGACCACGTGAATAAATGATCCAGTTTCCATGAAAAATTTATCCACAAAGGCCTGCCACCTGTCCAGATTGTTGTTCTTCCTATTCTCCTCAGGAGCGACGTCGAACCTTCCTATTTGATCCGTGAAGTTCAACAGCTTCAGCGTACTTTGACCAAGAGCTTGTTTGTTCTGGTGCATCAATGCTATGTTGCGAGCATGATTTTGCTGCGCATTCGCCTGGGCCTGGGCTGCTTGTTGCATTAACGCTGGATTCCGTGCTTGCATTTGAGCTTGCATTTGAGCCTGCTGAGTCACTTGCTGGGGTAGGTTAGGCGGTTGAGCGGGAGCTGGCGTCTGCTGTTGTGGAGCTGGCCCTGACTGTGGCGGCTGTTGTTGAGCTGGCTGTTGTTGTTGCTGTTGCTGCTGCTGTTGCTGTTGTTGAGCCTGTTGTTGCTGTTGCTGTTGCTGCTGCTGAGCCTGCTGTTGCTGTTGGGCTTGCTGAGCCTGTTGTGCTTGCTGAGCCTGTTGTGCTTGCTGAGCCTGTTGTGCCTGCTGTTGCTGCTGTTGTTGTTGTTGAGCCTGTTGTTGCTGTTGCTGCTGCTGCTGTTGTTGCTGCTGTTGCTGTTGTTGCTGCTGCTGCTGTTGTTGATGTTGCTGCTGAGCTTGCTGATGCTGCTGCTGAGCCTGCTGAGCCTGCTGCTGTTGTTGTTGTTGGTGCTGTTGTTGGTGCTGCTGTTGCTGTGGTGGTGGCTGGGGTTGCTGCTGGGGTGTGGGTTGGGGAGCTGGCGAAGACTGTCCCTGATGGCTCCCTATCGCTGAAGGGGGGCGAAGAGGGCCTTGCTGAGGCTGCGAAGTCTGCTGAGGCCCTTGATTTCCTCCCTGGCTATGATTGCTTGACTGTGACTGGGCATGTTGCATCGCGATCGCCTGCTGTTGCTGGATCTGTTGGTGTTGCTGAGCTTGTTGATGAGCATGTGCCATAGCAGCGTGGTGCTGTGGCCCTCCAGGCTGTCCCATTTGCTGCTGCTGCTGAAGCAGGTGTGGTGGAAGATTGACAAAGGGGCCCTGGCCTAGCTGTCCATTTCGCATCGCCTGTAGCTGTTGTGCTTGGGCCGGGTTCATGTTTGCCATGGGGTTCTGGAATCCCATGCCCATATTACCTTGCTGCTGGGCAAGCATTGCTTGTTGCTGTTGGCGATGCAAGAATGCTTGTTGTTGGGCAGTCCTCTGCTGTTGCATAAGTGCAGGGTTCACTGCGACTCTTGTCAGCCAACGCTCCGTCTATACTGCCATTAGTTGGGAAACACTTACTCATTTGGTGTTGCTGCTGCTGTTGCTGCTGCTGAGGAAACATGTGCGCTTGCTGGGGCTGCAAGTGAGAGAGGGCATGGGCATTGGGTCCTCCCATGCCGCCCGGCTGCATGCCACCCATCATAGGACCTGCCTGACTAACGGGGCCATTGGGACCTGAGACGTGCTGCATGCCCGGCGGCATTCCGGGCTGTCCTGGGTTTGGACCTGGGCCACCCATGCCTGGATGGGCATGAGGCATGCTTTGAGGGTGCATGCCACCATTGTGAGGATAGCTGGTGGTCATCATGGTGCCTCTTCGGTATGGACCGCGGCCTCGCAGTCGCGGGAAAGGACTTGGGAAGATGTAGTACGCGCAGTGAGAAGCTCGGAAGACACGTTGGCAAAGTATGGATAGAGTGAAGGAGTGGACTGCAAGATGAGCAAACCGATGCTACTGGTCCCGGATCATGCGTGCTCTGGAGGTCGCGTCAAGAGTATCAGAGGGCGTGATGGTCTGGAAACGATGAGCGGCAATGTAGCAACCTCAGAAGGATGCGAATAAAATGCACGTTGCTGAGATGCAGCAGGGTGATGGGGGTGGCCACGCCGAAGTCGCGGTGGGCGCGATGGAGGTGGATCGGGCAGCGGTCGGTCCTTGCCGGAGACGCAGGAGATGCGGCGAGAGAGCCAAGTGTCGTCGCGCGAGGATGCAGCGCGACACTCACGAGTGTAGGGCGGTGGTGTTGATGTATGTCGCGGCAGCTGGCGCGATGTCGTGTTTGGTGATATCGTGTCCGGTGGTATCGTGTCGCATCCGTCCCGCCAGCACAGCGGTGGAGCAGCAACGAGAGAGGCGGCACTGAGGCTGCAATGGGCGTAACGGCGATTCTGCGTGTACACGTCGTGTTATGCGACGGTGCCTCTGGTGCAGGCTTTGGTGGTTGGATCCAGGGCCAGGGACGGTGCCAGGGACGCGGGCGTCGAGTGGTGGAGTTCTGGTGTGGTGAGAGGTGATGGGCGCATGGCCTCGCCGAAGATCAGCGCTGGTTAGGGGGCCGTTTCGGTATCGCGCGAAAAGCTGCGTGGCTGGGCACCCAATCTATCCGGCCGCCAGTGCAGTCAGGCCTCAGACAGAGAGCGTGTACATATGTGCACCGACACAACAAAAAGGGCGACGCACCACGGCTGCTGCTGTCGTCTCGTGTGCTTCTGATGCTGGCCGCTGTGCGCGATCAAGAGCTTTGCACCCGCAAGGCGTTGCCTCGCCGCCGGCCTCAGTCCTCAGCCCTCATGACGATTTCTAATAATCCCGCTTGCCGCTTCGGGTCACGCACGTGATACCGCTAGTCTTGGCGCGCTAGCTGTGCGTCGTACTTTTCTTCCCTCGCGACATCAATCTTCTCTCGCCCACACTCTCGCACCGCACCGCATCGCATCGCAGCGCAGCGCATGCGCATTCCCACTGGCTCCGGGCTGCTACGTGCAATATCATGAGGCCCCGGAGCCAGCTCTGTGCACCTGGTAAGTTTGCTCCTTTTTCTTTGCTTTTCTGGAATGATTATAGCTCAGCAACTTCTTTTCCATACCGATTCGACCTTGAAGAAAGCAGAGCTGTCCGGGTGCCTTCGCAGGGCGCCTGCTACTTGCCAGTACTGCCGTCTGACCTTGCCCAACACACTCCAATAACTTAGCTTTCTCTTGCTACCAGATTGCTAACATTTCTGAAGCATGTGTAGATTTCGCTTTGATTGTTCCGATCGATGGCTGCACGTAGTGCTTGCTGGCTAGCAATGGCTCTCATACATCAGGCAGTGATGCGACACTGCACCATTGCTATCGGTGGAATTGGCTATGGAATGACGCCCCTCCCGCGTCGCTTTGTTGCGCCGCTCTGTCTAATGTTGAGTTAGTCAGGTCTGCGACCAAGTGTCTGGTCTTGTGGGAGTGCTCAGAGGTTAGTCAGCCCTTCTTTTTCCACGCCTTCTCTCTCCCCCTTTCATGATGAAACATTTCCACATTCGCAGTTTCCACGCTAGCCATCAATTGAACCTACAACCGATGGACAATGAGCGCGAATACCTTCCTTGGATGTCTGACCCTTTACCAATTCTGTCTTGTAATTGCTCATACCTTTGTTGCGCAACTGCTGACGAATACAAACAGATTTCATTAGTTGGTAGCAGCAAAGATTAGCTAGGCTTGAGGCACATGGCCCTTTGACAGTGGTGCTAAACTCTTGCGATATACATAATAGAAGAACGCGATAGATAGATACATTGGAACAATGTTTATTGCTGCATTAGTAGCTCAAGACTATGCTTTGGTCTATTCATGTGATGCTGGCGACGGCTGCTTTTGTTGTGTCCAGCGGAATGCATCGGTCATAGATGCTAAACCGTTGCCTGTGACTATATGTAGGTACTGCTAGGTACCTTGCTAGGCTTTTCTTTTCTTTTTCCGAGTAAGCCCGTTGGTAGCGCATGTCTGTGGGCTCGAGTGCAAACCTGGCTCATACTGCCAAACCATGTCACGATGCGTGCTGCTGAAGTTGCAAGGCAAAAGCTCAACGCCATGTTTCGGCATGTGTCTGCAGCCATGGTCAAGTGCCAAGCGCTAAAAGCCTCCCCCGGCGTCATCTGTCGCATAACGCTAAGAGCACCCTGGTCAGAGCTCCCAACCCACTTCGACGGCTTGACCTTCAACTTCGTCACCCAACGATCTCCGAGGCTACAGACCGACCGCGGCTCTCGAAGTAATCCCGAGCGTTACTCCATCTCCACGATCCGCTCACTACCGCTACGATGCCTGAAGTAGTGGACCCCCGCATGATTTCGGTGACGCCTAGGATACGATACAACACCATCGGCGGCGTGAACGGTCCACTCGTCATTCTCGACAATGTACGTGGCTCGGCAGCATGGTGGCGCATGACAAGAAGCTTATACGTGTGGCGGACAGGTCAAATTCCCGCGATACAATGAGATTGTGTCCTTGACTCTGCCTGATGGCACCGAGCGCTCTGGTCAAGTCCTCGAGGCCCGAGGTGAGCTACCCCAGATTTCGACTTGGTAGGGAAGACGCTGACCCAAGCTGCAGGCAACCGCGCCGTTGTCCAGGTATATTTATACAGACCCAAGTCGCGCGACATCCTTTTCTAACCGCAACACAGGTGTTCGAGGGTACATCCGGTATCGACGTTCAGAAGGTGCTTATACCTACTTCGTAGCGAGGATGATAGCTGACAGTCGCAGACCAAAGTTGAGTTTACCGGACACAGCTTGAAGCTCGGTGTGTCCGAGGACATGCTGGGCCGTATCTTCGATGGTTCAGGAAAGCCCATTGATAAGGGCCCCAAGGTCCTTGCTGAGGACTACCTCGACATCAACGGCAGTCCCATTAACCCTTATTCTCGAGTACGCACCCAAATCATACCCGCTGGACTACGCGACTGACGTTGCTTAGGTATACCCCGAAGAGATGATCTCTACTGGTATCTCCGCCATTGACACAATGAACTCTATTGCTCGCGGTCAGAAGATTCCCATTTTCTCCTCCTCCGGTCTTCCTCACAACGAAATCGCCGCGCAGATTTGCAGACAAGCTGGTCTGGTCGGAAAGCCTACCAAGGGCGTGCACGACGACCACGACGACAACTTCTCCATTGTCTTCGGTGCCATGGGTGTTAACTTGGAGACGAGTCGCTTCTTCACTCGCGACTTCGAGGAGAACGGCAGTATGGAGCGTGTCACTTTGTTCCTCAACTTGGCAAACGACCCTACGTAAGTGCTGGTTCTTGCACCGTTTACCTTGGCTAATCCAGTGTAGGATTGAACGTATCATTACGCCTCGTCTCGCTCTCACGACTGCGGAATACTACGCCTACCAGCTCGAGAAGCACGTGTTGGTCATTCTTACCGATCTGTCTTCCTACTGCGATGCGCTACGTGAGGTCTCTGCTGCCCGAGAAGAAGTCCCTGGTCGACGTGGTTACCCTGGTTACATGTACACGGATTTGTCCACCATTTACGAGCGCGCTGGACGTGTCGAGGGCCGTAACGGATCTATTACTCAGATTCCCATTCTGACTATGCCTAACGACGGTATGTAATGCAATGCTTAGGATATGGCTGCGTACTGACCATTGCAGACATCACACATCCCATTCCCGACTTGACTGGTTACATTACCGAGGGTCAGATCTTCATTGACCGTCAACTTGACAACAAGGGTATCTATCCTCCCATCAACGTCCTCCCGTCGCTTTCTCGTCTCATGAAGTCTGCCATTGGCGAGGGCCGCACACGAAAAGACCATGGCGATGTGTCCAACCAGCTTTACGCAAAGTACGCCATCGGTCGTGATGCCGCAGCGATGAAGGCAGTCGTCGGAGAGGAGGCCCTGTCTTCAGAAGACAAGCTGTCCCTCGAGTTCCTTGAAAAGTTCGAGCGTTCCTTCATCGCCCAGGGCGCCTATGAGTCTCGCTCTATCCACGAGTCTCTGGACCTGGCATGGTCGCTACTCCGTATCTACCCCAAGGAACTGCTCAACCGTATCCCGGCCAAGGTCCTCGACCAGTACTACCAGAGGAGTCGAGGTGGTGCCGATGGGGACAAGAAGAAGAGCAACAAGGACACCAAGGACAACTCTGGTGAGGGGCAGCAGGGCGAAAACCTGATCGATGTGTAAGCAGGTAGTGTTTTGTGCGTTTGAGTCAAGGACGACGTAACAATGGCCTTGTTCGGTAACCGTCCAAGTAGTTGTGAGATACTGCATCCAATACATGAATTTACCAAATTCGACTTTGAAACTAAGCTTCGTGAATGAGAACCAAGTCCCTAACACACAATAAATGCTATGGTTAATGAGTCGTCATTGGTGCCGGTGACACAAGCTTTTCAGATACAGCGCGCTAGACTGCTGCTCCGTACTGTTGATATATAATGCTCATTACACTATATTTGAGTTAGGCGACTGGATGATTCTCACTATTCTATTTAGATTTACAATCCTCCGTAGAAGCACCAAGTGAGCCAGGAGCATGCAAGAGCTTCAACAGTCATGCTCCTTACACGGTGAAGATGAATTGCTGCTCACATGTCGCCTTTTCATCGTTTCACCTCGAGTCTGGGCTCCTCACTTTCAACATTCTTCAAGCGGTGAACCGCGCAAACGTCTGTTTGCTGCTGTCACTATCATTGCCGCTTGAAACTCTCTTCCTTGTGTTTTGATCCCACGTTAACCACAACAGCTACGTTTCGACAAATACAAGAACAAGCATCTCGTTAAACACAATCTCGCACTGTCGATCCGTTACTCACGGTTCCTAACAATTACTACTACTGCTACTGCTACAGGATAGCAGTTTCTGCACAAGAGATCCACAAGATCAAAAAGCCGAGAAGATGACCGCTAAGTAGGTGAAACCCCCTTGAGTTTTTTTGTTGCGCCCACCACCGCTTTGTGTATTCCTTGAGCGATTTGAGCATCTTCTGGTTGTTGCTTTGAGGGGACAAGGTAGGAAGAGGTGTTTAGCGGACAACTACAGCGGCGATTGAATGAAGGGCAATTGGTCAGCAACAAGAAGCAACCGACAGTCACGACAAACTGGTTTGAAGCCAGTGAACAATAGGATATGGTGATGGCGACCATCGGATACCTGTAAGTCTCCCTAGAGCCGCAATGGCAAAACACTGCTGACGGGTAGTTACAACTGACGAATAGATCGCTCCTGCTCTCCATTACATTCAGCTTCGACTGCATACCAACACCTAGAGACACTACGTCACAGAGCGCCATATACGAGCGAGGCCAACTGGTTTGATATTTGAGACGTTGAAGGTAAATGCTGATTTGAAGAAACAGATATTATCACTACGGAATCAGGTTTGAACCCAGCCTGACTTCAATGGAGAAAGATGGGATCTACCAGGATCTCCATGAACGCAAAGACCCCACTTCACACATTGACAAGTTCGCTTTTGGGCAGGAGGATCTATCTCGGTTTCCCTATGGAGCCATAGGTACCGAGGTGTACGTACGTCGCGGTTGGCACCAGCCAGACACCGCACCACATTTCACAGTGGAACTGCGGTACATTTTCAAGTAGTAAGTTATCCTGAGAAGCGTCTCCAAGCTGGTTTGGCCTTTTATGGCAAACTGGATTGACATATTCTTAGTGGCGAGTTTGAGATCGCGGCCACCGCCCATGTCTACAAAGACTGGTCGGAGTCTATAGAATGGGCAGAAGACGGGCACTGGCTGCGCCGGTGCAAACAGTGGCAGGCGAAGGAATACGAAGTGTGGGATGTAAGTGCTAGTCGATGGCTGAGGAGACGAATTAGCAAAATGTCTAACTTTAGCCAGAAAAACCTACCACGGCCAAAGAATATACCGGCACCACCTGGGGGAGAAGTTCCCAAATATCCGCTTCCTGTACGTGTTCCTTGTGCATCAATTTGTCAACTGTATGCTGCTTTAGAGACTTTACAGCAACTAGGCTCTTTTATCATGTTCATCTTTATTGCCACGCGCTGACAATCGCTTTCCAGTCCTCTCGCCCTGCCCCACTCATGGGTTCACGTCCGCCGGCACCGTGCCCTCCACCTTGTCCTCCTCCGGTGGTACCAGCCTTCGGGCACCTCTCTCGCCCCTCGCCCCCTTCATAGTGTTCTCGGTATGTGTATAGAAACCTCCCAACAGCCCCCACATCCTCTGCCTCAAGCCTTCAAATGGCTGTTCTCCTGGCCTTGGGTTCATTGGGTCCTTCCTGAAGTCGTGGAACAAGACGCCGTAGACAACGATGAAACCGATCATACTCCATTGTACTACTTTGATCCACTTGTCCCATACAGGCCGCATAGACTTCAACTTTATGCGTCGCTTGAACTTGCGCTCGAACCGAAATTGCTGCTTTTCCGTCAAGGCGCGAAGATTTGGCGGCCATTTCTTCTTGACGTGGTACTTGTTGCGCGCAAAGTCAAAGGGCGGCAGTGTGTTCTCATGGCGGCCAAGGAGGCGATTGAAGAGGCGCAGCATTTTCACTGGCCTTGTCGATGCGACGACAGCGGGAGGTTGGCTTGTGTGACCGATTGATTGGCGATACAGATTTTGCGTGTGTCTTGATCCTCGACTGACGTTCTTTACAGAAACCCGCACGGCCCGAATCTGCCCCACAAAAACCGCACCCTTGGCATTCATCCCCCACTCGGATTTCCTACCGGATGACTCCATCGCAAGCAAACTCGCCCACGCCACCACCAACCACTTTTTCTTTTCACTTCTTACGTTCTCTACTTCATTTCCTGGATCATTGGTCATGGCAGAGACCACAAAATCCAGCGACGCGCCCAAGAGCGCCGTCGCCGCAACACTTGAGCAACTCAAGCCCCAGGAGGCTGAGTCAAAGACGCTCAAAATTGAAAACACCGACAAACGTGACACCTTGATTGCAGAGGAGAAAAAGTATCAGAAATCATGGGCAGAGCAGGGTGTCTTCAACCCTGAAGCTCCCTCGCTTGACGAGGAGCCGTTTGATACTACCACTCCAGATCAGCTACACGAGAAGTTCCCCAAGTGGCTCGGCTGCTTCGCTTACCCGTACATGAACGGTACCCTACATGCTGGTCATGGCTTCACCGCAAGTAAAGTTGAGTTTACTGCTGGCTGTAAGTATCATTGAATTGTCACATGCAACAAGTCCACTGACGCTTTGACAGTCCAGAGGATGCTGGGTAAACGAGTGCTTTTCCCATTGGGATGGCACGTGACTGGTATGCCTATCAAAGCATGCGCCGACAAGCTTGTCAGGGAGGTGGAGATGTTCGGCCAGAATTTCGAGCGTTGTCCAGTCGAGGACGTCGTTGATACAACCGTATCAGAGCCTCCAGCCCCCACACAAGCTGAGACTAAGACCGACATCACCAAGTTCAAGGCTCAGAAAGGCAAGGCGTCCGCCAAGACGGTCAAGACCAAGTACCAGTTCCAGATCATGCTTGCTCAAGGCATACCCCTTGAAGAGATTCACAAGTTCTCCGACCCTTACCACTGGATAGAATTCTTCCCTCCGCTCGCAAAGAAGGATCTCACATCATTCGGCGCCAGGATAGATTGGAGGCGTCAGTTTGTCACAACCGACGCAAACCCCTACTACGACAGCTTCATTGCTTGGCAGATGCGACGACTGAAAGCGATGGGCAAGATCATCTTCGCTAAGCGATACACCGTCTACAGTCCAAAGGATGGTCAAGCTTGCATGGATCACGACAGGCAATCTGGAGAAGGTGTCACAGTCCAGGAGTATACGGCCCTGAAGATGAAGGTGGTTAAATGGGCTGATTTGGCCAAAGCACACATTGCCGATGTCCCTGAAGGCGCATCCTGCTACTTCGTGCCAGCTACTCTCCGTCCCGAGACCATGTACGGCCAGACTTCCTGCTTTGTAGGTCCTTCAATCAACTACTCGTTGGTCAAGATCACCGACAACGAGTACTTCATCCTGAGCGAGCGGGCCGCAAGAAATATGGCGTACCAGGGCACCACTGCTAAATGGGGCGAGTATTCAATTGTCGCTACGTTCCCTGGTAAGGATGTCATCGGCACAATCGTCAACGCTCCCCTCTCCGTTCACAAGGAGGTTTATATTCTGCCAATGGAGACCGTCAAAGACACCAAGGGCACTGCTGTCGTTACCTGCGTACCATCCGACTCGCCTGATGATTACATCACGTCATTTGACCTGGCCAAGAAGGCAGATTACTATGGCATCCAGAAGGAATGGGTCAAGTTCGACGATTTGCTTGGCATCATAGAGACCCCATCCTACGGAAAACTCACTGCGCAGAAGCTGGTTGAAGAGATGAAGATTCAGTCGCCTAAGGACTCTGCAAAGCTCGCCGAAGCAAAGGAGAAGGCATATAAGGAAGGTTTCTACAAGGGCAAGATGGTCTACGGTGACTTCAGTGGTAAGCCGGTCGAAGAAGCCAAGCCATTGGTTCGTAAGCAGCTTATCGATTCTGGCCTCGCTTTTCCTTACGCCGAGCCTGATGGCAAGGTCATCAGCCGCAGTGGAGATGACTGTGTCGCAGCTTTGCTTGACCAGTGGTACATGAACTACGGCACAGCAGCTAATGGTGGAGACGGCGAGTGGGCCGAAAAGGTTCGATCGTATATTGAGGGTGAACTCAATCTGTATTACCCCGAGGCGAAGAACCAATTCTTACGAGTCGTCGACTGGCTCAGCATCTGGGCGTGCGCTCGATCATACGGTCTTGGAACCAAGGTACCTTGGGACCCGAGTGTGATGGTCGAGAGTTTGTCTGATAGTACCATCTATCAAGCGTACTACTCATTCTCTCATTTGCTACACAAAGATATGTTCGGCAAAGAGCCTGGTCCTCTTGGTGTCAAGCCTGACCAAATGAATGACGAAGCCTGGGACTACGTCTTTGCCCTCCGCGACAGAAGCGATGTCCCACAGTCGACAATTCCTAAACAGGCGCTGGAGACTTTGCGACGCCACTTCGACTACTGGTACCCCCTTGACCAACGATCTTCCGGCAAGGATCTAATTCAAAACCATCTGACGTTCCACCTCTACGTACACACCGCAATTTTCCCGAAGGAGAACTGGCCACGCAGCGTCCGTGTCAATGGTCACTTGCTACTTAACGGCGAAAAGATGAGCAAATCCACTGGCAACTTCTTGACCATTGCTGGTGCGGTCCAAAAGTTCGGTGCAGATGCTACACGTATTGCTCTCGCCGACGCAGGAGACGAGATTTCAGACGCCAACTTTGAGGAGGCTGTTGCAAACAGCAACATTTTGAAGTTGTTCGAGCTCCGCAAGTGGTGTGAGGACTTGATGAATGAGGCCATCTACGTCCCCGATGCGGCTGCGTACAGTGAGAAGAAGTCAAGTGAGCGCGTGAAGAACGCCGATGTGATCCAGCGACAGAGTGGCAGTGAACGCCTCTTGTTCGATAATATGTTCGACAACGAGATGAATGTTCTTGTCCATGAAGCTTTTGCGCACTACTCCAACACATCCTATAAGTTGGCGCTCAAATCAGGTTTCTTTGACTTCACTAGCGCACGCGACTTCTACCGTGAAGCTACCAAGGCGGCAGGCATTGGTATGCACCAGGATCTTGTCAAGAAGTTCATTGAGCTCCAAGCCCTCCTCCTTACGCCAATCGCACCGCACTGGGCAGAATACATCTGGCTTGAAGTGCTCAAGAACAAGGAGACCATCCAAAATGCTCTCTGGCCCAAGGTCCCTGAGTCTGACCCATCACTCACGGCTGCGCGCGAGTTTGTTCGCACTATACAAACCAACATCACATCAGCAGAAGGCAATGCGATCAAGAAGCTTTCGAAGGGCAAGGCTGCGACTTTTGACCCCAAGAAGGAGAAGAAGATCACCATATTTTCTGCTCAAGAGTGGCCTGCCTGGCAAAAGAAGTACATTGACATGCTCCGCGACGCAGCTACCATCGACATCAAGGCCATCAGCAAGTCGATCGACAAGTCCGAGTCCAAGAAAGCCATGCCTTTTATCAATGGGCTCAAGCGTCGCCTCGATAACGGAGAGCCTAAGGAGGTGGTATTGAACCGCGAGCTTGCCTTTGATGAACTGTCGACCCTGCGTGTTATGGTTCCAGGTCTGAAGCAGACAGTGCAGAAGTGTGTCGACGTAGAGATCATCGTTGTTTCAGAAGGCGGAAAGGAGGGTACTGTGATTAAGGAAGATGGCAGCAAGGGCGAGACCCGGTCGGAACTACCGCCTCAGGCTGCAACGGCTGAGCCTGGTTCGCCCAGCTTCGCTTTCGAGAATGTCGAGAGTGTGGCTGTTCGATAAGGCGAGCGAGTAAGCCCAGCTGCGGACTCGGCGTTGGTGGAACGGGATGGATTCATACGACACGACACGACACATCATGACAAGTTGGAACGTATGATGAGAAATATTTGCAATGACTGATGAAGGCAGAGGGATGTTTCCTCGACATAGAATATGCGATTACTACTAAATCCAACTTGTTCACATGTCCAAAACTTGAATGATCCTGCCAGTTTTTGTCGTGTCTGCTCCGTTTCTGTAAAGACATAGATCGCCAACTTTGACGTTGAGACTGCACAAAGTAAAGAGATAAAAAATGGAATACATATCAACTGCATCCGCGGGCCTTGCTGGCACTCCGCGCCATCTATTTTCATAATCCAAGAAAACTGAAAAACAACAAAGGAAATTCGTCAAGAAGAGAGTGGGGAGGGGGGCAGAGGCGTAGCCCAACCCCATCACCCACACGTTTACCACTTGATCTTCTTGTCCTTGCCAATGAACTCATCGATAATGTCTAGGTAGTAATCCTTGAGGTCCTCAACCTTTGGGACCTCGTCGCTCTTGCTGTACAAATCGTACGGGTTGAAGGCCTTGACGGCCTCGAGCATGCGCTCGTCCTTCTCGTTCATCATCCACCTGTACGCGCCCTGCGAGTGCCAGGGGTAGAAGGAGTGGTATCGGATCATGGCCAGACCCTCGTCGGGGATGGTGGATTGGTCCTTCATGATGTGGTAGAGGTATTCGTCGTGGCCCCAGGACAGCATGACGTTGTCCATGCCACAGCCGGGCGTGTAGATGCCGTGTTCGGTGCTGTAGATGTCGTCGTTGTAGTCCGGGTTGTTCTTGAAGGTGTCTGGGTAGATGATCTTGTCCGAGTAGGCGCAGCCGACGGGGAATGTGTCGCCGACGACGTCCCACTGGCCGCGGGCTTCGTAGAAGAAGAGGAGCTTGCCTAGGTCGTGGATGAGACCGACGAGTTGGAACCACCGCGGCTTGCCGTCGCGGCGGATGGCTTCGGCAGATTGGAGAAGGTGCTCAATCTGAGAGAGCGAAGTGTCTGGGTCGGACTCGTCGATGAGGGTGTTGAGCTTCTCCATGGCCTCCCAGACTGTCATTTCAGCGCGCGTCTTGCTGTGGAAGGAGTTGCGGGCCTTGAGGTTGTAGGCTACAGTCTGCTTCTCGTGCTGCTCGCGGTAGAAGTTCTTGACGCGGTCGCATGCTTCTTCGTACTGACGGAACTGCGTCTTGTCCTTCTCAGCATCGAACTCTGACTTCTCATAAATGTCTTTCTCCTTTTGTGATGCAGTGCCGTTCTTGACCTTCAAGGCGGCCTTGAGGACATTCACATCGTCGATGGCGTCGGAAGTCGCCTCAAGGGCAAGACCATCACGGTGGTTGTTGAAGTCTTCAGCTATGTTTGGTGTCTCGAAGATGGCGCCCGGTGCCATTTTGGAGGATGTGCTTGTGTATATGAACGAAATGGGGTATCTCAAAACAAAATAGATTTCAGTCAGAGCCAAAGCTGTGAAACGCAAAATCAAGGCACGAATGTAGAGTAAGAGGCTAGTTGATGGATTGCAACAGGATGTAGCGAAGACAGCAAGTACTTATCCTTCTGTACCCCCCGCACTACGAAGGCCCGTATTGCCAGAAATCAACAAATAGGGTTACTACCGAAGAAATCCTAGAGTAAGGCTTTGGAAGGCAGAGTTATCGTGGCCCCCATCACTGAGATCCACCTTGGTTGAGCAGTCTCCGCAAAAATGGGCTAGATGGGGATAAGGGCGTCCCATGAGGCAAGTTTCGCCGTCTGACAAAACTGCCGTTGAGCTGTCACAAGCAGATCTAAGGGTCTCAGCAAGGGCGGCTAAGGGTCCTAGATCTGCCACCGTTCGGCGGGAATGCCTTGCTGGTGTGTCATTGCGCATCCTATGGGGTAGGATGGGGCAAGAATGCCCGCATTCACTTCAACAAGGTAAGTTTCGGCGCTTGTTCACAGCCGACGCCCCACGTCGTTCCGGGCCCTGCAATACTGTACGAGTGGTCTCCAGCCAAGATACGACGCTTGCTAGTACAAGGGAATAGTAAGTTATTTAATTAGTAAGTATAATACGCAAGTCTATTCTTACATAATTCCGGCTTTTATCAAGTGCTGATAAAAACCAAGTCACAGCTTACTAATATGGTAAGCTACTCTATTAGGTATAGTCGGCCAATATCTACCTCAAGTAACGTATAGTAAATAATATAATTAGCCTTCTATTAAAGCTTATCTAGGCTTAGATCTAGAGGCACAAGGCTTAAGGTAGCTAGCTTATGCCTACTACTTAGCCATTCCTAACGTAAGCAAACATTATAGCTCTAGTTATATACACTATGATAGGCTTAGCTTAGAGAGCTCACAAATCAGCGCTAGCTACTAGCAGGCGTCCTAGCTTGGCTAGAAATTACTGTACGAGTATAATTAAAACCAAAAAAACCTGCCGATCAGGCGGAAGCGCTGCATGATGACGACCAAGCGTCTGCCCCGCCAAGCACGTGATGCTCGGTGTGATCTTCCCCGACCAGACCCCACGAACAGTCGGCCATGTCTGAGGCATGTCTAGATACCGTTCTCCATGGAAATTTCGGCATGAAGCTGGATTGCGACGAAAACGTACCCGGAGTATTAGAAGCACCCTCTCCGACGCTGCACCGAAGCTACGCCGGTTGGGACGCATGGCGGTCAACAACGGACGTCGGGCGGAATTATACAGTCAATCACGGTTGGCGTATGTTGTTGACCATACCAAAAGTGTACAGCTACTAACTATAACATGGGCCCCACGCAATTCTAAAACAGCTCATCCCTGGTTCACAACCCCGCTGACACTACTACATATACCCTGATACCAGCCACGTCGCAATGAATCCCGCCCTTTCCAAGTTCATGCTCAAGAGTACACCAAAGAGCATTATCGATCCTCAGCCCGACATGAACACTGCTATTCCACTCAACACCGGCGCTACCATCCCGGCCCTTGGTCTGGGAACGTGGCAGTCTGCGCCTGGTGAAGTCAAGAAGGCTGTCATTCATGCCATTGAGAGTGGTTACAGACACATTGACTGCGCCTTTTGCTACCAGAACGAGAACGAGGTTGGAGACGCACTTCAGGATGTCATTGCCCGAGGCATCGTGAAGAGAGAGGACCTCTTCATTACCAGCAAGCTCTGGTGCACATTTCACACCCGTGTCGAGGAGGGTCTCCAGAAGAGCTTAGATATGCTGAAAACACCCTACGTTGATCTGTATCTGGTGCACTGGCCGGTACCCATGAATCCCAACGGTATGTCCCATATGGACTGCAGCAACGCAAGAAGCTAATACAGTCACAGGCAGCCACCCTCTGTTCCCCATGCATCAAGACGGCTCTCGCGATATCGACCGCTCCATAACCCACCAGGACACATGGAAGAACATGGAGAAGTTGATCCAATCACACCCCGAAAAGGTCAAGGCCATTGGTGTCGCCAACTACTCCGTCAAGTACTTGGAGAAGCTACTTGCCAAAGCCACCATTGTCCCCGCCGTCAACCAGATTGAGAACCACCCACTGTGTCCACAACAAGAGGTTGTCGACTTCTGCAAGGAGAAGGGCATTCACATCACAGCGTACAGCCCGCTCGGTAGCACTGGCTCGCCGCTATTCAAGGACGAGGGCGTCAATGAGGTCGCGAAGAAGCACAGCGTTGGGCCCGCCGTTATACTCCTGAGCTACCACCGTAAGTTTTCTGACACTAGTTTTGTTATGACAAATGCTGACCCCCTCAAGTTGCCCGTAACTCGTCCGTCCTCGCAAAATCTGTAACCCCCTCGCGTATCGATGAGAACAAGAAGCTCATCTCACTCGACGGCGAGGACATGGAGAAGCTGGAGAAGATTCACAAGGACAAGGGCATCCACCGCTATGTGTACCCGCCCTTTGGTATCAACATTGGCTTCCCTGATAAGCCTGAAGGTATTGACCTCAGCGGCCCTTGACTATCTGAAAGGACCAAGTTATGAGAACTAGATTTAGAGTAAAACACAAAAGCTATACCCAATACGACATGCTATGAGTTCGATACCATAGAAACTCTTTAGAGTCAACTGTATCATCGTGTTTGAATGTAACCTAGCGAACAATAAATCAAAATGAAGCCCTAATTTTTGTCTGAAAATCTTCTGATCCAACTACTACCACGCATTCTAAACTCCTACCTACCCATCCACCCTCCGTCAACCGTAAGCACCTCACCACTCACATACGCACTTGCCGCGCTAGCCAAGAACACCACGGCGCCCTTGAAGTCTTCAGGACTTCCCCATCTCCCGGCAGGAATCCTGCTCAGAATACTCTCGGCTCTCTTTTCGTCCTTGATCAACGCCTCATTCATATCCGTCGCAATGTACCCAGGCGCGATGGCATTGACACTGATGCCCTTGCTCGCCCACTCATTCGAAAGTGCCTTGGTAAGCTGGCCTACACCGCCTTTCGACGCAGCATACGCGGGGACAGTAATACCGCCCTGGAAAGTCAAGAGTGACGCTACGTTGATGATGCTACCGCGCCTTCCCAGTGGTAGATCGGCGTTCTGAGCGAGCATATGCGCGCCTACATCCCGAGCGAGCTGGAAGACGGAGGTCAGGTTGACTTGCAATACTGCTTCCCAGTCCTCGTCGGGGAATTGGTGTGCTGGGTGGCGCTTTTGAATACCGCCGCAGTTGAGCAGGATGTGTACCCGATGGCCGTCTTTGAGGATAGTGGGGAGGAGGGCCGCGACTGAAGATTTGGAGGCAAGGTCCGCAGTGTAGATTGTAGCTTTACGACCCAGTGATTCGACGGCCTGCTTGGTGGATTGATTGGATGTGTCGCGCTGAAGCTCGAGTGTTAGTTTTGATGGGCACAGATGAATATATTACACAAAGAGCTTACTTGAACGAGAAGGATGTCCGCTCCTGCTTCTGCGAGGGCTATGGCCATTGCTTGACCGATACCTCGCGTGCCACCTGTCACAAGGGCAGTTTGGCCCTCAAGGGAGAAGAGCTGCTTGACGGATGTCATGGCGTCTGTTGTTCTTTTCCTCGTGGTAGGAATTCGGAAAGCTTCGGTGAAGGTACAGAGACAAACCAACGCTGATGCGAACAAGTAAAGGACTGCAGCTCACAAGGTACTATAGCAAATACTTCTTGCACCAAGAGGAAATGCCTCACAAATGTTTTAGGGTGCAGAGAACAAGACGACGGCGTTCAAACGCAGGATTGGATATGGCAGCTCGGAACTGCCTCGGAAGCATGACCCCACTATGGCGTCGGCATCTGCTGTCCCGCAGTTTCAAAGGCCGAAGGTGGGAATTTCCCTCCACACGCGCCATGTGCCATGGGCGAATGCGCGCCGAATGTTTGGCACGTAGTGGATTTCGATGCGTGTGCAATGACTTGACTTGTCACCTGTCTTCCTGGCACTTGCTCTGCAATCCTCATCCGCACTTCATCTTGCCGCTGAGCATACCCGTCCAAACTCGCCGTCAGAGCTCCTCTTTGTTCCTTGCATACAACAGACCAAGACCAAGAGTGTGAAAGCATGGCCTCAGAGCAGAAAACCGGCACTGAACAGAGCGCGAGGCAGATTCGTGCTTCAGTGCTTCATGGCGCGAAGGATTTGCGAATCGTATGTCGTAGCATATTTCTTCGCACGCATGGCACATACTGACTTTAATCTTAGGAGAATCGCTCACTCCTCCCACCCTCGCCAACAGAGCTACAGATCAGTGTCCGGAGCACTGGTCTCTGCGGCTCCGATCTCCACTACTACCGACATTACCGCAATGGCGACATCATTGTGCGAGAGCCCATGTCGCTCGGGCACGAATCAGCGGGTGTAGTAGTGGGTGTCGGATCAGAGGTTTCCAACTTTAAAGTCGGGGACAAAGTTGCGTTGGAAGTTGGACAGCCCTGTGAGAACTGCGAGAGGTGTAAAGAAGGAAGGTATAATATTTGCAAGGGTATGAAGTTTAGAAGCAGTGCAAAGGCCTTTCCTCATGCACAGGGAACATTGCAAGATCGCATTAACCACCCCGCTGCGTGGTGTCATAAGTGAGTTCTTATAGCTGAACAAGATAGTATAGATGCTAATGGCGATCAGGCTACCCGACGACATGTCGCTAGATTTAGGAGCTCTCCTCGAGCCTCTAGGCGTAGCTATCCAAGCATCAAAACGAGCACAACTAGCTCCCGGCTCAACAGTGTTGGTGTTTGGAGCCGGCGCCGTGGGCATTCTCGTTGCAGCAATGGCAAAGATCTCGGGTGCAGGCACAGTGGTGATAGCAGACATCGATGCCGGACGAGTGCAATTTGCCGTAGACAACAAGTTTGCGCATCGAAGCTTTACTGTACCCATGAAGCGTGGGAACACGATAGAAGAGCAACTCGACATTGCCAGAGAGGTAGCTGGTGAGATTGGCAAGATGACAAAGGAGAGTGGTGGAGAAGTAGGCGAGGTCGATGCAGTCTTCGAGTGTACTGGTGTGCCCTCGTGCGTGCAAGCATCGATATTCGTAAGTCCAGGTGTGATTTCAGCATTGATCAATTACTAACAAATACAGGCAACGCGGCCTGGCGGCAAAGTCCTCTTGATCGGAATGGGTACACCTATTCAGACCCTCCCCATCTCCGCAGCTGCTCTTCGCGAGGTCGACATCTTGGGTGTCTTCCGGTATGCCAACACTTATCCCACTGGCATCGAGGTCGTTTCAAAGAAAGGAGACGATTATCCCGACTTTTCAAAGTTGGTCACACACAGATACAAGGGCTTAGAGTCAGCAGAGGAGGCATTTGAGATGGCTGGCAAGACCAAGGATGACAATGGCAATCTGGTCATCAAGGTTGTACTTGAGACTGGCGAGCAAGATTAGATGAATACATGATGTAGCTGTGGCGCTTGAGTCTCGCATTGGAACCGGTGTAGTAGGAGACTCCTTCTGTTCGTGTTGTAGCTTTGTCTGAGGCTTCTTGCCTAGTCCGTAAAAAATATATCCACTAAATTGAAACTTATTTCTTTTCCGAAATTCAAAAAGCAAGGAATGCGGGAAAGTACCCAGACACCCCTCTCAGGGACACGGAAAGGGCCGGTTATCAGTGGCATACTTCGCCCAACCTCAACCCCCCAGATTTTCCTCAACCCGCTCGTTCCCGGTCAGGAAAGCCGAGATATTGCACGGTTGCAGGAATAAATGCGTGATGCGCTACTGCAGATTATTATTTTTCTTTGCGCGGGGGAAATTAGCTCCGGCCGTCAGATAAGGAAATTTTCCCCGTCCAGCCCCAGTGGTGTACCTGACGCGACACGACTCCACGCGTTCCCCACACTTTCGTCAACAGTCTGTATAGTTCCATACCACAATAATCGATTCCGCACCTCATGTTCGCTCACCAGTGTCGTTGGCGTGTTCGAACTTGGCCTACCTTGCTCAACAACGGGAAACTCGGCACATGATCCGAGAGATGACTGACGAAAGCGGTAGCAATGTCTCCGGGATACCGTGGAGAGAAGGCATTTGCGTGTGTCACCGGACGAAGGAACACACGGCGAAAGAGATGGAAGACGATCTTCTTCGCGCATTGGAGCCTAGTTTGGACCCTGAAGGAAGCTATGACCAACATGTCTTCTGGCGTTCGAAAGTCGGTGTACTGTTCCCGTAAGGACTGAAATCCACTCCCATATAGCTGGTCGCGAAGTGCTCTTCTGGCCTCTGCAACTGTATTCACCTCTCTTCTATCCACTTCCAATCCTCCCCAAGCTATACACACGATACACCCTTCGCAATGGCTCCCGCAATCCGCAGACTCCGCATCGCCGTCTCAGGCCTTGGCCGCATGGGCGCCCGTCATGCCAACCACTTCCTGCACCGCACACCCAAGGCTGAGCTCGTAGCAGCCTTCACACCAGCCGAGAATGAGCTTGCGTGGGCAAAGGAGAACCTCGAGCCATGGGGTGTCAAGATCTACACCGACTATGACGAGATGCTGAAGCATGAGGGACTAGAGGCTGTGTGTGTTGCGACCATCACAACAGTCCATGCCGAGCAGACAATCAAAGCAATTGAAGCCGGCAAACATGTGCTTTGCGAGAAGCCACTCAGCACCAAGTTGGATGTGGTATGTACTCCCTGCATCAAAGCTAGCCAAGGCATAAGGCTGACAACACAACCCAGTGCGGCCAAGTCCTCGAGGCCGCAAAGCGCAACCCTCACGTTAAGGTCATGTGTGGCTTTTCTCGCCGCTTCGACTCCTCCTACTTGAACGCTTACAATCTGACTTTGAACGGCAACATTGGACGCCCCACGATCCTGCGATCACAGACATGCGACAAGTACGTAGTGCTTTCAGAGTCCTGGTAGTGCACACACTAACATGGCCATGTACAGATACGATCCTTCCGGCTTCTTTGTAGCATACGCTGAATTCTCTGGTGGCATCTTTGTAGATTGCAACATCCATGACATTGACCTCGCCCTATGGTACTTTTCCGCCGAATCCAAGGGCAAGATCCTGCCAAGGGTCAAGTCTGCCATGGCTGTCGGTGTCACGGCGCTCGAGCCCGACCTAGCCAAGCACGGAGACGTAGATAATGGTGTGGGCGTCGTTGAGTTCCACTCTGGCCAAATTGCGTACTTTTACAGTTCGCGCATGAACGCCCCCGGTCAACACGACACGACTGAGATCATTGGCACAAAGGGAAAACTCGCCGTCAACACAAACCCAACCACTGGACTGCTAGAGAACCACACCAGCACAGGGATCCTTCGAGAAATCCCGCAAAACTACTACGAGCGCTTCGAGCAGGCATTTGTTGAAGAGGCGAGGCAGTTCACTGACGCTGTGTTGGACAACAAGGAGGTACCAGTAGACCTAGAGAGCTCAATGGAGGCAGTCAAGATTGGCGTTGCATTGCAGGACAGCTTGCGGACTGGTAAGAAAATCTTCTTTGACCAGCAAGGAAACCGGGTGGAAGACGCGAGGGCGAAGCTGTAAGTGATTTGTCAATACACTGAGGGGATGAAGTCGCGTATCCGAGGGTATTGGTTTCGGGTGAGTACATAGTAGTTTATGGTAGAATTGATCGTAGGAAATGAGACTTGTAATAAGAGCCTTGGTCTCATAGATTGGAGCAGACCTGTATTTGTTCGTACCGCTTACGTGAAAGATGACATCGCAAGAAGGCAGAACATACCAACGATAGCACCGTTTTTTGAGACGAGTGGTCTCTTGTTCGCCTTAATACGCCGAAGTTGATATCAGTTACGAACTGGGTCTTCTGCAGGCTGGGGACAAATTTCACCCTCCGCCTTTTGATTCCGCTACAGACGCGTATCTCTTTATTTCCTAGTTCATCTGTTTCCAGCCCTACATTCACCTTCCTTTCTATTGAATTAACAATATAGGCTTGTTTGGGTGGTGTTGTTACTCCTCGGTTTCTCTCTACTAGGGTCGGCTTAGACGGGCTACGGATCGGTACGTACCTACATGTCACGTGGCTCTTAAACGCCACCACGGCGCATAAAGCCAGTGAGTAGAGAACGAACATGGTACCTGGTAACTATGCCAAAAGTGCGAACATGCTTGAGAGACTTATAGCATAAACACTCGACGTATCACAGCCGCTATGCACAGTTACCCGTAGACAGCAGCGAACCACGAGAATGCATGACTAGAAAATCGCAACATGATAGCTGAAAACGTGGCGCGCAGATGGAGGAGAAGAATATATGAAAAAAAAAACTCACTACAATAAATGCTTGCATACTTTGAGCACTCGGCGCGCCCCCTCCAGCTAGGGAGATCGCCCCCTCCCCGCATCTCACCAGCCACAGCGTCCGTTCTCGCACGTCTCTCATTTTCCCCGTACGTGCACACCCTGTTGGATAGGTGATCTCCGTCTCGAAAAAAGAAAGTCTTTCTCCACAAACTTGAAGAGAGAGAGAGAGAGAGAGAGAGAGAGAGAGAGAGACAAAACCGTAAAACATACATACGCATACATATACACACGTGCATTCCATCCGCCCCCTTACCTCATCAGCCATGGCTAGAAAAAAAGGCGGGGTATCCCACGTGCTTATCATCATCATCCCCTCCCGTCTAAACAAGGATAATGCCTCGTATGGCGACAGGACAAGAAAAAAGAGGCGTGAACATGTGGATCCAGGGTAAGTATATGTGTGTGTGTGTTCTTCCCGCTGCCCGCCACTGCCCGCCGCCCGCCGCCGTCGCCGCTGGCCCACCGTTATTTCTCTTGTTCCTTGCGCTATTATGTACGTATGCATGTATGTATGTATGTGGTGTCTCAGAAAGGGACATACACAGCCACCTTCAAGGATCTGTGCACTTCCCAAATAGTGGATAAGGGGAGGTGGGGAAAACGACACACAGACCATGTAAGCACTCAAATTATACCTACCTACCTCCCTACTTACGTACCCACCTGCCTACATACATGTGTAACGCACGTGCGATGCGATGCGATGGGGGTGCAATGTAATACCAGCTGACGACGGAGCTGACGGAGAGACATGACGTGTGCAAAACGTGCAAGCGGAGAGATGCCGCTCCTCTAGGCTGCGTCGTAGCAGCTTTAACTCGACTTCATCCCATCCAACTTAACAGTCAGAGTGCATTGCATGTCAACTGAGCAATTTTACTCACTTGTTACAGACTTGGTATACAAAGCACGCTGTGTTAGGGTCACACTACGCGCCTGCAGTCACAATGTGGGCACAGCGCTATGTTGTGCATTACTACGACGGCTTGTGCTTCCCTGCCCAGGCAGCTGTTGACAAGAGGAGCAAGAAATAGACCAAGAGTACCATGGGTGATTGTAACAAGTATTATCATTGATGTACTATCTACAAATCCTGGTATTAAGGGCTCGCGGCACAAATTCCGTGCCGGGCTGTCACATCGCATGCTCAAAATAGCATTCCTAGGGACAATGAGGCTATCATTATCATCGTGCCCTCTCATGAGTGTTCGTTAGAGGAAAAGAGAAACCTGCCCGTGCATCTACTATCCAAAGGCCACCTCGGATTACCGACTCATACACTCGACTCACTTTACACATTACTCCACCAAGCGAGGGCCTTTGGTAAGATGTGAGGGTGAGGTGCTTAGAGAAGGAGCCAAGCGGCGATACCAGCACCAGCGGCAATGGACATGCCAGTCGCCTTGGGGGCAATACCCTGAGCCTGAGTGCTGGTGGCCGCACCAGCTGATTCGGTAGCAGAGGAGACAGCCGAGCCAAGAGATTCAGTAGCAGAGGCGAGAGCGCCGCTGGCGGATGAACTAGATGATTGTTAGTCGAGCTCGAACGCATGTACCGACAGTGCCAACTTACAGGACTGCGCTGGCCTCAGACTGGAGGGACGAAAGGGCAGAGTTGGCCTCGGAGATGATGGAAGAAGTAAGGCTAGAGGCCTCGGACGCAACCGAGCTGGCGACGGATGAGACTTCGGAACCGACAGACGAAGTGATAGACGAGGCGACGGACGAGGCACTGGCAGCGATGCTGGAAGTGACGCTGTCGACAGCGGAAGCGGCAGAGGAAGCGCCCTCAGTGGCACTAGCAACGGCAGAGGTGAGGATGGGAAGAGCCTCGGGAGTGCCAGAAGCAGTGGCAGCGACACCAGCGCAGCGAGCGTAGGCCCACTGAACAGCGCTGGCGGACTGGCCAGCGTCACAAGCCTGGCGGGAGCAGTCACGGATACCATAGGCCCAGTTGGAGCGGGTGCAGAAGCAGGAGATGTCGGCGCTACCGCAGGAGAACTCGGACTCGGCGATACGGGCCATGTTGTTGACGCACAGCATCTGGGCGAGAGTCAGTATCGGAGCCAGAACATAAGAGGCAGCAATTGGTAGAAACTTACGGCGCAGTCTCCGCTAGGCATGGGAGCCTCTTGAGCAAGAGCGGCACCAGCAAAGGTGGCAGCGAGGACAGCAAAGGACTTCATCTTGACTGTAGGAGGGTTTGGTGGAGAGGGAGGATGGTTTGATAGAAGCTGGTACGAGGTATTAAGGAATTGAAGGCAGACAAGAGTTGCTGAGGCTGAAGATGCTGGATGAGGATGAAGAGGAGAGAGAGAAAGCGAAGGGGAAATGTAGGTGTGTTTATAGACAAACAGAGTTGGGCTTGAAGCGTGGCTGGTCGAGAAGGTACAGCCCAGCTTTCACGCACAAACGGGCCTCGCGGTAGCAGGGGTACCCCAGCCACGGAGCACGGACGCCTACGATTCACGTCAATCCAAGGAACGAGAACGGGACGGGCGGGCAGCCATTGGTCGCAGCGCAGAAGGCCCATTCCCTATGATGTAGACTGCAGGAGCGACGCCAACTCACACGCTGTCATGGCAGTCACTGTGCCCACGCCCGCTCCGCTCGTCATGCCAATGCACCGACAACCCACCGGGAACACGGCCAAATTGCTCAAATCTTAATTGCAGCCAACAGAACCACTCAGACGTCACGCTGTGATCATAGTGTGTGTTGCTTTCCCGTCGTCAGACGCCTGCCGTGCCCTGCGGCTGTGCCCTGGCTGGCCTCCAAACTACCCTCTCGACTCCGTTTCACACATACCACCTGCCCTCCAACCCATGCCGCCCATACACGCATGAATCTTGCTTCCCCGCGACTATCAGCCAAATTGCTCAGATCTAGACGCCCGTCGATCGTCGCCCAGCCGCCAATCACCTAGTCATTCACCTCCCTTTCAACACAAACTACCACTTGTGGCGCAGTCTAACCAGCCTCAAGGGACTTTCCGCGGCGTTGCATGGCCCCGTCTCCTATTGGCCCTCGCCCTCCCTCTGTTCGGCCAGATGCTTTTCTTCTGCCGACGTGATGCAATGCGTGTTCGCGCCTGTCCCAACCACCCGTCAGCCAACCTGTGTCCGCTGCCAACCACATACATGGCAAAGGGCAGAATAAACTCACCTAATTTATTGATAGTCTCCATCCATTCGTCGTATGGATCCGAATCAAACACTATGCCTCCCTGTGACAAATCATTAGCCTTCGTTGAAGCTGCCAAGGTAGCGAAGTCCCTCAAGCTTACCCCCGCTTGGAGATAGGCGATGCCGTCCTTGACCAACATCGTTCTTAGCGCTATGCAAGTCTGCACACATCAGCCTCCTATCAGCCTCATGCAAAGCACCACTACTCACGTCCATGGCTCCTTCAATTGCCTTGTCGCTGTCGACGCTGCCGTAGCCAAAGTAGCCCACTGCGCCGGCGTACACACCGCGTTTTTCCTTCTCAAGCTCGGCGATGAGCTCCATGGCGCGAACTTTGGGCGCTCCGCTCACCGTTCCTTGGACCTGTTAGTCGACTTTCAGGTTTTTCTGGTGGCGCTACTGACCGGCGGGAAATATCGAGCGGAACGCGTCGAATCGCGTCTTGCCAGGTCGCAGTACGCCAGACACCTCCGATACCAGGTGCTGCACGTGCGAAAACTGGTTTCCACCCCATTAGCATCGTCATTCTTCTTTAACTTGATCGTACCATGCCTCATCGCATGATACACGGCGATCACGGTTAAGACGGAATTGCCTTACCTTTTGCACCACCATTAGCTTGTCCACCCGGGTAGTAAGTGGGTCGCACACTCGATTGACGTCATTTCGAGCCAAGTCCACCAACATAACCTGCCAGACCGTGGTAAGCTTTCAACGTTGCTGCATGCAACTTGTCGTCAAGAAACTCACATGTTCCGCCCGGTCTTTGAGTGAGTTGGAGAGCTCTTCTGCAAGTGCTGCATCTTCCTGCAGCGTCTTGCCCCGCTTGACAGTGCCCGCAATCGGATGGGTGATGATGCGACCTTGCTCCTCCTTAACCAGTAACTCGGGACTTGCGCCCACAATCTGGAAGTCGTCACAATCGACAAAGAATAGATATGGCGAAGGGTTCACGTTTCGTAGGTTCCTGTACACGTTGAATGGGTGCAGTGAGGTTGGCCTTGCAAATCGTTGTGAAGGCACTGCCTGAATGATGTCGCCAACGTTGATGTGCTTCTTCAGCTCCTTGACATGGTTTTCGTATCCCTCTCGTCCAATGTTCGATGTATACTCGTTGCCGACTTGGATGGGTCCTTGTTCTGGCAGCGGAATCTCCTTATCCTTCAAAATTGTTACATATCCTTGCAGTGTGCGTCTGGCTTCTTCGTATGCCTCTTCGAGATTGTCAAGGCTGTCTGGGACCTTGACATATGTTATGACCTTGACAACTTGCGCAAAATGATCCAGCGCGATCAGTGTGTCAAAGAGCATGAAAAAACTCTCGGGTACGCCCAGTACATCCTTCACATCGTCTCGCCTTGTTTTGGGTTCAAAGTATTTGACGCAGTCATATCCAACATATCCAACAGCCCCGCCGGTCATAGGAGGTAGTTGTATCGATGGTACAGTCGCAACACGGCTCTTTGCGAGTTCCTTCTCGAGGAGAGGTAGCGGGTCGGTCTCTTCTCCATGGCCAGGGCCTGTCTTGATGACTTTGCGAGGGTCTAGAAGTTCGTTGTTAGCCGCCTTTTCTGAAACGTTTTTTCCCAAGTACCGACCTGCGCCAACAAAGCTGTACCGTCCTATGGTCTCGGTAGTTGCAGCGCTCTCAAAAAGGAACGATAGCCTCGATTTCGATCTGAGCCAAGAGAGTCAGCGTGGGTGTCCCCTAAGCTCACTTTTGGGAGTAAATTTGTCTTGCACTCCTCCAGTATCCTCCGTCCTTCTGTCATCTACACAAGCTGCCACTCCTTGCATTGCCCATTTGGGTATTGCATGAGTCATACACTCACTTTGCGGAGATCTTCAGGTATATGCTCGACGGTGTCAAGAACTCGGCGGGAATCGAAGAGAATACAGGCACCAGGTTTGGTGGATTGGGAGATTTGATTGCCGCAGTCAACACTTCTCGGACGACGTCAAGCGATGGCTGAATGCCTAGCTGCTGTGGTCATGCGCTCAGTTTGGTGTCACTTCATTGGCCTGATCACAAACATACCTGTGGCGCCATAGCTACTCGGACACAGAAGGAATACTGTGTGAGTCTTGTCAACCGATAAGAAGGGATGTGTATGTGTCAAAGAGAGTCGTCGCAAAGTGTACTGAAGACACAATTGATGATTGTCTAGCCAATCGGAGCGGGCAATATTCCGATGCAAATTGCTATCGATAGAGAGACTCGACCGACCCCACTTTGCGCGGCTGAGTCCGCCCAGCCTCTCTGCAAGGCCACATGGGTGCCGCGGCACTACGCACGTCGCTGGCGGTGAACCTTCTTTCTCACACCCTCGGCTTGTTCAAGGCTCCCATCCCACAGCGCATCGCATCGCACTTTTTGGAGAGCTCAAGAGGAGGATGTGGCCCTCGCGCCGTTGCGACAGCGCCATGGATGTCCCGCGCACTCTTGAGCGGCCATGGACACCGCCAGAGATCGAAGACCGTCCATACGCACGCCCGGATCATTTCAACCCATACAGGAACTCACCCTCGCGATATTCTAGAGTGACAGAGCAACGCTGGCTGGACGAGGCTCATCGTGTACGCGAGCAACCCTCATGGATCACTAAGACCTATAATCCGAGAACCCCGTCCATAACATCGCGGCCGAAGCTCAGTTCATATCTCACTGAACCTCTCCCGTATACGCCTACGAAGGCATACCATTTTGAAGAATCTTATTCCCAGTCCAAGGGCATACCGCGCTACCCTTATACGCCTGAAAGCTCTCAGATATTACGCCGACATACTGAGGTTCCTACTTCTCCCACGCCATGGGATGATTATTCAGACCATTCTTTGTCACCTGTGCAAGATGCACTGTCTTCTTGCATTGCGCATTTTGAGGATTTGATTCAGTCACAGCAGCCTGATGAATATCAAATGGAATACATTCTAAGGCAGTTTGAGGCCATGGCCACGCACCTCTCAGCTCCTGAACCCTACGCAGGAGGGACAGATGCGGAAATATTTTCGCATTCCAACCAGGGTGCTGGAATCATGCAAGCTGAAGATGATAACGATGATCTTGCGGACGCGAAGAGATTATATCACCAGGCCTATGTTGCCGAAGTGGGGAATTATGTCGCAAGCGTACAGAAATGCATTGACGAGCTGAAAAAGCGACTAGATGAGGTCAAGACGCTGAACAGCATTCAACTAGACGTCATCAACGATCTGCGCAAGCAGATGAAGAACGTTCGTCAAAGCATGCGTGACGAACTTGAAAAAGGTGATGGCGGTGAAGAAGAAGAAGGAGAGAAATTCAAAATCGCCAAGGTTGTAGATTTGGACAAGGCAGGAGGAGACAAGTTGTCTCTAGAAGCTCGATGCGCAGAAGATGGCGAAGATGGACACGAAGACAAGCATCACGACGAAGACGATGACTTGGCCACGAAGGAATTCGGCATGGACAGTTGGCAGACGTTGGTCGAGGAGCAAGAAGAAGAAGATGTAGACGTGTCGCAAGAAATCCACAAGGAATACGCCAAACTTGTACGCAGCGCCGTGCATAATCTCACGGCGGATGACGACCTTTTTGCTGCACGGCCAGCGAAGCGGAGACTGATTACCATTATACGCACGCCACCCCCAAGGCGTAGCTTCTGGGCCTCGATTGGCGAGGCGCTGGATGCCATGTCTAATTTGCTGCTGGAAGACTGATGATGACGGTGACGATGACGATGACGATGATGATATATCACGATGTGCACGACGGCCATTTCTAAGACAGCTATTTGGACGTTTTGCACGTTTTTTCTTCTTTGGATTACTACAGATTGTTTGTTTCCTTTTCTTCTTTTATTTCTATCACTTACACACTCTTCTTTGGCGCGAGGATGACGATTGGGTAACGAAGGGTGCGCCAATGCGTGGGCTTACGAATGGTAATGACAATGTGGCTTAGAGTGCCCTTGGAGGCTATGATATGATTGAGTCGGTGGGCTGGCGCGGATGGCATTTTTTTTCTTTTTGTCTTCTCGCTTTGTTTTTCGTCTTCAGATCATCTGCATGAGCGTATGCAAGATACCCCAGTATTGACGTTTACAAGTGTTGATCTTTGTCTATGCCTGCTGCTTCTGACTTGCTTTTCTTTTTTGTCATTGTGTTTTACTTTTCTTTCTGACGACTCTTAGTCCCTTGGTAATGATACCTGCTATCGCTGTTTTACTACCCTATTCTCAGTTTACACCCCTCTCCCCAGTGTTCGATAATACCGAATAAGACATTACAATCACGAATCTTAGACTTGGTAGACGTTTGTATATGTTTTGGAGGCTCCAAAATGTATGCATTGGTATCACTTGAACATCACCTCCTATCATCTAGCCTCGGTTGTCCAATGGATGCTTACTCCACATAATCCAAGCTGCCCTTGCCAACTGTACCCTTGACTGCGCCCTCGCCCTTTTGCTGTCTCAACTTTTCCTCAAACTTGGCAAACTCCTGTATTGCGATCTCTTCCTCCTGGTCTAGAACCTGTTGCACGCCCTTGACTTCTTCGATATAGTGCATCAACATACTCTCTATGCCGTTCTTCAGCGTCACGGTACTCGAGTCGCAAGTTCGACACGCACCGCGCAGCTTCAGAAGGACTTGGCCGTCGTTGAAGCCACGGAATTCAATGTCTCCACCGTCTTCCTGGATCGCTGGACGGACGCGTGTTTCAAGGAGCTCCTTGATCATACCGACCACTTCATCGTCGTTTTCGTCATAGGCCAAGCTGTCGGCTTCTTGGCCACCTTGGCCTTGCTCTCCGTCTTTGGCAGCGACCGTATTGACGATTGGTGAGCCAGACGTCATGTATTCATTGATTATGGCGAAGACCTCGGGCTTGATGTGGCTCCATGGTGTGGACGAGTCCTTTGTGACGGTGATGTAGTCCGCGCCAAAGAAGACGCTGGTTACGCCGTCAATGTTGAGAAGTTGGGCGGCGAGCGGAGAAGGGTGCGGCGGTGCGAGTGTCGAGCGCGGATTTAGGTACTCGAGAAAAGGCGAGGATATCGATTCAGGGAGCACCCGTTGATTGGGGTTGAATTTCAACGCCTGGTAGTTTTCAGCAGGAGAGCGATATTGGCATCAGGTGGGGCATGCATACATCCGGGTTTGGTGTTGGCTCAGTTTGTATGAACATTGATCGGCGTGCAACGATCGCAGAGGGCGCAACTGCTCTCTGCTTCCATTTCTGCGCTGTTGGTCTATGTTGAAGCCGTAGAGTTGTGATGGGTGATGACTGCTGGTGCATGCATCTTGTGGCAATGCGTGGCGCTGAGCTGCGCAAATGTGTGGCGCGCGAAAGGGCGCGCAAAGCAGAGCGGGGGATTGTGCTCGAGGTCATTTCTAGGGCGAAGTTCGGATGTTGTGTGTGGTAGGTAAAGTGGTGCGTATTGTCGCAATGGCTGCGTGCTGAGATGAGAGTGGGAAAGTTTCCGGGACTCGGGCCAGACAAAGAAGTATGACGTTCATTGGATTATTCAGCCACACTGTGAGTGGTCCAGCGAGTTCGCCTAGTTACCGCAGTCGTGCAGGTTGGAACTTCATCTGCTTGTCTCAGGATTCTAGGGCATTCACGCTGTTTACAAGAAGGCAAAGTTTTTTTGTTTAAATATTGTCATTAATTATTACGTTTCATATCTTCCTATCGTACAGTTCTGCGTCGGCTATTCAAGCCCGCTGCTATGTCTTTGCGACTCAATCTCCGCCTACGTGTGGTATAATATGATGCATAAAAGTCGTTAAGTACAGTTAAAGAAATTGTGTGCTAGGATGCACATCGACTAAGAACAGTCTAGAGCAACACCAGCGTCAAGGTATTTGATGGTGGGTTTCGCTTAGTAGTTGGTGGCAGTGTTTCCATAAGTGGCGGTGTTGCCAGTAACAGCGTAGTTGCCAGCAGGAGCGGTGTGGTAACCAGAGCTGACAGGCTTGTGGCTGTCATAGCCGACATTAGGCGAAGCGACGGTGGAGCCAGTGTAGGCGGTGTCGTGGCTAGGGCGGTAGTCATGGGTGCCGGCAGGGGGAGCAAGACCGCCGGTGGTAGCAGGAACAGCAGCAACTTCGGGGTCACGGTGCTCAGTGATGCGGTTGGCCTTCTTGCGCTGCCAGAACTTCATGCCGGAACCCTTGGTGTAGCCGTTGGAAGGACCAGGACCAAAGCGCTTCTCCTTCTTGTGGTGGCGCATGAGGCACACTTGCAAGAGGGCGCTGAGCAAGAAGAGGACAGCACCAATGATGGCGACGGCAAAGCATGCGGTGTTGAGTTTGCAGGTCGTGCCAAGCGAAGCAGCGTAAGTAATCTGGTTGCCCTGACCATCGGAACCGAAACCTTCCTTGGAGCGCGCAGGGCCATTGCCAAGAGGAGTGCGGACGTTGCCAGAGCAGCTGGATGCACCATCACGAGTCATGACAGCAATGGCAACCATAGCACCGCAGCAGAGTATGTCGAAGAGTATGCCGGTGATAGCAAAGATTGTCTATCAAACGGTCAGCATGCAATTGTGAACGAGGCTCAAAACTTGTTACCTTTCCGCCAAGGAAGCATGTCAACAAGACAGCAAAGATGGTATAGAGCACCACGGCACCAGAGAGACCCTCGACAGCCTGTTGCCAAGTGGGAATGTGGACATTGCGGTCAGCCTGTACAGCCAGGAAGTAACTGTAGATTCCCAGTATAACAGCAGCACAGCAGAACTCGAGGGCGTAGAGGGCCGTGGAGCCAAACTTCAATGCAGCGCCGCCGAAGCCCATGGTCGCGATAGTGGTCAAGTGTGGAGAGGGAAGATACGGTGGTGTTTGAGGAGTGTATGCAGGATATGTGGATGAGAGCAGGGCACCAGGACACCAGGGCGACAGGATTTATGTGCGTCTTGAGCATCCGACTGGCGATGACGCAGGGCGGGTCTTGCAAATCACGTGATGGATGCGCACCGCCATGCGTGCCTGCCCAGTTGCGACATGTGTCGTGTCGATCACGGGCCCGTGCCGACAGTGCAAGCCACCATCGAACCCTGCTTTTTGCTTTTCACGGTCCAACCAACGTCATGGCCTTGCAATTCAAAATCACGCCCGCCTCTGTCGAGTTCCAGGCTCGCCATGGCCATGCTGCCAAGTAGGCGCTTGCTATCATCCTCCCTTTGCTGCCCTCACCACCCTCCCCTTTGCCGTGTCTGCACAACACGCTCACGTCGTCCCCAATTGGCGACGCCACAAAGCCACACCCTTTCTTGCAGCGTGTTGCGGTGAGGCAATGCAGGCTGAGGCCCCTGCATGCAGTAGCCACCCGTCATCCTAATTCAAACGTCCGAGGACAGGCTGATATCACCATTTCGCAACTCTCCTTCTGCGTCCCCCATGCTATTTCCTCGGGCACCACGTCATCCGCCAATCATTCTGCAGTCCATGGGATGCGCAAGCCTGCAGTAAACTGCAGTCCTGCCTGCCGTGTCTACCGAACAATTTGCGCTGACGCTAACCATGGTTCATCACCACGTTTGCGCCAGTCTTTTGTTATTCTTCCGAGGGGTACTTGGCTACCAAACTTTAACACGACCCTAGGAGGTCTGCTGGCCCCGTCGTGGTTGGCAGTGTCGTCACACCTGTTGACGCTTCGCAACGAAGATCTTGCTCGCGAGGGCTGCATCGCCAGCGCACTAAGCTAGCGTCACTAGAGAGGGCTTCGGCGACCCTTGATGCCGTGCGCCTACTGCGACCGTGTAAACATCATCTTCCTTGACGCGAACTTGTTGATTTTGAAGCTTCGCTGTCTAGAACCTGTCTCCCTTGAGCGCTCACTGCCCTGACAGGTTAATCAAGTTCTATGGTACATGATTGCACTTCCATCATGCGACATGGGTATTCAGTCGATCGCCAGTACATCGATGATAACTCACCCACTACTACAAGCTTTAGCGCTTCAACATTTCAAATTGGCTAACCTTAAACTACCATAGCATAGTGACCAAAGCCATCACGTACGCTAGTGCCATGCATGATCGGATCATCTCCGTCTGCCTCAAGATTGGTCGACCTCACCGGCCGGAAATCACTGGTACCATTGTAGAGAGTCTCCCCACGACCACGGCCCCTTTCTTTCAGGACATACGGCAACACATACTCTCAAGAGACTCAGTAGCAAAAATGATGCCGTTGTTCCCAGTCAAGGCCAATTATTTCCCAATGCTAAAGAGCAGGTTTGAGAACACGAGTGAAATTGTATATGGCTATTTCTTGCGTTCGTGTGCTGATTCGGTTCCGTCACAGCAGTCTGGATGATTGGAAAATATTACTTTTGACACAGGGACTCGACCAAAGTCAGAGAACGACGGCCATGGCACCCACATCATCAGTTTCACGAGGTTTGCCGTGGTAATGCGTATGGCATTATCACATTTTGTAGCTCTCAGTTCTGATCTCGCCAGTGTCTGGATAGAGCGTAATTTGAGCAAATCGAAGGTCAATTAGTGATCCATCACGCCCGCCAGATGCATATTTGTCACATCTGGCAAATGTTTCTCGGACCACCCGAGATATTGCCTCGATGTGTCCTGTAGACTCTCTCGGCTCACTGATAGCCATAGGATACAAGTTCTAGATATGCTGTTGCCAATTACCACACTCAAACAATGTGCCATTAAACAGTCCAAGGGATGCCTATTCCAATGGGTGTATGGTCGTTGTACAAAGCGCTTGTGACAGAATGGGTCGAGCCAAGTCGACATCCTATAATTTCCTATAGTACACAAAGCAAGGAAGCAGACAAGATGAAAGAAGATCAAGTAGACTTTTAATATTAACAAAACTGCCTACAACTTCTTAAAAATCTTAAGCCACGTCTAGCATAGCCGTATGCAAGCGTAGTGCCAGCCCTTGTTCATGATGCTGCGCAATTTGTGCTTCGTTATTAGCCTTTGTTTGCAGTTGCGCTTCTGTACGCCTGTTGTTTCGCGTTCGTGTTCCCATCGTAATATGCCATAGTTTTGTATATCAACTGCCTGAGAAACACGAGATACTATGTGCGCAAGAAAACACACTGTGACAACTACTGCAACTCGTCATTAAAGTTATTCCGGAAGCCATTATGAAGGTGAATAATGTAATCCAGACTGCATGAGTCTTAGCAATTCGAGCAGGGTAGAGAATACCATGTTTCCAAAAATAACCGTGTACTCTTAGTAAAGAAATCCAGTCTTAAGATGAACGCATTGAGTAATCTTCACACCATGCTTCCTTCAGATCCATCGGAGTTACGCTCCGCATCCTGTTAATAGTACGTTGGAATACCCCAATCAGCCGACCTAACTGTGTTATTAGAACTGCATTTTTATATCAAGTAGTCAGCGGTTTAGGAAGCAAGGGTACTGGCTAGAATCTAGACCGAGTATGACAAAAAGCAGTTTAAACTAAAGATAAGAATGATCCATTAATACGGTGTCAGTGGAGATAAAACCGCATTGACAGCGATGTGCCATCTACTCGCACTGCTTCATTTAACTCTGGAGGGTTTTCCTCTGCTGTAAAGAATTCTTCGGTCGATGATGCTTCCCGGAGCAACGCCAAACTACATCTCTGTTGCTCACAGTGAAACGCTGCTCGAGTACCATTTACCTGAGAACAGCAGCTGTAACAGTATCCTATAGTATAAGTATTTGTCACTGGACCTGCCAAACTCTAATGTTTGCGATACAATCTACTTGTACGAGAGTGTTTCCCCATACTCTATGCTAACAAGTCTCAAATCTTGAATCGTCCAACTAAGGATTGACCTTCCGTGGTTCCAGAGTACCCAACTGGCCGATATGCTTCCTAGAGAAGCAGCAACACATAAGTTTCAACATCAAAGCTGAATTAGAAAGACTCGGATTACCGTCCCTGACTGCACAACACGTCGAATCCCAACACCCTACTACGAGTATGAGCAATTTCGTACCTGAAGAGCAGACTTGGGAACAATCAATCTGTTGATTCGATTGATTGGTTCTTGATTGATTCGACCAACTCAATCAATTCAAAAATAAAGCAGCTGGACAATCTATCAATCAATTCAACCCAGCTTGGAGCTGCCTACCAATCAATCAATTCAATCAATATGGGACTCTAGAATTGAATTGATTGATCCCAAGTCTGCTGAAGAGCTCCACCCCCTTCTAGCTTGGGTAATCAAACTAACTTGAGATTCTCAAATCACCCCCACAGGTGAACATGATACAAGACTGCTAGCGAGAAAACAGTAGCGCAACATTGCCACTAGGATAACCTACTTTTGTACAGCAACTCACATTACAATAACCTCAGTCACACATGACGTCTCCACCATTCAAAAACCCAACCAGTGCACATTCTCTCGCTATACCAACACACCCCTCTGGTCTCGCTACGCCTGGAAAACAGCAAGACAGTATCAAGATCAGTTGCCATAGCAATGTAAACAAACTCATACTCCTGCCTTCTATCATCAACCATTCCCCATCCCATACTAGATATGTATCATCATCATCATCATCCCCATGTCAAATAAAAAGAACAGTCTTACAAGACCAACAAAGAGTCACCACAGCAGCGATCCATCCATATTTCATTCTAAACGACAGGCAACTTCCATCGCATATGACCGAAAAGCGAGCTCGCGGACCCTTGTATCCAAGGGAGAAGAGAATAGCGAGTCAGTTGCTTGACTTGGATGCTGGTGAGTGTAAAAAGAAAAAGTGGGTGGGGGGTTGGTGTTGGGGTTGGAACAGGATTACAGAGAACTAGAGTAAATGTTTCTTTTTGCAACTATTCAGAGTAAAAAGTCAGATAAAAAGACGCTCGGGTCTGCACTGCCGCAGTGCGTTTGTAAGAGAGGATGCATGTGTTGGTGAGGTAGAAAGGAAAAGTCAACAGGACGGTTATAATGTCGCCGGTTATGAGTCAAGAGTGAGAAGGAGAGGTACATGGACATGTAGAGAAATAATGTGAACCTAGTTCAACCGCAGGAAAGATATCTGCCAAAAAAAAAAGAGAATAATGGGAGGGTTTTCGAGTGGAAACAAGAGTTTCTACGATTCTTCAACATGCCTAAATCCAGAAAGATTCTGCTATGCTGCTCTCCGTAGCTTAGATAATGTTGCCTTCCCAGCTCTGCTTTCGTTTGCCCTTCCTAGCTGCTCGGAAATCCACTGGCCCACTTCCGCAAGTTTCTCAATATCCACGCCAGTGCTTGCTCCCAAGCTATGGAAGCAGTGAACAAGGTCCTCGGTAGCCACATTTCCAGTTGCACCCGGGCTGTATGGACAACCTCCAAGACCTCCCACTGCCGCGTCAAAGGTACGAATTCCATGCTCAAGAGCTACGACCGAGTTGACTAGCGCTTGGCCGTACGTATCGTGGAAGTGAAGTGCAAGATCGTTTTTGTCAATACCAGCCGCATTCAGCGTCTTCAGAAGCTCCAGCGTCTTGGGTGCAGTACCCATACCCGTAGTGTCCCCGACCGAGATCTCATCGGCGCCCATCTCCAACAGACTCACTGCTAACTCTGCCACTTTATGAGGATCGACATTCGGACCTTCGTATGGGCAACCGAGTGCAACTGAGATGTACGCACGCACGTTCAGATTCATTTCCTTTGCCTTGGACATGATGGGCTCAAAACGCTTGAGCGATTCTGCTATTGAGCAGTTTGTATTCTTTTGGGAAAAGGACTCCGTCGCCGCCGTGAATATTGAGACCTCGTGTATAGGTGATGATGGCGAACTTGATGCTTCGGCACCGGACGAGGCGGATGGCATGGCGTTAGGGCCGTTCGAGGATGTGTTCGGCGCTGGTGCATTGTCTGTGCCTGGAGAAGGCGGGGGTGTCGGATATGCATCTTGACCTAGCTGGGACTTGGACTGCCACGTAGAGAGGAAGTTGTCGAGCCCTTTGACGTTTGGCAAAAGCCATTGGTACGTGATTGGTCGCGACGAGGGTGGTGAATGGGAAAGTAAATGCTCGAGTATCTCGGCAGAGTTGGCCATCTGGCTTCACGGTTAGCAGAGTTTGGATAGCTTCGAGTGTGTCGCTCTCACCTGCGGGACCCATTTTGGCGCGACAAAGGAGCCCGCTTCGATAGTTGTCAAACCAGTTTTTGCCAACCTCTCCACAAGGTCAATCTTTGTCCCCAATGGCACAGTCTGCTTCTCATTCTGCAATCCATCCCGTGGTCCAACTTCTACTATGCGAACGTGGTCGGCGCGGCTAGAGGCGGCTGAAGCAAATGAGCGTCGACACGGATAACGCGCCGCGAGACGCGCAGAGCGGAGGCAGAGGAACTTGGAAGACATGGCAATGACGGAGGGGTGTACGGTACTTGAATCAGACCAGACAATAAAATATGAAAATGACGTGCATAGCTGTTAGACTGTTTGTGGGGTTGATGTTTGCGGGGATCCTTCACCGAGGTGGAACGAGCTTGCGCATGGACCAAGTCTCCCACCCATGCCGGCTTGGAGCTCCAAGCTCGCTTGCTTGAGAGAACTGGCACATGGCTACCATGGCAGAGCGTCTGCAAAGACCACAACCTCGCAGCGTATGCAATGTATCATGGATTGCCGCTGTCAAACCCCCTCTCGCCATGCAGCCTGGTCTGTGAACGGACTGCTTGGGGCTATGGCGGAGTACATCCATCATTGTGCATATGTCTATTATTGATTGCACACATCTACTGTTGATTATGAGTCTACTATCAATTGTGCCCCAATCTTCCTCTCTTTGAACTGCATTGTTGAGATGCAGGAATCCCCTATAAAGGAATGGCCTGCAGAGTGAGGTGTCCATCTTGACCTTGGACAAAGACTCATCATATCAAGCTGCCCCCACTGCCTGCTGCTCGCTCACAATCCATAGTCGATGGCGACATCGTAGTGTCCACAAAATCCGATGCCATTAACGCTTTGAAGTTGAAATTGCCTGTGCATAGCATGCAGGACTAAGGCCTTTTGAGCTAGTCAGCCGAAACTTTGTGAAGCGCCGTCAGCCGTGTCCAATAGCTCTTTCACGTGCTATATGCATCCATCTAGCGGATCTTCGAACTGCCAGACCCTGGCTAACAGAATAGACGGCCCTTGTTGTTAGTAACGTCGCTTGGAGAGCACACTGCATGTGCGCGTGCTCAGCAGCCGAATGTATTTCAGCCTTGGGGGGACAGCATTGACACTAGAGCCCTTGACCCAGTTGTAGTGGGTCCCATCGACGGTGCTGTCCGCTAGTGCAGAGTGGTCGTGGACAGAGGAAACAAGACGCTCCTCGGAGCGTTGAACTGGGTTCTTTACCGTAGCCGCCGGTTGTTCATGATCCTGCGCTTACCTACCTGCTATCATGGCGTTCCCACCAGGGAACCAGTTGTGGTGATGATAATGATGATCCTCATCATTTCGACTGCACGGAAACATTCCTCGATTGAGTCAACCTCGGCCCTGTCATGTACAAAGCTATTTGAAGCGTCTGTTGTCGGACCGGGCCTGGTGAAAACCTGGCTCCGGGAAGGGACGTCTGGAGATTGTGCATGGCGCCGGGAGAATTGTTTCGGCGGAGATTAGGATTGTAAATAGTAGTCGTGGACCGCTCGCTACGAGCCAAGTCCCACACGGTGTTGCAATTCGCCTAGTCACAGGCTGCGGACATACTCCGACCCCAAGCAGTTTAGGTTTCAGACTGTTAGTTGGAAGCCTTGACCGTAGCATAGCAACAGTAGCCTGAGGAAGCGAATGTACAAGGCCGTGGCTCTCCTGTTAGTGTCTCTGGCCATTTCAAGGCGGTCTGTCGGCACTTGTGAGGCTCCGTGTATGTATTTGCTATTTAGTACGGTGTCATGGTCTGGCGTGCGTAGGCCCACTGGCAGTGGTGGGTGCTCAGCATGCAAAGAGAGACGGCCGAAGTGCAGTCAGCCTGTACCAGACTGGCAAGGCGAAGTGGGCAAAGGCGCTCTGTGGCCTCGTATTCCCCCCATACTCTACCCCGCGTGTGCACGACTGCACGCAGGCGCATTGACGAGGATATGTTTTCCCCCAGGCACAGGCAGAGGAAGGGCTAGTGAGGGCTGGGGTTGAAAATAGGCTGGACTAGCAGGACGACAACCACCTGCTGACGGGAGTTTGGAGTTGCTTGTTACCTGAGACAAATCGTTGAGTGGTGGAGCGTAGCCAGCGTACCAAAGGAGCGCATGTCGCCGATGCAAGTGTGGCTTGGCGCTCACGTGCCCATCTGAGCGACTAGCGATCAGCGACTAGCCTAGCCTAGCCTAGGCCGTGGTAATCGGTCAGGACACAGTTCGCTGACGCTGCGCCTTGGACTAACAAGCGTGGCAGACGGGTTGGAGGCATGCCCACGCGCCCGCGCCGGCACCGAAGCACATGGACGACTCGACGCTTGTTTGCAGGTGAGATTCTGCACATTCGCAACGGGCGGCCTAAGAAGGGCCGGCATGGCATGCCGAGTCCAGGTTGATTGCGCACTGGAGGATTCGCGGCAAGGAAACGCGCAGTGCTGACAGAGGCTCCGCAGTGCTGAAGAGTACAGGCACAATACGTACGTACGTACGTAGATACATACATACAGCAAAGGGTTGTCGCCGTGGGGGTGCCAGGATGCCGATGGTCATATCGCTCTCTCATCAGGCCCGCATGGCTGTTATCACGGCGGTCCCACAAGAACGGTTTGTGCCAAGGCGACATGCACGACCGGCAACCGACAGGCAAGCAGGCAGAAGACAGCCAGACAAGCACACAGCCAGACAGACAGACAGACAGACCGACAGCCAGACGACAGCTGGTGTGGCTGTCGCCCGGGTTTCCAATGGTACACCCCCGGCCATTGCGTGCAGCTGTGCATCATGCCATCATCCACACGAGCGCACGCCGTGGTCCTCGATGTCATCGCAATATCCGCGCGCGCCGTTGAACGCCTTGCCCTGTGCCGTCGCGTGCATCATGGCTCAAATTGCATCACCCTCGCGGCAGATCAGAGCTTGCTGCTGCTGCTGCTGTCGTCTGTGGCCTCTGCGGGGTTGGCCTTGTCAGTGGGCGCACGACGAGGATGACCAGGCCGTTTCCTCGACCCTTACACCCCTTACGTACTCGTTCACGCCCCTGACTCGGCACAAGGCTGGCTTCGACGACGATGACAACGACGACGGACGATGGCGGCGGCGGCTGGCTTCGATGCTTCTTCGTCTCGGTCGGCTCCGTGATGGCGCTTGGGCGGCGTCATTCGCCCGGAAGGCTTGCCTGGCTCTGCAAGTGCTGGACCTGACGCTATCAGCAGCGCGCTGGCGGTGCAGCAGCGAGCGCCCAACCACGCCCATTGAACGCCTTTCCCTCGCCCCGGCCGCTCGACACGGCGTCTCAGTGGTTGGTCCGCGTTAGCTGCTCCGACCTTAGCGGCCGGTAGTAGATCGGGGTACGCTGGCCCCCCATTGGTGGACCTTCCGTGGCGTCCAGCCCTCTCCGTCGTGCAGTAGGCCACTGTCGCCATCCTCCAAGCTTCTGCTGGGGGCGGCCGCCTTTTTTCCACGATGTAACCCGACCTGGCTGTTGCCCGACCCTGCAATTCGCCCTCCCTGTGTGGGGTGGTTGTAGGGGTCGCCACTGTCCAAAGCCTTGCGCCCGCTGCCAGAACATGCGGGCACCAGGCCTGCTCCCTGCAGGCCACATCCTTCATGCACATCTCTCAAGATGACCACCTCTTGTCTTAATATCCCTAGCCTACTCTATGCCGCGGCATTTTGCATCCTTCCTCCCTTGGCATGCGAAGTGCCCTTGTCCACTAGGCCCTGACCTTATCAGACCGGGACCAAGCTTCCTTTACCCAGGCCCAGTCAAGGCCAAAATAATACTTACCCACCGTGACGCGCTTCTTCTATGCTCCATTGAGCATTGTTGCCCCCTCACTGTCTTGTCTATTCTGTTTCCACACACCTATCATACTTTGCTCCACATACTGCAGATGCAACATTGCAGAGTACCCCAATAACAACACTCTACCTCTTTCATTCCCCTCCCTCCCGCCCGCCCACCATGGCCGTCTCTCCAACTACCACCATCACGCAGCCCGTCGAGGCAAACAAAGCCCAAAGCACCACTACCACTACCACCAACACCACCGCTGCCGCCGCTGCCACAGTCAACAACAACACTACCTCTGCTGCTGCTGTCCCAAGGAAGCGAAGAAGAAGAGCCCCTGCTACTGGAGCCACCGAGGATTGCTTTGCGTGCAAGAAGCGTCAAGTCAAATGTGACCGACGCCGTCCGTACTGCGGCCAGTGTGTCGAGATTGGCAAAGAATGCTCCGGCTACCGCACTACTCTGACCTGGGGCGTGGGTGTAGCCAGCCGTGGAAAGCTTCGAGGCATGTCTTTGCCCGTTGCCAAATCCCCTCCTTCCACTGCCACACAGGAACCAAAAGCACAGCGGATGAATTCTATTGCTTCAACCAGCACCTCCTCCGTCACCAGCTCCCACCAAGACCAGCACTCTTTCAGCCACCGGGCCAGTATCGACTTTGGTGCTCACTCTCCAAGGAGTCCTACCAGTCCCATTTACTCTGCGCCCCAAGAATACCAGTACTTTAGCCCTACCAGCCCAATACCCATACCCAGTCCTTCAACCCCAATGGGATTTCCCATACAGCAGCATAGGGACCAGTTTGAATTCTTGCACCCACAGGCCTCCAAGTTCAGGCATCACCAACCCCACCGAGGTCCCCTTCAAAGGTTACATACCACACTGCATGTACCCTTTGAAGACAACGGCATGTCGGCTTCATCCGCATCTCTGGGCACCTACAGCGACAGCGACTTTCCCTCACCAAGCGAGTTTCCAAATACACCCGTAGATGAGTTTCCGTTTGCAGACCCCTCCATGCCGCGCTATCCATCATATGATCACGCGCCCATGAGCTCCCTGGACAGCTACTTCCTCAACCAAGCCCCTCGCTCATTGCCCGTTGGCGATGACATGAGTTCAAGTGTGAGCTCAGACCAAAGTCTACACGACTATCCTGAAGTCGGCACGGCCCCACAAAGCATGGGCCCCATCGTCTTTCAAGATGTTTTTGCAGAGGGAGAGATGAGCTCGAATTTCAATGGATTCCAGCCTGGTTTTTCCTTTCTCCCGTCGGAGGGTATGTCTTCCTATGGCTCTGGCCCCCTGTCTCAAGACGTACTGTCGCTCACCACTTCTATTCCCCAGAGTCTTACCATCGCTTCGCCACTTTCCCCGCGGATGCTATCCCTCCTGGACTACTACGACAGATTTATATGCCCGGTGTTGGTGGCTTTTGACAGCCCACAAAACCCCTACCGGATGCACATCATACACTTGGCCATGCAAAACGAGGAGCTGCAAAACGCCATTGGTGCCTTGGCCACCAATAACATGCGCATGCGCGGGGGCATAGAGGGGCGCCGCCTAAGTGTGCTCCACGATACGCGGCTGATACCGGATCATGCGTACTCGCAGATGACTACCAAGGAGCTGCGCGAGATGCATGGCGAAGCCACCGACGAGGAGAAGCATTACAAGGCCAACTCGATTACTCTGCTCAATAAGAAGCTGGTCGACTACGACGGCTCGCAGGACGATTCCGTACTCGCTACACTTCTTATTCTCTGTCTTTTCCATGTCTGCGACTCTGGCTTCACAAAGTTCAAAACACAGCTTGCAGGTGTGCAGAAGCTGTTGAGCTTGCGCGACCGGAGCATCCAGTCTGAGTTTGTTGGGTGGATCGAGACCTTCTTTACTTGGTTCGATGTCATGACTGCAGCCGTCAACGATCGTGAGATTGAAGTTCGCGGAGACTCGCTCGACATGATGAATCTGAGTGCCAATCTGGGTGCGCTAGAACACCACTCTGGTTGCGAAGGACGACTCTTCAAACTCATTGCGCGGCTTGGAAGACTCAACTTGCTTAGTCAAAACCGGCCTGTACGCGACAACGACGACACGCCCACATCGTCGCCGCGACCTAGAAAAGTCAAAGATTTCTATTCCTTCAGTTTCGACAACATGGACGGCAACGGTTGGGGCACGCGTATCAACGACCAAGTCGATCCCTTTACTTCGGCACGCGACGATCCCCGCTCTGCGTTCTGGACAGAGTGGAACGATCTTCGGATCCGGCTACAAGAGTGGGAGTTTCCATCGCCTGGCGAAGTGCATTTGACTTCCTGCGACGCAACATCGTCGATGCTTGTCATGTCTCCAGAACAAGCGGCGCTTCTTCACATCAGCGAGAGTTTTCGCTATGCAGCGCTGCTTTACACTGAGCGGCTAGCCCAGCCGACGCTTCCTCCATCATCACTCAATTTCCAGAATCTGGTGGCGCAAGGCCTTTATCACATCTCGCAAATCGGCATGACAAGTTGCGTCAACAAATTCCTTTTGTGGCCACTGTTTATCATTGGTACAGAGTGCGTTGATCCCGAACACCGCGCTGTTGTGCGACAGCGGTGTGTAGAGATCCAACGCGAGAGTGGCTTTTTCAACAACCTCAGTGGCCTAGAAGTGCTTGAGCGGGTATGGCGGGAAGACGACGAGTGGTCAGATGGCGACATGCACGTGCCGAGACAAAACGGGCCTTTTAGCACAATGCAGCATCCGTTCCGATGGAGGAGGGCAATGGATCGCGTGGACGGAGAGTATATTGTCATTTGATCTCCCTTTGGCTTGCTGGACTACAAGCTATACGAAGGTTATGACGAAGAAACGTGCATGAAAAATACATTATGATGGGGGAGTTTGGGCATGCGGGGCTGGATGGAAAAGGAAATGGGGTTTCGGCTCTCCTTTTGGTGGTTATTTTTCCTTTTGTGTAGCGATGTTACGAACGCCGATATTCCTGGCTCTATTGTAAGTAGTAATGTATCGAGCAAAAAAAGGCCCTGCAAATGCATGCTTAGATGCACAGTAAATGAAATCAACACATGTATTACTATACTCTCACTCGATGCTTGGATTCGCTCTTGTCGGACCCCGAGCTGCAAGATGGGGCCCACACCGGAAGAGAGGGTTGAAGCTGATCATCCCCGGATCATGATCATAATGCTGCACCCGCATCGCACATGCGTCCCCACGGCCCCTGCGAGGCTGTGCAAGTCATGACGGCCCCCTTCGTAGACGCCGAACGTAAAGGTTGCAATTGCAGTTACACAGGATTTCGCGCACTTGCCGGTCAGCAATTATGGTGCACCATGGTGCCGATCCGTCTTGTTGCGTGTTATGTGCGTACAAAACCTGTCTGGGCTGTATCCCGACGCCACGTGCAACGTCCGATGTCGAGCGAGTAAACTGCAACGGTAACCGCGTGCCCTCTCATCCTTTTGTCGATTCTTGGCCGGGCCTTGATCGTCAATAGAAAAAAAAGGGTGGGGCCAGTCACGACGCACGAAAGGGTAAGCTGGGCCGTTCCAGCTGATCCGCTCACATCATGTCAGCGACAAGGTGTTTGCGACCACTCAGGGTTCACAGGGGGGCCACACACACACACCGGTTACATCCTTTTCCTCCCCTCTCAAACTATGATGGCTGAGATTTAGGCAAAGTGGGATGGGATTAGTCGGGTAACCCCAGAGAGGAGAAAAAGAGAGAGGCGGGGCACGAGCTCTATCCGGAGCCGCCACGAACGAACATCTCCCACGGAACCCAAGATCCACCCGCGCGTACTACGGGAGGAGGAGGGGGTGGTGGCCCACCTATCTCGTGCCTTCTTTGAGAGACATTCGGTCGTGTCGTATCGGGAAAATGGCAGGTTTGCCGTATCCAACAGTAATTCCATCTGTGAGGCTGAAGTGAAGTGTTGCCTGAATGCGAAGAGGGCGACTTTGTACAGAGGCGTGCGCGCGCGCATGCTTACTCGCTCGCTCACTCCGGGCTCAGCTTGTAACCACCAAAAAAGAAAAAGAGAGGGAGATCTACGGTGATCTCTGCCAGGTACCAAGTATCGTCAACCAGCCATGTGTGCTACTGTTTGGGCGACAGTGCTTCAGGCACGATGGTAGGAACCTCGGTAGCACGTGCAATCGCCTCATTCGCTACGCCTGTCGTTTCTACATCGACTCGTAGCGACATATAGACTAGAAGCGACATATAGGCTGCGGCTTTGTTTTGATAAGGTCTCCTGTACTAGTACTCATGCACCCTTACTACATCCCACCCCCGCAAAAAGCAAGCACACTAGGGGGGAGGGCCTTTTGATTCATGTGAACGGGGCAAGGCACCAAAAAGAGAAACGCGCTGATGGCGTATGGCGTACACACGTGTTCCGCTTGCTTGCTTGCTCAGTCCTTCAATGTTGGTTGCGTATCCCCTTCCCCCCGCTACACTTGTAAAATTCAGGAGAAGGGCTCAGCGTCATCGCATTGTTGAACTAAACCATCTAATCTCCGTGGCGGATGGGGGTTTCAGCCAACAGGGAAACGTCGTTTGGAGATACAGCCTGGGCTAACATGTTTCGGCAACAGCGCTGCAGACTGGGGCATTTCATTTCCCCGACTAGGGGACCAATTGCGCACCAGAACGTGTGAGGCGTTTGTATTGCCAGAGCGCGCCTTAAAAATAGTGGTAGGTTGTTGCCGGATGGGCAAAAGAAAAAAAACATCGATTGCCGCCACGGGATGCCCGACTGGCTGGCTCTTTGCTAGCCATGAAGATCTCAAAGCTAAAAGGGATACCCTACGTGTACTGGATGCCGTAAGCCGGTTACTTGTGTGTACAGGAGCCGCTACGACTTGTTACATAGGACAGAACTACTTTAGAGTACGCCAGCCGCGCACAGAAGGTTTCTTGGCAACTCGGGCCGGCCGTCAGCCCCCAATCGTGCCATATCTTGGCACACAAAGGGTTCGCCCTTGCACTCTTTCCATGTCTCGCATGGTAGATCCGGGGAAGCAATCTTGTACGTAACACCGGCAATTTGCTGTCATGTGCGACTTGGGAGGTACATTGCCGCGAAACAGGCGTATGTACATACTCGTATTGCTTGTCCAAGCATCCATAGGTGCCAATTTCCATTTTTACGGCCGAGTCATGGTGTTGCCATTCAAGATGCTAGGGGCGCTTAGGAGCCTGCCTGCCTCATGACCAGGTAACGTTTCGGGGCGGGCCATTCCAACAAATCCGCAAAAAGGCCCGAACAAAGCTGTCGGTAATTAGAAACTTTCCTCAGCTTGGGGAGTAGCCGTTGACGAGTGATTTGTTCCATTGTCTGGCCGAATGACGCAATGGCTGCAGGAGAAGAAAAAAAGCAGATAAGGTGAAGGCGCGTGTCTCCAAGCCGGCCTGACCATGACATCGCGTCCGGCGTTCTCCGGAAAAGATGTTGACCAGGAAGTGGTTTTTTAGCTTTGACATGTCATTATTGCCGACGTTTCAATCGGGCTTCGCCGTTGCGCCGGAGAAGGCAAATCCCGAATGTTGGAAAATGGGTCTACGTACTATGGCAGATACTATCATCAATCGTATAAACTCCCGCAGCATTATTCTTCCGGGTCCACCGTTTCCTCGCGAGTCAGTCAACGAGACGACAGGACCAAGCATTTGAAGAGGCTATTGGAAGCGCCAAGCATCGTTAAAAGTAGACGATGTTACCATAAGTCGTGTTAAAAGAAACATGGCACAATTGTGTCATCATCTCAGCAAAGGCCCTGAGCACAGACTATCACCCAGCATAGCCTTTGAGAAACCGAGGACACTAAGCACGCGATCTTTCAACCACTATAGCCCTCGGCATTCGTATCCCGATTGTCAATCTTGCGCTCTTTTCTTTTTCTTGGAATACCAGCGCCTAATAATTCGTTATTCATAGTCTATCCTACGCAGCAGCAGAAACACGCCCTCATTCACCCAAACCCCTGTCATCGAGATCCCAGATCTTCTCAGCTACTCAGCCAAAAGCCGCTGTAGATAACACTGATGCCCACGTGCATCGATAGCAAAAAAGCAAAAGTGTGTAAATGCTTGCTTGCGCTATGGCCTGCCGTTTTGCTACAGGGCTGGTGATTGAAGCTCAGACCTCTCGCGTAGATATTCACGGTCCAACCTCCGTCACATCCTTATCAGCGGTGTTCCTTGCTCGGGTTATGGTTTGAGCATTCCATTATCTCAACTTCATCACCAGATGGATGCATGTTCCGTAGAACACCCGTATCCTTCTTCTTCACATACCTGCATTGTGTGCAAAAATGGCGGCGTTGAGAAGCCGAGCTAGAAGGACCAACGGGCTTGATCCCAATCGGGTTGCCAATTCTGACACCCATTACCTTGCGCGGCTCAACCCTCTTGAATCCTGCAATCCTTCGTTCGCGCCCCAACCGCCGGAGCCTTCATACGTCCGTACAATCATTGCGGCAAGATCACGCCACACCGCTCGTTGTTGTTATGGATGGTTATAGCCCCCACATGCATCTTCGTTTGAGGAAAAAAATAGTCACGGCCTTACGGAAGAACCGGCGCAATGTCATTCCGTCCGAGCAACATCGACTCGCCTTTGTCTCTAATCGCAGCACAAGGCCACTAACGCCTCGCCGACCAATACAACCTCCCCCCCCCCTTCGCATCACTCGCGACGCAAGGGTATTTTAAGCACTAGTGCACCGAATGTTCGATTCGAGAATCCACGGACATGGTACGGGCGTGAAGCTCAATTTGTACAAGGCTGTGCAGTTAACGTGCAGATATGTAGCCGCGGGAGGTAAACCGCTTGTGGATAGCTACCAGCCGCTGTGCTTGGCTCAGAGAGGCAGAGCGACACTCTCTCTTTGCGGCAGACGAGGCCTAGATCTTCACGAGGTCGATAACCGATGAGTATCCAAATTAATTCTAGATCACAGTGTTCAAGTATCAGCGTTGGAGTCTCGAACGAAGATCAGCACAACGGGAAACGACTATCAGAGCCCCGCTCAAGTTGGTCTGGACATCCATCAGGACTCTGTACTACGGAAGCCAGAGTTTCGGGAGTCCTGTCCTAGAACTGATTGGCGGACAAAAGAGTGAAGGAGTGAAATGCCATGACGATTAACTAATTGTTGTGCGCAGCAGGATACGAGTAAAGTCCACAACCCCATAGCATCTCCACAGATAACGGTCTTGCTACTCAAACCACACTGCTCCTGCTAGTATGTCGCCATTCCGTTGACAACCCCCGTCATCTTGCTTTGCGAGTCTTACATCCCCCCAAAACTTGTACCTGAGCCCATACCCGTACGAGTAACTTTCCAGACCATCTTATCGTTCCCCACCTCCCTCACCACTACACCTTTCTCACCTTCTCCGTTTCATCCATGTCCTCCGAACAAGTCTTGAGGAGCCTATTTCCTCGCCAAACTCAGTTACACAGCCACTCACGACATACAGCACACCTACACCGGCACAGTCCTGCGTCTGCATCAATAGCTTGTTCGATAGCTCCCTTTATGCACTGTGATTGTGCCTGCTTCACCCGCTCACACTTGATACACACACGCACGCAGAGAGAGACTTGGCAAGCCAACCTACCCCTCACCCACACCTCGCTTTTTTTCCCCTTCCATGTAACAGGCAACCGACGCACGCACGAACACATCCCGTAGGTAGCGTCTCTACCCCTCCCTTCCCCTCCCTGCCTAACGCCCCGCGCCCTCACACTCGCAGCAGCAAGAGCCAACCAGAGACGCGCTGAAGCCAACGTGCCTTTTCTTTCTTGTCCTTAGACCGACCTTCTTCTCCTCTATCCGCCTTCCGAGCGTGGGGTATGCAATCGAAGGTCTGAAGAAAACATGACGGACGGAATGCTTCGGCAACCATCGGTTAGCGCAGTACAGCAACGGCATGTGGGAGAACCTTCGATGGCCGTTCTGGAATCTCTCCTTGGTGCCGTCGGTGGCTTCAAGCCACACGTGTGTTGTCATATCTTGTTGAAGAGGGGAAGGGGAAAGAAGCACAAGACGAAATACGAAAGTGAGCAGAGAGGACTTGCATGCAGGATACCTTGCCCATGTGTTTTTTTGGGGGGGGAAGGAAGGAAGGAAGGAAGTAGGACCAAAACAAGCTTAATGCCTTGCTTCCAAGCAAAAAGCTGCAAGCAACTATGTACAATTCCCCCTCCCTTTTTCCCCCTTTTTTCCCTCTTTCCCATGCATCTGGTTCTTCATGCTGCGTTGTGTAAATTGTGGGGGAGGCAAAGGGCCCAAGTGAAGTGTACACACACATACACACATGCGCGCGCGACCCCATGCTAGCTCCACATGCTTTCCCCTTGCTTGCCCGCCCCCCGGCCCAGCGACTGAACGTATGTTCGTCATCGTGTGTCCTCCCACTTGACTGGGTTGGGAAGGTAAATAGATAGCCAGATGGAAGAAAAAAACTAAGATAGCCTACGCGCGCTACCCATGCCCAGAAAAGGTTTCGAAGCGTCACGGGAGAAGGGGGGGCCACCATAACAAGCCAAAAAAGTAAAGAAAAAAAGGGGGGCACGGACGCATTGAGAATGCTAGGAAGTTGAGAGATAAGGACAAGACAAGGTAAGACGAGACGAGACGAGATGAGAAACGTAGCCCCCCCATGTTTGGGAGGGTCAAAAAAAGACAGGGCTGGGGACGGCATAACGGCCTGAAGCGGGAAGGGAAGGATCGAGCAGGGCTTTCGGAGGTTTTGTGTATGTGTGTCGCTTTCACAACACACACACACACCCCTCCTCCTCCACCTCCTTGCATGCGTTTTTGGACCAACATCCATTATCGCATTGTATATGTCGGAGCAAGTGTCCCAAAACTGCTATTCGTACATTGGGTAGTCCATACATTTACGGAGCTTACAAGTCCATTTCCTCCGCTTCCTCCCCCTCCCCCTCTTCCTCCTTGTAGCTGACCCGAGCCGTAGCTCTGCCAGACTTCTTCCGTGTCGAAGTAGGCCGTGCATTTCGCTTCTGCACGGCAGGAGCATCGTCCTCGGTCCCTACATCGCTAAGTGGGGGCGTGCTAAGCTGATCGTCGTCGTCGTCGGAAGCTGACGGTGTTGGCACTGACTTCGGTCCTGCTCTCTTTTTGGTAGACTTTGCTGCAGTCCGCTTAGCCGGTGTGGCTTTCTTGGCCGTTGTCTTCATGGGCGTCTTGACATCTTCAGGTGGAGCAATCTCACTCGTCACAGACGCCGCCTCCCCTGCCGTCTTACGCTTCTTCTTTGCTGGTGTGGCGGCGCCGTCTTCCTTCTTCTTGATGATGCGTTTTGGGGGTCTGAGCCAGTCCTCCATTCCTGGAGGCCAGTACACTCGCCCTTCTGGTCCTCCCATGCCCACTTCTTCGTCAGGAATCACTGGCGGTGGCTTCTCGTCTTCATCTGCATCCTCAGTCTTTGCGTCCAACTCATCCAGTTCGTCTGCCTTCTTCTTCTGGCTCTTCTTCGCCGCCTTCTTCGGCTTAGGCTTCCATGGCCTATTCTCATCTTGTCGTGTGTGAGGTATGATGTCGTTGAACGTATCAAACCCTGGAAGTTTGAAAGTCCGCATAAGCTCAAACACAGCCTGCTCCTTGTCCTTTGCCTCGATCATCAAATCCATCGTGTCAGGGCAAGGAGGCAAGGTCATGACACGGGGTGAATGCTTCCTCCGTGTTGTGCGTGTGATGGCGGCGGGTGTAGGCTCTGAATAATGCATCTTGGGCGTAATGCCCTTCTTGCGCCATGTCTCCAGAATGCGTGGGTAGAGCTCCATGATGTCCTTTGTGCCCTCACGGATCTGCGTCTCGTCGAAAATGATGTTGTGATGGTGATAGTCGAGCACGAATGGGATATTGAGCTCCTCACACAGCGGAAGCAGCTCATGCACCGACCAAACAACATCGTCGTTTTCAAGTACCAGCCGATTCTTGATGCTCTGAGGAAGCTTCGCGTAATTCTCCTTGAACCTCTCGATAGCAGCCGGCTTGTCGCCATATGCTCCTCCAAGATGCAAAATCATGACAGCGTCACGATTCTGCTGTTCCGGAAGCTTCAAGAGAGAAAGCATCTCGTCATGATACTCCAGGTCGCGTACAGCATTGTCAATCACCTGCTTTCGTGGCGAGCCCAGCTGCGTAAACTGCCCTGGATGTGTAGTCACTCGATGGCCCAGCTCGGCAATCACTTTGCCCACTTCACGAAGCGTGTCCGCTGCAAATGGCTCAAGCTTGTAGCCATACTCCTCATGGCTCGCAAACGGAAACATTTCGCTACTCAGTCGCATGAACTTGATACCGTACTTGTCGTTCCAGCGCACCATCTTTTCAATGTCTCGTGCATTGGCAAGGCCTATCTCTTCGACATATTTCATTCCACGCGCAATATCCGCCGATTGCTCTCGATCAGGGCGGTTCTTAGTGGCATGCTCGGGCTGGGAGGGATCCTTTAGAGGATAGCGATGTTCGATGATACTCGCGATGCGACATGTCCTGGAGCTGAAGACTGGAGGATTCGAGCTCCGAAGGTACGTGTTGAGACAGGCCTGTGTGTACCTTTGTTAGCTTGTATTGAAGATTGCTTGCAGGGCGCATACATAGCCTAATCTTCCTTTCCATGGAAGAGGAAGGTATGAGGAGTTTACTGGCGGAGGTCTTGACAAGGCCTCTTTGACCTCTGCTTCTTCGCCTTCCTCAGCCTCTGCGCCGTCAGCGTCTTCAGGATCGCCGGAGATTCCAGCATCGGCTGCAGGTCCAGGAGCAGTTTCAACGACACCATTAGAAGCTCCGATACCTATGTCTTCCTCCTCTTCTTCCTCCACTTTGACTTGCTGTGCACTGGCCTTCTTCCGCTTGCCCTTCACATTAGAAGCTACAGGCGCATCTTCGTGCCCATCAGGCGATGCTCGCAATGCAGCAGCTCCATCAAGGATCTCAGGGTTGATAGTAGGATCCGTCTTTTCAGCTTTAACCCCACGAGATGATTGGCGACGCGCCAGCTTTGACACGTTCGGTGGCAATGGCACCTCCGTTTTGCGAACTGGTGGTTGCTCGGTGGATAACGCAGGACTGTCCGCAGTAGATGGCGTACTCGCGACTGCAGACCTCTTCCTCTTAGGAGGCATGGCGGGATAACGACAAAAGATGACGCTCGACTGCTTCAAGTAGGGTGGCGCACAAAGTAATGGTGTGGTTCGGCATGCGACACGAAGGCTGATGCTGCGGTGAAAGGAACGTAGCATGTGCCCAGACGTTTTGTCGTGCTGCCGTTCTTTAAACAGCGGATGCGAAAAGGAAGGGGCTGAAACGACCAATTTTGCTCCTTCAACGCCATGCTGGGCTAAACGCGTCGAGCCCGCCACGACGTCATTGAATTTATGTTCACGTTATGACGATGGTTGGACTTGCGGGATCGGCCTCGGCGCGATCGGCTGCGATTAGCGCGATCTCATCTGCATTCCGTTTCCGCCACCCTTGTCACAACTCCACAACATGGCTATTCTGATTTCGATGTGGATACCTTTGTGCAAATCGTTCTACTAGTAGCTCTCCATAATCATAACACTCTCTTATGCAATGACATACCATACATGACCCAGACACCTTGAATCCGTTTTCACAAAACAGCTCCAGGAACCAGAAGCTATCAAATACTGACGAAGAAGCTCTTCTCGCCCTCCTGAGGCTCCACCCATGCACGCTTCAAAATAGGGTCCGCACAGCTAGTTCTGATGCGTTCAGGTGTAGCGGGAGAGGTGAGATGCAAAACAGAAGTTTCACCAAATTCTGCGCGAGCAGATCGGAGAGCATCGCGAATGGCGAAGAAGACACAGCTGCCCATGAAGAGCGGTGGTTCGCCTATGTACCCTTGTAGTTAGCAAATCTGTTCCTGAGAAAAATGTACGCCAAGAAAAAGTGGTTTAGAAAAACAACTTACCAACACCTCTACTCCTCTGAATGGTTCTCAGATTTTCCCAGTTTACGTCCTTGAGCAGACTGACATTGAACTCCTGCGGAATGTCTCTGAACCCAGGAATCTTGTAGTTACCTGGCCCCTTTGTTGCAATACCGCCCGTCCCTCTCAACCACAGGGACTCCTCGGTGGTAAACAGTCCTTGACCCTGCACGAAAGCACCTTCAATTTGACCATAGTCAATAGCCGGATTGATAGAGCGACCAACATCCATCTTGATATCCGCGCGCCGACATGTCCAGTCACCAGTTAGAGTGTCAATTTCTACTTCGGCAGCAGCAACACCCTGGGTAAAGTAGAAGAACATCTGTCCCGTGTTCTCGCCCCAGACATAGCCAATGTCGGGCGTCTTATAGAAGCCTTGGGCCGAGAGATTTACACGGTCAAAATACGCGGCGTGAGCTAGATCCTTCATGGTCGCCTTTGGTCCCAGTTTTTCCTTGAACGGGGCCAGGCGCTCGTTGAGCTGTACACATGCGTTGTGGATGGCATATCCATTCAGGTCCGAGGATGCCGACGCTGCGGTCGAAGAAGTGTTTGCAACGGTATTGGTGGCTGTTTCGCTGATAAATACGTCTTCGAGTGGTACACCGAGCGTCTGAGCAGCGATTTGTGTCATCTTGGTGTGCAGTCCCTGTCCCATCTCCGTACCACCATGCGCGACAAGAACACTTCCGTCATGATAGATGTGAACAAGCGCACCGGCTTGGTTGAGGAAAAGCGCAGTGAAGGAGATACCAAACTTGGTAGGTACGATAGCAAGACCGCGCTTGTTCCACTTGTGTGTCTTGTTCCACTCTTCGATTTCTCTCCGGCGCTGCACGTAGAGCGATTCTTCTTGAACTTGCTTGTACATTAGAGGCACATACCAATCCTTGAGTTCCTGGTTGAAGTGTGTGACCATATTCGTTTCGGGCGAGTACATGTTAATCTCTCTCAGTCGTTCGACTGGTATCTTGAGGTGATCGGCAATCTCTTCCATGTATGTCTCGGCAATGAACATGCCCTGAGGACCACCAAAACCACGGAAAGCTGTGTTGGAAACTGTGTTCGTCTTTGCGACGCGGCCGCGAACATGGATGTTGGGTATCGAGTAGACACCATCAATGTGCGATAGAGAGCGCTCAACAACTGCGCCAGAAAGATCTTGACTCCAACCGCCATTGCAAATAACATCCGCATCCAAGGCTTGTATCTTGCCGTCCTTGTTGACGGCAACTTTCCATCGACCAAGGAAAGGATGTCTTTGTCCAGACGTCATAATGTCTTCGTCTCGATTAAGCATGCAGCGTACAGGTTTACGGACCTTATTCGCCGCACAAGCCACAATACCAGCGAGCTGAATTGACCGTGTCTCCTTGCCGCCAAAACCACCACCCATGCGCTTCACACGAGTGACAATCTTGTTTGCAGCGACACCAACCACCTTGGACACGTAGGCTTGGGTCTCAGCGGGGTTTTGCGTACTGCTGAAGATTTCCATCTCGCCGTCCTCGGGCTTTGGAACAGCCAGACATGCCTGAGTTTCGAGGTAAAAATGTTCTTGCCCACCCATACGTGCGACGCCAGTGAAGACATGGTCAGCCTCAGCAAATGCCTTCTCAGTGTCTCCCTTTTTGATGTGACGGAAGTGGTTGAAGTAGCTCTCATGCTCAACAGCCTCCTCAATCGTAAAAATAGCTGGGAGCTCTTCGTACTCAATCTTCACCGCCCGCGCAGCTTGCTCTGCATGCTTAGCTGTGTCCGCAACGATCATACCAATGGGCTGTCCCGCAGTAAAGACCTCGTCGATAGCAAAGAACGTCTCGTCACAAGCCGGTGCACCCCACCAGTTGGCTTCAGGCGAGGCCAGATCTTTGTGGTCGACATATGCGGCAACACCGGGTAGTTCCAACGCGGCCTCTACCTCTACCGACAATAGCTTCGCGTGTGCTTTTGTCGAAAGAACCAGGCAACCGTAAAGCTCGTTCCGTTGCAACGGTATATCGTCTGTATATTGCGCTTCACCTGTGCACTGCTTCATCGCAGCAACATGATTCTTCGACTGACCGACCTCATTCTGAATGTATGCCTCTGCAGCCTTTTCGTCCCTCTTGCCTTTACTGATGTCTCTTTCAATCTCGCCAATGGCCTGAGTATCGACATCAGCTTCCTCAGCGTGTAGCTCAGCTAACACCTCGTGGTAGAACTTGTAGAAGAAGCTGAGGGCTAGGGACTTTCTGTAAGTCGCCATACCGCCCGGCACCCCAAACCGTAAGTCAAAGTCCTGCTCAAGCTGATCCATGACCCCCTCGAGTGTCTTGAGCTCTGTGAATTTCTTTCCCTGAAGGAATTCCATTGCCTTTCGCGCATGTGTTGTTGTTGGCGCCATGCCGCCGTACACCAGATCCACGCTCTCAACCGTATGTTGCTCGTCCAGGGAAATTCTCAACGCAGCATTTACGATCGCAATATCGTCATCCTTCCTCTTCGCCTGTTTGTATGCACGGATGTACTCGCCCTTCTCCTTTGCAACCGGGATCCTCAAGCTCGCGATAACTGCATCTGGCGGTAACGCAGTCTGCCTATAGCCCTTGAAAAAGGTTGACATGGGTATCTCCGTCGTTTTCTTGAGGCTTTTGGCAATGAGTGTTGCGTTTGTGGCGACAAACACTGGGTTGAGATCGGAGATGGGACTCGCTGTGGCCAAATTGCCTGCTGGCGTGCCCACGTTCCTGATCTGCCTGCCAGCAAAATACCGAATCTGCTTCAGAATGGTCGCAAAAGGCTGGCCTCGTACTGGTCCGTAGTGTTCCAGAGCTTCTTTGCAAATCTCTTCAAGATCCGTTAGGACAACATTTCCGCCGATTTCGAGGTGGTCGTCATGCAGCTTGAACTGACGCAGCTCTGGGATATCGCCCACAAACACTGACGCGTTGTAGTTCATGCCCTTGAACTTGATTTCAATCTGCGTCTCCGTCGAACCACCAATGAGCTTCGCTGACGGATAAGCATCCTTGATCTCCAGTAATTGCTGCAAGGTTGTCGGTCTGTACCACCTCTTCTTCTTGTTCCCGAATGCGAGCGGCTTGAACTCATGTTTTCGTAACTGAGGGGGAAATATCAATTCTGTGTCGGGCTTGTACTCGATGAATCCAGGCGGTGTGAATCTCTTGATAGGTTGCTCTTCTCCATCTGCCCCATTGCTCTTGCAGCAACCTCCACCATTTGCGCCGTTCTTCTCCATACAACATCCGCCGCCACCATTTGCCTTGGCCTTGCCACAGCCAGACTGTACACTGAAGCTCTGCGCTGCATCTAATATTGGCCGATATCCTGTACACCTGCAGAGGTTGCCATCAAAGGCCTCTTCCACTTCGAGTTCGGTCGGTCCGACATTGTTACGAAGTAGAGCGTACAAGGACATGACAATACCTGGTGTGCAGAAACCGCATTGGCTACCATTGCCCTTGGCTATACGTTCTTGCGCTGGATGTGGTCGCTTTACATTTCCAATTCCCTCAACAGTTATTACATGCTTGCCGTCGACGCTGACGAGAGGCGCAAGGCATGCGTTTACGGAGGCGTGATATATCTTCTTGGTGGTTGGATTAAGCTGTGACACGACCTAGCATACCGTTAGCCCGCTTGTTCACCTTGAAATCACCATACATACCACAGTACACGCACCGCACCCGCCCTCGGCACATCCCAACTTCGTTCCCGTCAATCCAATTCCCCTCAGATACTCCAAGAGCGTAACCTCGGGGTCTGCACTGTCCAACACAACCTTTGTTCCATTTAGGTAGAATCGCAGCGTATCGTCATAGTCCGCCGTAACCTCGTTGAGCGACTTGACTGCCTCATTGGAGACAGCAGGTTGTGGGGAAACTATTCCAGGTGCCATGGTTGCCACGCTGCTGCTCTGCCGTGGCAAAGGAAAGAGAGAAGGAAGGTGAGGGGAGAAGAAACGTCAAAGCGCAAAGGCGAACGAAGCGAGAGAGAAAAAGAAAAAGAAGAACGGAGGAACAAACGTAAACGTCTTGCAAAATGTATCACAAGCCCCGTCCAGCTAGCTACAGTACTGCCCAGGGTCGTCGTCGTCCAGGCGCTGTGGGGAATAAGCGGAGAGCAGGCTAGATAAAATGACTGCTCGAACCGTTACCTCGGCGGGCTATACTCTATCAAAAGCTAAAGCTAAAGCAAAAGCAGGCAGTGGATACTTTAGTACACAAACCAACAAGCAGACGCACGAATCAGCGTCGACATGTTTGTGTCTTATCTAGGGACGCGTTCCAGCGGCAGAGGGTCGACGCAGGAGCTCGCCGATGGCCGTCGATGGCGCCTCTGCCCCTCCGTCTTTGCCCCACCCCGCGGCTCTGCGACATGCACGTGAGCCACCACTAGATTCGGCCTTGGGCTGTAGTGCCACTGTCAGTGCCGCTGCCAGTGGCGAGGTCCGCCTGTGTCAAATCGAGGCACATGCCCCATCAGCGTCTGTATGTCACCTGAAACACCACCTTGAGAAAGCATCGAGTATCTAATGTGAAGAGGAAATGTTTTTGCTAAGAGCTTCGTTTTGGTAGTATACTGTACAGGATGGAGATCAAAGAAGAGCCTAGGTGCCCACGCAACCCAAGTGTATGCACATGGTGCCGGCAAATATTGACGACAACTCAAAAATCAACTCCAGGGTCACACCAAGTAACCTGCAGAGGGGCAGTCGGATATGGCTTCGCATGTGAAAAGGTATAAGCATCAAGGCAATAAACGCTTTTGTTGATGGAAAGTCCCAGGGAATATTGCGACATGTCCTTATAGATGATGGATGAACCAAGGGCGAGCTCATGGTAGACGCAATCAGACAGTAGACGTATAGGTAGACAATGGACTTCGCAAGATGCGCTCCAAGAGCCGCAATGATGCACCGTCCATCGTCATGTGAAAATGCTGGCACCAACGCATAGCTATCGGTGCAACCCGCAGGCTTGGGAGCTCGCAACAGTCATCCATACAGCAGGCATAGATCAATCGATGGTTGGCTCACGCAAAGCAGCGACGACGACGACGACGATGTCCCCTTGTAAGCACAGTCAAAAGCCAGACTAGTGTGGAACGGTATGGTCGGGGACAGCCAGTGGTTGGAGGAACATGAAGTGCAAATAGGTCATCCGCAAGTCATGAAAGCATCGGCTATGCGCAGATCAAGAAGTCGAAGAAAAAAGAATAGGTCCAGGAAAATCGGGTATAGTAGTCATGCCAGGCGGAGCAAAGATCCAAGCATTGGTCATGCAAACATGCAGCATTTGGCGAAGTTCAGCAAGATGTGCATCGGTCACAGCGACTAGGTGGCGACTATGCGCCTGGGGGTCCTTGGGCACCTTGGCCGCCTTGTTGCTGCTGAGCAATGGACGCATACCACATTGCTAGGTAGTTCTGGTAGCCGCCATAGACAGCATACGGGTCAGCAGCAGCACCGCCTGCAGCGGGTGCAGCAGCTTGCGGAGCCTGCGCAGGCGCAGCAGCCTGTCCATACGACGGTGTCTGTTGATGTGAGTAGCCATTCTCCTGGTTGCCGTTGTCACGTCGGCGCGAGTTATTCTTCTCCCGCTGATTTCAATTAGCACATGTACAAATACGTGACCGATTGGGAACAAACTCACCACTTGGTCCACCTTCTCCCAGATTGCTCGCTTGGCATCATCAATGGCTTGACGGGTTCCAACGAGGCCAATCTCGCGCTCAATGTCCGCACCAGAAGCTTGTGAGACGTTGATCTTGCAGCCAGTCTCCGACTGCATAGATTTAATGGTTTCACCACCTAGGGTTTTTTGTTAATCTAGTTATTGCAGAATGGAAGTCAACTCGTGTTACCTTTACCAATGATCATGCCAACAGCGTCAGATGGGACGTGAATGCTATCATTGATCTTGCCGGCGCCGGCGCCACTAGCACCACTGCTGCTGTAGGGATCAAAGTTATCACGTCTGTTGAACGGTTGCTGCGCTGAAGGCTGCTGGTTGCCGGTGCCTTCCATTTGCTTAGTGTCACTATCGACAATTTCCATGATGAGCTCTTTGGCATGGGCAGCAGCAGCAGGACTTCCAATGAGGTTCACAGGACGCAGACCGTTCACGCTCTTGTTTTCACCGACGATATTGACGTGGCAACCACTGCGTTCTTGCAGATCACGGATCGTTTCACCACCACGGCCAATAATGAGACCAACAGTTCGGTCAGGCACCATAATCTGCGACGATTGCTCGCCCTCTCTAAGAGCGGGTTGTTGCTGACCGACTGTCTTGGCAGCAGGCCTAGCATTGCGGCCAGTCTCACGAGCAGGGTTGCCGCCATTCTCTTCGATGATACGGTTGATCTCGCGCTTAGCACTGATACGGGCACCAGGACTGCCGGTTATACGGCATTCGCGCTGAGGTCCGGATTCGGGGCCGTTGATGAATTGAATACGTGTCTGGGATTCTTGTTCAATGCGGCGGAGACTCTCACCTTGACGTCCTATGACGAGGCCAACCAACGAAGAATCAATGAGAATCACCTCAGAGTTGTCATTGGCAGGGGGCGAACGAGCCTGCCCGTATTGCTGCGAGGGAGAGAAGGTGTCACGTCTAGGGGGCGAGCGATCACGATCACGACCATAGCCACCTCGGCGCTCATCACGGCGCTCATCGCGGTAGGGATTGTAGCTTTCACGCACGGGTTCTCGGCGCGCAGGAGAGCGCGAACGCGACCGAGAACGTCTGTAGGGCTGGCGCCCGCTCAGTCGCGGATCTTCTTGGTAAGCTGGAGGCGTGTAAGTTTGCGCTGGGACACCATAGCCAGACCAAGGTTCAGGAATACCTGGGCGCGCTGCTTCATGGGCAAGGCCTTTCTGGGCTGCAAAACCGCGCGCCTTTGCCAGCGCATCCTGGATGCTTACAGAGCCAGAGCTGACGGGCTTGATGGCGCTGAGGTCAAGGCTACCAGAATGTGTAGGTTGGGGGAAGCTGTAGCCAGGCATAGCTGGCGGGGTGGCAGTAGGCATTGCGCCAGGGAAGCCCGGCGGGAGGCCTTGCGGAGGGGGATGTTGTGCAGGCGGAGGCTGCTGGGGCGTCTGGGATGGAGTTGTTGAAGGTCGCCCGGCAGCTGGGCGAAAAGTCAGTACGTGGATGGGCTCAAACGATCGAAAACTGTGAAGGACGTACCGAGAGCCGCCAGGATGGCGTTGAGGTCTGGAGGAGCAGCCATGGCGAGTTGCGCGTAGCCAGAAGGTTAGGAGTAAGGTGAAGGACGATACGAGGAAGGAAAAGGAAGAAGAAGAAGATGCAGAACGAGGGGGGGCGGGAAAGCGGCAGTTGGATTGGTCGCGCCGTGGCTGTCTGTAGGAATCTTTGCGGCGAGGGCAAGAGGAGTTGGAGCAGCCCTTAGTACACGCTAGTGCCAAATTAACCGAACCAAGTTTCTTTCTGGCGCCCTCACGACAGAGGGTGAAGGCACATTGGTAGAACGACCACGTGTGCTCCCCTTCACAGTCGATGCATGCGCCACAGATTTGTGATTTGTTTTAATTTTGCTAATGATCCATAGACAATATATGTGTCCAGCCATGAAGATGCTACAAGCAAACACAACACTAACAAACGCCGTGCGTCTATAAACATAGACGTATGCTCCCCCAATTCACTTCGTAACGATTCCCAAGCCCCCTGCTCCTATACTCATGCAAGCTATCCAAATCGCTCCATACTCAAATTGCAAGTGCCACTTTTCTTCAGGTAACTGGTGTACGAATGGTGTGGAACGCCCATCTGATGTGAATCCAAAATCGCCGAAGCAAGACGAACAACGTACAAGACCCTGCCCATGCTACGTGATGGGCGGGGCATATGTGTTTATATAGACATTAGAAACGAATCAAGGGGCGGTCGACGTGACGGAATAGCGCTGATACCCAACAGTTGGCAGTGCCTGCGTGCTATGTGCTATTCCACCCAGACACCTTTGATGCACATGTAAAGCGCAAGCTCTAGGCTTACTTCTTCATCATCTGTGAGATGTTGTTCCACTTTTGCTTGAGCGCCTCATGTTCTTCATTAATCTGGACTCTTTGTTAGCTGTGTCTCTGACTCGAACTAGCCACAGTGGCCTTACCGTAGCCCATTGCATCTTAACATCCACCAGTTCTTTCTCCATCTCGGCCATTGCATCTTCCAGGTTGCGATTCTCATTGTGAACAACAATGTTCTTCTGCATGACAGTTTCCATTTCGTGTTTCAGCCGCTCCTCAACTTCTGCGGGCTGTGTATCGACAATCTTCTGAAGCTCTTGCACCTTTGTTTTCAATGTCTCGTTCTCGTCCTCCAAGTTTTCATTCTGGACTTTGGTTTTGATGAGCTCCGAGGCAACTTGAACGTGTTCCATGTCGGATTGTTCGGCTCGGTGTTCCAACGACCGCACCTTTTGTTCCAGGGAAGCGACCTTTTCTTTGAGCCCTACAAGCTCACTCTCGCGGTCCTTTTCTACCCGTTGTTGCTCCTTCCACTCAGCAGTATACTGCTTGAGTGTTTCGGGTGCAATCTTGATGGCGACTGCGTCTTTTACGAGAGTATCGGCGCGGTAAATCTCCTTGTCGATACCTGCTGTTGAGCCAAAGAAGCCATTCTCGAGGATCGAGTTTGCTGAAGGGGCCTTGTCAATGTACACATCAAACAGTCGCTCCTTCAGAAAGGTCGTGAGTGTCGACATGTCCTTCATGCCTAGCAGTGTTTCAGCGTTTTTCTGCATCAAAACAATGCCAAACTTCAAAATGGCCAACTCGAGACCGTCGCTGAGTATCAAATCATAGATGCGCAGAACGAGCTGTAGTGGGAAACGGTACGCGAACAGTGTAAGGAACCACTGCGTAGCGTAGAGCTGAGGCTTCACATCTCTGCGGCGAAGGTGGCAATAGAGGGCGGGCTCAAAGTCTTCCAGGAGGCGTTCAAACTGGTAGAGGTGCAAGTGAAGTCCGGGCATGTCATGTACAAATAAGTCACGAAGACCATATTTGTTCATCAGCGTTACGAAAAGGCTGAAGGCTTCCTCTTCGGGCATCTTGTAAAGTCAGTAGTGTAACAGGGACAGCATGTGCTCGAGCTTACATTGAAAAGCAAAGGCATGGCAATGAAATTCATGCCCTGTGCGTAGCCAACGGCATCGTCGTACAAAGCGTACGCCTTGCAGATACCAAAGAGGCCATCCTGTAGACCAGCCGCCATGACGTACTTGGAGTAGCTGGTACGCGCACCCAAGTCGCGCTTGATAACCTTTTCCAATTTCGAGATGGCGGCAGCGCTTTGTTTCTTTTCCGAAACCACTCTTGCCTGTACCTTGACTGGATCTTCGGTGTTTTCTGAAGCAAGCGGTGGCGAAACCAGGGGTGCGTTTGTACTTCCAGTCGTGGTGGCTGGACTCGAGTAGTCAGAGTGAACCGAGGAGGAAGAGGATGCAACTGACTCCTTTCCGTTCACATTCGCCTGTCCGTTGCTGAGGTTAGGTGTGCTGACGCTCATGTGTTCCTTGTCTGTACCGCGGGCTACGAGTTCCTTGTATGTAGCCTCGAGCTCTTCGTTCTTACTTTGCGCCAACACCTGCCAAATGACGCCACGGATCACTTGGGGGATTCCGTTTGCAATGGCATGGTTGAGTTCTTCTGCGCTAGTGCGAGCGATAGCGGCTGGCCCTTCATTGACCACAGACTGCCAGAGATCCCAATCTACAGGCTCAGCTGCATCTCCCGCTGGACCAGCAGCAAATCCAGATGCAGTTCCAGGAGCCAGCTTTGGATTGATAGTAGGTTGTCTTTTAAGCGCTGGTGGGCTGCCTGGCTCATCATCAGTGACGATGGGCGGGCTGATCAGGCTAACGCTCGTCGGTCTGGCCGCTACGACAGTAGGGTCTCCGTTTAGGTTGTTCTCATCGCCCATTGTTATACCAGCTTCCTCCCTCATCCGTAAAAACTTGAAACGATCTCGAAGGTTTCCCTGGCTCGATCGATTATTTGTGGGAGTCTCACCTTCATCGTCGACCCTACTCAACGTGAGCTCAGGATTGCTATTAATGGTCGCAATAGAGGCCCCTGTGTTTCGGCGTTCGGACACTGTGGATGCTGGTAGAGACTCTGGCTTTTTGCTGGAGCTGTTTCTCGATAGCCATGCAAAAGGACCAGTAAGTTTTCTGGCTGCAGGTGCTGGCTTTTCCTGTGTAGCTGGTGGAGCAGGTGGAGCAGGTGGAGGAGGGAACTTGACAGGAGACATCCTTCCAGAGAGACCTTGGATTGATGACGTAGAGTCTTGAGAGTCTCGCATCGGTACTTTTGGCGGCGAGGTTGGAGGCTTTGCACCATCTACAGTGGGTCAGCCTCAAGAACCACGACGCATATACTGGCACACATGTAGCAGCCTCCTGGTATTGAAACGCGAGCATCCCAACATTCACATGCTACTGTTGAACTCAAATGCATAGGGTATACGCACCACTGTCCAATGATACATCGTCCATGTCTGATGTTACCGACACTCGGTTTAGGGGCAACTTTTTGACCGGTGCATCCTCGCTAGGCTTTTCCGTGTCTTCTGCCTCGCTGTCTGCATCGGAGTCGTCTGTTTCTTCACTTTCGTCACTCTCTTCGCTTTCGTCGCTGTCGTCCTTGCTGTCCTTGGGGACTGCTGGTACTGCACGTGCAGTCGTGTCTGCTTTGTTTTCTTTTACGGTCGATGACGAAGAGTCTTGTTGTATTAATGAGCGGGGATGCGATTGGGGGTGTTCGGAGGGCGATTCTGGGCGAGGGGAGGTTTCCGATGCGTCTTCGAAACTGTCCTATACCGGGCATGCTCGTTAGCAAACTTGCACTACAGGACGCCGCCTATTCCAGACGGACAAATAAATACAAAGGATCAGATTCCTACCCCATCCCTGTCGGAACTGTGCGAGCTCGTGGGCCGCTTGTCGGCCATGATTGTGTTTGCAAGGGTCGGCGGTGTGGGCTATGGAGGGCTGCCGAGCAGTATTCTTATATGGCAACTGCAGTCAATGCAGGATAGCGTTCTTGTTGTATTTGGGTAGAGGGTTATGGAATAGAGATTAAAAGGTAGTATTGTTGGTGGGTGCCGGCGAGGAAGGCAGGGGGTTCGATGGTGGTGGTAGTGGTAGTGGAAGCGGTAGTGTTTGTGGTTATTGTGATGGGGGGTAGTGAACGGAGAAGAGTGGAGCGGCCCTGGCGGCGGCGGCGGCCTAGAAGAACTAGGACTAGGACTAGGACTACCTATGACTTTGGGGAAACCGCAACAAAGAGCAGCTACTGGACTGTTGCTGTTCAGGCTTTGTGCCCACTCTCCGTCGCACCCATTCTTCTCGAGTCTACGTTGTCATGAACATCATGGGTGGTGAGTGCGGCCTTTGGCTGCATATGCAGGCGCCTTCAAAGCCAGCTGTTCAAACAGCCGTTGGGGTGGTACAGCAGCGGTTAACCTGAAACATGGCCGCCTGTTAGTCCACCGCCCTGCCTGCGAATCCAAGGCTGACTTGGCAGATACACGCGTAGCTACACATTGCGCTATCAGCTTCATCATGTGCTATTTGCACAGGAGTATTTGCCAGCCGCTATCTCTACGGTGGCTTTTTTTCCTATACGATGCAGACGCAACACCTCGTTCCTTCCCGTTCAGTCAGCAGCCACGCGGCGCTCTTTTCTTTTTGTGCGTCAGCTGGCCGTCTCAGGCCAAAGATAGATGTGCTTTTGTTCTTCTCTGCCAAAAAAAGAATCAGATTACCTATTCATTTCCTAGGAACTGCCACCCCTTCTTTCGTGAAGACCACGGCACTCCATCATCGTCATCATCATGTCACTCAAAATGCACCTGAACTAGGCAACATGCTCTAAAAAGTGAAATTGCAAATCAAGGTATATAGTTATGTATGTATATGTACACGAACGTCGACAAATCTTGTCGCCTCCACATCTCTTCTCCTTCTGCTCAGTTTCCCACCCCAATCACTCTAGTTGAGGCACTGAGAGTAGAAGTCGTTCTGCTTGACGCACTTGGCAGTGCCCTCGCATGTAGTAGGGCCGTTGTAGTTGGTGCCGCCGCACTGGTAGTAGAGCTTTACAGTACCATCAGAGCCAGTAGGGGCGCCGCCCGTGGGGGCTGCAATGCCTGCAGACGGGCTGAGGAGCGTAGCAAACGTGGTAGGGATAGCGGCCGACGCCGAGGGAATGGTAGCGTTGCTAGGAGCGAGGGTCGGCGCGAGAGTGGGGAGAGCGCCAGCGTTGGTCTCGGCGGCGGCAACAGACGTGGTGTTGGAGGCTGGAGGAGCAACAGGAGCCGCATCACCAGCACCACCAGCACCGCAAGTAGCCAACTTGCCACCAGGAGCCTTGTAGCTGGTAGCGACATATCCGTTGTAGTAGTTGGGGATGTAGATGTCGGCATCGTCAGCCTTGTAAGCGCCCGGAAGCTCAATGGTAGGCGTGCATGAGCCCTTGCTGCCGGTGCCTTTGATCTTCAACTGCATACAACCAATGTAGAATTGTCCACCGCCAAGCGTTTGAGAGGCATGCAACGCCAGCATCTCTGAACGGAGCAGATACTCGCCCGTGGCAAGACCAGATGGGAGTTTGAACTCGTGCGTCATGTTGGCAGCACCCATGATTTCAGACGCCCACTTTCCATCGACAAAGTCCAACTCGTCAATCTTGAACCATCCGGCGCCGATGCCAGTAGCTTGCGAGGCATCGTCAACAGGTCCGTAGAGCATGTGAGTGATGGGGCCTGGGTGACCGCTTTGGTCCCACTGGACCTTGATTTTATCGCCCTCGCTAGCCTCAATAGTCTTGACACCAGATGGGACCTTGGAACCGCCGACGTTGCAGACCATGTCATCGCTCTTCACGTCCGTGACGGGGCTGTTGGACGGCGGCATCCGAATGCCGACCTGGTAGCCTGGAGACACATCGTTAACCCAGAGCTGGTGGAGGTTCTGGTGAGCCGAGACGGCGGAGAGAAGAGCGCTGGTGAAGATCGCCTTGGTGAACATGGTGAAGTTTCGATAATGCCTGGATTGCAAAATTTTTGACAGTGATGCCTGATCACGAAGAGGGAATGTAAGGTAAAGAATGAATGTAGTAGAAGACGAGAAGAAAAGAATCGAGTGAATGTGTTCAAAGAAAGGACTGGCCCGTTGGAATGATGGAAAAAGCGAAGAGAGACGGCAGTCCAGCGCTTTTAAACTCTAACGCTGATCTCCCTTTGCTTGAATTAGGCGCCTGTACAAGACAGTATATCTCCGAAAACTAGGGCGAGCCGCCATGGATCCTTCATGACAGCCGTTCGCGCCATCCCAGCCGCTGGGTGCGGGAACGACATTGCTTCGGCGGGAGCCAAGTCGCGACACGCCAGCGCCTTGTCTAGAATGAGAACCCATTCCGCTCCATGGGGCAAAGCCGGGATGCGCTATCATGCAAAATGCTGTATCCGAGATTGAATGTATATGACGGTGGAGAAGCGAGTGTTTCCAAGTTGGCTAGAACAGGCTAGCCACCGTTGTTTCGTGCTTGTTTCAAAACGAAACCTCCTGTAGCGACTCGCCATCAACATGCAAAATCCAGGTTCGGCAGCCGTCCCTCGTCCATTCCGTACTAAAACTGAAATAGAGCGGAAGAATTGGACATGGAGATTCCACCAAGCGGCGTTAAAGGAGACAAACGAGTAGAGGTGCATGGCTCCACATACCATCATGTCCCCCATCCAATTCAAAAGCTTAGTTACAATTTGCATCCTTTGATGAGGCTGCGCTCCATGACGCGTAGTGTTGGCGCCCGTAGTGGGGGCGATCTTGAATAAAGAAAAGTCTTCCTTAGGGTATTCCTCTCGTGATTGTTACGAAACCCGTAGGCGCCGATGCTATGCTGCTCGCAACGCCTGACGAAATCGTGCCAAAACGATTGCCTACATCAGGTAGTTCATTGGTCTTACTGGGTAAAGATGCCGTCAGGCTCGATGTCTGAGAAATGGGGGGTGTGGTGCTTGTCGGGGCAGTGAAGGATCTTGTGGAGACTGACACAGTCCCCTGCACTAGTTCTCCGTGGATATAGATGTTGATCTCCTGTGCAGCGAGATTCGATGGAGCTGGACGGACAATTGACAGGAACCGTGCACCAAACAAGATTGATGTATACCACGCCGTGATGAGAAAGAAGATTGCAAATAGTACCCAAGGAACAAGAATACGTTTTGCGGGCATTCGCCTGCGTGCAGGGCGTGCAGGAAGTGTCGTTGAGAAGCCCGGCTCGGCCGATTTTGCAAATTGGGGGTGGTTTGAGTCTAAGTAATCAGGCTTGACTCGAGTTCCTTCTCCCTCTTCCAACTGAATCTTATCCCATAGTTGAAATTTGGCGGGTTGGTGGTATGTCTTCTGTGACATGTCGCTGTTGGATGTCACAGAAAAGCTGTTGTGTCGAGGCATGTCCGAAATGTCTTGCGAGTCAAAGGTAGAGCTGTATGTTGGGGCGGGCGAGAGCATATCGTCCCATTCGAGTGGAGTCATGTCCGGTACAGAGGAGGTGAAAGTACCTAAAGTGAAAGAACTGGAAAGTGTGGTTTACAAGAGGGCCAGTTTGTCGGAATGGAACTTTTTAAAGAAGGAATGGCAACTTGGAAGTCGCCCACATTTGTACAGAGGGTGAAGACCAAGGCACCCGAAGCTTGCAGTGGAACGCAACATCGTGTCATGACGAAGACGTGTTTGTTGGCTGTAATCATTTAGCTCAAAAATTATGGTTTTGTCTACATCTTCATGAAACTGGTCTTGGGCATGGAGTGGTGGTGAAGAGCGGTGGCAGCTGATAGTTTGAAGATACTAGCTTTTCTCTAAACGATTGGTCCGCCGGCGCTCACCACGACTGCAGAGTGCAAGGGTTCGCTCTATTGGCGTACGGACTACACCACTGCAAACACACAGTAGTTCAATCAACCAATCCATTAATCACTTGCTTTTCATAATGCAGGAGAGCTGCAGAGAGCAACAAGTGCGTCATCCAATTTGTTTCAAAAACACGCATGCGGGTATCGTAGCATAACTCCTGAACGCCTAAGAAACACGCGCAAGATACAGCCATGTCTTGCAGACCCAATCAGGCCTTTGCTTTTCCCTTGCCAGTGCCAGCAGGCCTTCCTCGCTTCTTTCCCGCAATAGCTGGCTGTGCGCGAGCAGCTGGCTGTCCATCAGCCCGTCTCCCCTCGGCAGCTCTAATATCCTCTAGCTCCTTCTCCAGCATAGCTTGTAGCTGTTCATTGCGTCTGCCGAGGAGGAGGACATCGTCCGGATTGATTGTCTTGCGTCCGGCATGCTTGGAGAACACCTCGAGATCGCGGGCTGTGTTTGCTGGAACTACGTCAGCAACTATGAGGTATATCAGTATGGTGGGCCGGGGGGCAGAGTTTACCAATCTGAGTGTAAACCAGTTCAGTCAAAGCACCAATGAACTGTGGAGTTGCGTTCAGGTCACTTTCCAAAGACTTCTCATCGACAAATTGGCCAACTGCGTACCAGAGGGCGGATTTGAGCCGCTAGGACCTCGTTAACACATGGATAGATCTAGACATGCGGGGCTGTCGCTGACCTCTTCGCGCTCTGCTGCGGCGTCGTTGGACGCCATGTGCTAGGGATGGTGGGTGAAATGGCAATGCGACGGGTAGGTACACGCGACGCGTTCACGGTTGAGGGTGGGGCCTCGGTGGCAGAAACCATCACCGCCCATGGTTGTCAGCTATCCGATCCATGTTTTGAGTGATTTATTGCGCCCAACTTCTCCCTTGATCAGAATCACATCTTGTCTTGGATTCTGCACGCCGACATCCCTCTCGACTTCAAGCTTTTGCATCGTCCTACTATCTGCCCGACGCATCCATTCGACGGTGCCCATATCAACCCTTTGTTGCAAAACATTCTCCGGCGCACACGTCGCACCTAAACACCTACTCACACGCCAACTATGGACTACATACTCGAAAATGTTGGCGAATGGAAGGACCGCCTTGTCAACAACTCGATCAAGTCGTTCGAAGAAATGACTGCCCAGCGCTGGGTCCGCATCATTGCCATCGTAGGAGGATACCTCCTTATTCGACCATATCTGCTCAATGCAGCCGCCAAGAAGCAGAAACAACAGCTGGATAGAGAAGCCGAAGAACTGGGCTTGGGAAAGAGCGATGCGCCAGATGCCAACGACTTCCGTGGCAAGGGTGTCAAAGTCGCCAAGGGTGAAGTGAAGAAGAAAGAGTAGGGTTCATATGCAGGGAGAGAGCAGGAATGTCATGACAGAGCATGGCAATGATATGGGGGCCTGGGTAGGGGCTTTGGATGTCAATATTATGCATCAAATGGCGTTCTAAATGTTACGCTTTGGGATACGCAAAACCGTTGGGTTGATTTAATGCCAGATGGGACGTTGAGACACGGCTTCACGGAGACGTTGTACATCTCGTCTAGTTTCTTCAAGACGCCTTTTACGAACGACATAACTACATTCTGGGAAGGGAAGCGCAGCAATGAAGTGTTGCCAAGGAGTTTATCCGCAGACGCCTATAGTCGTTATTACCTTGTTACTTCATTTAATTCCTTTTCTTCGAAGCAATCAAACAATCGCCTTCTTCCTATTGTCTCCTTCACGCCAGCATCAATTCCTAGCAACCTGCACTTCAACTCGCGCCGTTTGAGTCTAGTGTGAAAGGACTGCTCGATTACGATCTGGCTATTTTGTTATTGTCACAACCGTAGCCCCAATCACCCTTCATTACTTCGATATGCGTTTGCAATACAACACATCTTCACATCACTGGTGTGTGAAACGTTCAACAACCTGTTGTTGGCTACCAACGCTTTGCCCACAATCTCCATTCACAGCTTACCCATCACATCCCCCAGTCCTATTATGACATCGATATCCAACTCTTTGACAAGTCTTTTTTCCAACCATACCAATATTCCCCAATGCCTAACGACGATCAGTTTCGGAAGGCCGTACAAGGTAGAGTCGAGGAAATACTTTCTACGCGTCACAACAAAAGCACACCACGGCTTGTTGTCGAAGCTGTGGTTGAGGGCATGAAGCTTTATCGGAGCTATAAAGAGGAGGAGAAGAAGGAGAAGGAAGAGGGGAAAGGGAAGGGAGATCTTATGGGTGAGAACGAGAAATACGGGAATCGGCGGCGTCATGACCACACGCATCGTGAAAAAACTGATGTGTCAATGGATAGAAGTCAGCACCGGTGTCGTAGTCGACACTGTGATAGTTCACACCACAGGCATCGTTCCAGAGAAAAAGATCACCCGACAAATGGTGCAAGTGGGTGCCAAACCTCATTGGAGGATCTGATATCCCTGCCACACCCTCGGTCTGGGCCTGGTCAAGGAAGGGATGTTTCGAATTCCAGGAGGACAGCCCCGACATCTGATCGATTGGCAAAAAGGCGCCCAGAACCCGGTCTAGAGAGGAGTCCCGGACTGGAAAGCAAAAGGCCTTCAACACCCCCTACTGCCCATCAGCGAGGTGAGAAGGACCGAGCGTCTCGCTATCAATCTTCAGTCGACCAAAGACATGCAGACATCCAGGCTGGAAGGGTGGATGCATCTCGCTCTCCCACGCGGCGGCAGAGAGGTCTGATGGCACCCCGTTCGGTGGCCTACCAAAGTACAAATTCAAAGCAGGCATAGCCCTCGGTCTTGGTGATCATTTCATGGGGACGTACAAGCATATCAAAGCCGAGCATGATGCTGGTTACAGGAGCAAGGAATTCATTGAGAAGGGGTTAGATGAGATAAAGAAGAAAAGGCTAAATGCAAAGACTAGTAAAGACGACCAAGGTCGTGACCGAGAAGGAGAAACAATACGAGAACGCCACGAAGTCTCGAAAGGTCAACTCCAGAGAGACAAACGGGCTAAGCGAAATGCTAGACGAACCAGGGGCGATGGGTGGAAAGCTAGTGTAGTTGAGACCGAGGCATGGGAGCATTACCATGGTGAGCCAAAACACCGTCAACAGATAGGACGAGAAAATGTGCAAAGAAGGAAAGATGACGATGGAAGAGGCAATCAGGGCACGTCAGTTCCTATGATACGTATCCGGTCTCCGACGCCTGTTGAAAGTCTTGACCAAGAGCTTCCACCAGTCCCTCGAGAACAGTGGTTATCAGAACACTCAAGTTCTCCACCTCGAGCTGCACCTCAGCAGTATCCACGACAACGGGAGCACGAAGACAACGACAATGAAGAGAACAGGCTCATGTACCCTCGCTCACATGCTTCTGGTTCCCTTTCAAAGCAGGAGATAGCCAGTCCTTGTACGGAGGAGCCTCATTCTCCAGCGGAGCCAGACACCACTTCCAGGACCTCATCCTCAATCATGTCACATGCGCCACTACCACTCGTAGCGAGAAGGGACTAACAGAGCATTCCAGAAAGACGGGTTAAACGGCTCATAGGACTAGCAGACGAGGCATGCCAGGGGCATAAAGAACAGGTGGAGCATAGTGGTAGCCGAGCGGCCCATGCTCCCTCAATTCGCGGCCAAGCTCTGGACCGCGCGAAGTGAAGCCGGGCCTTGTATCCGTCCTTCCTCCCTATTTTCTCGTGTTGTGAGCTTTGCTGCTGTTGTTCGCACCCCTAGACTTGACTCCTTTTTGCTTCTGCCGCTCGTTTGCTTTTGGTGTCTGTCTTGTTCCCTGTGACGCGCAACTGCATCCCCCCCCGCACATTTACCCTCGACCACCGCCACCGCCGCCGCCGCTCCAATTGGACCCTGTGGCATCATCAGGCAGAAGAGGCCAACCGCAAGCCCGCCCGCGCCCCTCTCTCTATCTCTCTCTCTCCTCCCACACTCGCACAAAAGGCACAATGCGCGTCTCATCAGGCCTTCTCCTTGCCCTTCCGGCGCTTGCCGTCGCCGAGCAGCAGCAAATCCCCATACTCGACAAGGTCAAGGGCTTCTTCAACAAGGCGAGTGCTGCCGTCTCCTCGACCATCTCAGCCTCAATGCCCTCGGCGCCACTCGACACAGCAACCAGCGAGGCTGCGGCCAAGGCAGCAGAGGTGGTCCAGTACCCGCTCACGCTGGACAACTGGAAAGAGGTTCTGACAGTCGACCCGACTGCCAGCCCACCCACCACCCAGGACTGGCTTGTCTTCTCCACAGGTGGCAACAACACATGCTTTGGCCTGTGCGGAAACGTCACCAAGGCGTGGAATGTATGTACCCCTCCAATTTGCTGCGCCCGCGAGGAGCGACAACTAACACGCTCCCCAGGCCTCTCTCCCCTTCATCGCCGCCATGCCCAACGCGCCCAAGTTCGCGTATCTAGACTGCGAAACTGAGGGTGTCCTGTGCAACTCGTGGTCCGTCCACGCACCATCACTGTACTACTTCCAGATCCCCAAGCCGTTGCCCGACCAGTCGGCGCCTATCCCTGTCGCTCGCTACCGGACATTGAACCGCACTACCACCACGACCGAGACGATCAAGAAGCTCATTATCGACAACGAGATTGGCCAAGTTGAGCCCTACTGGGGTCACTTCCACCCCTTCAACGGCACCATGCAGCAGTACAACCTGGCTGTTCCCTACGGCTACATCACCTGGGGTTTCACCAAGATGCCTTCGTGGATGCCCATGATTCTCATCTCCTTTGCCAGCAGGTCTTTCATGTAAGTCGTTCCACAGTACAGCTGTGTAGCGCGCACGGCGCTAACAATCTTGCAGGAGCAAGCGTATGGCCGGGCCCACACCCGCTGAAGCGCGCGCGGCGAACGCCCGACGAGCACAGTAGACAGATAACCTGGCATGTCGCTAGTGGCTTTTGCTATGGGGTGGAGAACAAGTCGGAGTTTTGATTGGGTCTCATATGGCGCCCTTTGAGATCGATACGATATCCATATACCTATCTTATAATTGGATCTCTTCCTGGAACGAATTACGCGTGTCTCTGAAAGGGCATGTTGAGAATGTTGGTGTGTTTGGGGAGAGAAAAGAAGTGTCTAGAAGAGACTGTGCATCCGAGTTATAGCGAGAACAAGCAGTAAATACATCAAAACTTTTCGATGCGATTTATGACCTTGAGGCAGACTAGATTCCAGTTGCAACTCTTATGATTGAGAGCAAACTGTCCATGTTTGTAGTAGCGTCTCTTTTATCAAAAAAGAAAGAAAAGAAAAGAAAACTTCAAGATAGCGACATTATGATTGAATAAAGTAATTGTCATGCATTTCGTGACGCGACGCTCAAGACCCAAACCAAAAAGGCGCCCGCGAGTTACCAGCACAGCAGTGACAAAGAGAAATCAACAAGCCTATTTACAACGCGCTCACATGTACAAACATGACGCGGAGATTGCCTTTTTTCATCATCATCATCATCATTATCATCATGATCTTCTTCAGAAAACAGCTCAACTCCGCGGCATGCTGCTTACAATCGTAGGTCCGTCGTCCTTTCTCGTCCACTTGTCCTCATCGGGCTTCCGCCTGGGATTGCGATCAGGTCCTTGACCACGGCCGCCGCCGCCGCCGCCGCCGCCGCCTCTTCCTCTTCCTCGCCAAGGAATACCGCCACTACCGCCACTACTGCCACCATCACCACCACCTCTTCCTCCTCCTGCTCCTCCACTTCCTCCGCGCTTTGGCCTTGCATCTTGCCCACCACGGCCGCGACCAACCTGAAACTGTATCCGGGTAAGCGGGTGCTCGACCCAGTCGACGCCTTTGAGGCCCAGATTGTTTTTTTCCCAATCACTCAGTTTCCAAGCCTGGTACAGGGACATCAAGCGCTGCTGGTCGATTTCCTCTTTACCCGGCCCAATTGGGCGTGTCAGCTTGAGGCCGCGCAGTTCCGGCACCCAAGCCTTGATGTATTCGCCATGCTTGTCGTAGTCGAGCGCTTGCTTGACCGGGTTGAAGACGCGGCCCTGGCGTGGATCGTTGCCTACGCCCGCGACGTATTGCCAGTTGCCCCAGTTGCTCGCTGGATCGTAGTCGACGAGGAAGCACTCGTACCATTCTGCGCCCGCCCGCCAGTCAATTTGCAGGTGCGACGACAGGAAGGAAGCCACATTTTGCCGTGCACGATTCGACGTGTAGCCTGTGACAAAGAGCTCGCGGTTCGAGGCGTCGATAAGACCGACGCCAGTTCGCCCGGAGCGGAATCGCTCAAAGGCTTCGAGTGTTTTGGCTGGATCGTCACCTGCGCCCTTTGATCTCTTCAGTGACTTCCACTTTTTCTCGTGTGAGACGCCTTGTTTCCATTTTGCGTCATCGCTCTGGATGCCATATAGACTGAACATCTTGTACCCAAACTTCCGCATACAAAGACGCATGTAGTCCCGCCATAACAATTCAAATCGAACTGCTGCAGTGCCTTCGTTTTCGCCTTTACCGTAGCCTTGTGCCTTTTCTCCTGGTCCCCGCCCTTCTTCAAAATCAAACATGGCCCAATGGACTTGCCGAGCGGTGATGTGGCCTTGTGCGAGGTAGGCCGAGATCTTGGTGCTAAAGTCAAGACCAAGCATGCCGTTTCGTGTGGCTTTGTAGGTGCTCATTGCCCCTGTTCTGACTAGATGTGCTATTCGCTCCAGACCCGCCGTTTCACCTCCTGAAAATGGGTGTGCTGATTGGACGTCGGTTGGCCATACTGGTGGCACTTTGAGGGTGTATGTAGGATCTTTTAATAATGGAGTGAGTAGAGCGTTTTTTAACCCGTCCAAAGTTGAGGGAATGATAAAAGGCGGTTTTTGTGGCGGTATACTTGAGGGTAGGGGAGGGAGTTGTGTAGGCGTGGGCACAGTGTTTCGAGGCCGATCGCGCAGTGGCTCCAAGCCCTTTCGATATGTGGTGTAAACATTTGGCAGTTTGGATAGATCTTCGTAGGGTAAATCTCGGCTTTTTTTTTAAAAGTTAGAAAATAAATATAGTTTGACATCGTTGGGAAAGTTGCATTGCTTACTCGTCAACGTAGTACTTCTCGTCAACCCAAACCTTGAAGTCTATTTCATGCTGTTCTGTGAGTTTTCTCAGACTTGCTTCATCGTCCTTCTCTTCGGTAGCAATCTCATCTGTGATCCAAAGTGCGCTGATTTCACCCTCGTTCTCGTCCTTGTCGTACCAGTCGAGTATATCGGAAACCACGTCGGGAATTTTTCCGACACGCATTTCCAGCCCAGATCCGCAATTTAACCCCGCAAGCTTGTCCTTGAGACTCCAAACGCCGTCGGCTATGAATTTTGCACGGTGAGGGCCTGTCCGCCATACTTGTGCCTCCTGACTGCGTGCCTCGGGATATGGACTTTGGTGGGATGGGGAAGAGAGAAAGCCCGACACTTCGATCTGGTTGGCTGGAAAGACGAATACCGGTAATAGGTGGGTGAAATTTGCGCGGGAATGTTCCGAAGTCAGCGAATCATCGCGATGCCGCCGATCGGAACTCGACGAAGATTTTGAACTCGGCCGGCTGGTCTGGAGGGATGCAGCGTAGAAGACGGGGTTATCTGAGAGGCGGACATCGCGGCGCAATATATAGAGGAGGATGCGAGGCACTCTGGTTGACATAATCGGGGGCGCTTCGTCGTAGGCACTGAATGTGCGTGTCGAACAGAAGGAGCACAGAAACAAATCGCAGGTGTTGCACGGCGGCCAGGAACAGCTACGTCGTAACATCAAGGTTACGATGCATGGAGAGTCCAGGAATAGGGGGAGGGCGGCAAAGGCATGGCACTGCCACTGGGCGAGGAAAAAAAGAGAACGTAGAGAGAGGGAGAGGGAGAGGGAGAGAGAATGTGTGCGTGTGAGTGAACTTCAGGGCCGGCGGGACGTCATGATCCTATGATGGCGACAATAGAGCTTCACATCGAAAATTCTAGGGCACGAGGCAGGTGGAGGACTAGAGGGAGCCCTAAATGTCATCTGTCAACCATGTTAGGACAGACCCCACTGCAAGGGGTGCAGATGGTCGAAACTGAGGAGATCCGGTTCGAGCTTGGTGATGCTTGCCGCAGCATCGCTGGCCAGGGTTATGACGTGAGGGCCGGGTTAGCGCGGCCGCCACACTCCACCATGCCTTTGGGCAGCCCTGCTGCAGGGACGCATCTCGACCGACTTGGGGACGGGCCGAGCGTTCGTGCGCTCGAGTGCAGTACGTACATGCAGCGATGGTCGTGCTGCAATGGAGCAATGGAGCGATCGCGAGCCTGACAGCGGCCACGCCATGCCCGCTGCAGCAAAGGCGCATGAATCTGATAGATGGCTCGCCGCCCCGTGCCACTCAGCAGGGGCCGCCAATCGTCCTCCATCTCCCAGCTTTGATCTGATCTCGATATACGTCGATTTGGAGCCGAAATCGTGTGCAAGGTACCGCAGCCTACACGTGCACTCTAGCCGCTTTGGCTTGCTGGATACGACATCTGCCGCTCTTCCAGCTTTGCCACTCACACACCGCTGCCCATTCCATCCTGCCCGCCAAAGCAATTCCTGTCTAACGCCCTGGGCTTTCCCCAAAAGCAGCTTTCAACAAGAGAAGGACATAAGGGCTAAGCAAAACCTGGCTGATACACCCTGGAAGATTTCTGGAAAATATCTACGTATGCATGTACAAGTCTCGGCGACACTAGTCACAAGACGCGCCCAAGAGGCTCAGCGGATCGCTTACATGTATCTTATCACCGAAGACAAGGCACTGCTTCCATGGCTGAGCACTTTACTGGTGACTCAATCAAGTTTTGGAGAAACCACTCTTCCCGGTATATGTAGTCTGTCTGCATCTTTTTTTCTACAGCACACTTCTCCCATTCACTAGTGTTGCCTAATCGAATATGGCGCTTCTAGTATACATATATACACAACAGTGCCTTGGCAACTACCTCACAAACTTTCCACGCCCCTCAATCTGCATCTGACCGCGACCCCTGTAGACTCTGGCCAAACGGGCAACGTCCCACACCCAGGTAAATGAAATGGCTTCTCATCATCGTATTGGGCGGATAAAATCCAGGGACTCTGGACCCGTGTACCAACATGACCAGCGGTGGAGCGCATCAAAAATTTGAATTAGGATGATTTCCTCTGATCTATGTTGACAATGCCCTAAAAAAGGACCTTCCATGACGCCATACACGTCTCTTGGTCAACCCAACGGCTCGCAGCCGTCCTGCAGATCATGGCACTATATCCCACTAACAACGGGAAGCACCGTATATTACACCCTTGATCTCCGTCGCTAGCATACTGTTCTATATACACCATCACTCGTTGGCCGCTGTGCCTTGTGCTTATGCTCCTTCTTCAAGCCTTTGCTGGCATGCTGTTTCTCAATACTCGGGCTGGCGCCTGGCTGGAACGCTGCAAGATCCACAGCATCCGTCTTCATGAGCATCTCCGTCACGCCGCAGATATCAGTAACCAGTCGGTCGATCATGTCGATCGAGAGACTCTCTCGGACGACTACTCGAAGGATTTCCGTTTTCTCTTCATTGGGTGGGAGCGGGTAGTCTGTTGTCCACGATCAGCCATAGTGCTCTATAATGCTTTATCATGACTGCCTTACTGGGAATGATGTATTGCTTAGCGCGAAGCAGGTTGCTGACGGCTTCTTGCTTGACATGTGGGAATTCCTTATGGAAGTCATCGGTGAGGGTGAAGGCTACAACAGGCAGACCAGGGTTATAGGCTTCGCTTGTCGCGCCTTCTTCGTACTGCTCTTTGCCCTTTGCATATTTGAAATCGCCTTTCTTGCGGTGAATGTCGCTGACGCAGCGGTACCAGCCCTGTGTTGTGATATCAGCGGTTGTTCTCGTGCATGATGACACCGACATATTCTTACCGTATGCTCCAGCGCCCTGCTCAGTAAGCGGGCATTCGCCAAGGTGTTTTCCATGATGCTGCGGTACCCCGAGAAACCCAGATGAATCAGGTTATAGTATTGCGCAATGACCTGTGCACCCGGTCGTGAGAAGTTCAACGTGTAGGACTCTTCCGTTCCGCCGAGGTAGTGAAGTTCGAAGATGAGATGTTTAGGCAAGTAGCTCTCGTCTCGCCATATGATCCATCCGACACCAGCATACACAAGTCCAAACTTGTGTCCACTCGTGTTGATGGACTTCACTCGCGGCAACTCGAAATTCCATTTCTTGCCTGCCTTGGCATGTGTGAAGGGAGCAATGAAACCTCCTGATGCCGCATCGACGTGAATTGGAATGTCGACGCCAGTCTTCTTCTCAAATTCGTCCAGGATGTCTGAGATTTCTTCGACGGGCTCATAGTGTCCCGTGTAGGTAGAGCCCAGGATTACGAAAACACCGATCGTGTTCTCGTCGATATTCTCCTTGACTAAGTTGGGGTCAAGGCGGTAAGATGAATCTTCGCTAACAGGAAGAATACGGGCCTCGACTTCAAAGTACCTCGCAAACTTCTCCAGGGCTACTTGAGCATTGGCGCCCATGATGATGTTGGGCTTGGAAGTGTCTTTGCCCTCTGCCATCCTCTTCTCTTGCCAGCGGCGCTTCATAGCGAGACCACCAAGGTGGATGGCCTCACTGGAGCCAGTGGTGGCAGATCCAATGGCCTTTTCGCCCTTTTGCACGCCCCACAGGTGGGCAATGATGGACACACAACGGGCATGCATGTCCATCATTGCTGGGTACTCATCAGCGTCCGACATATTCTTGGATATGTTTTCGATCATGAGCTGCTCGGCTTCCCTCTCCATGTAGGTGCCGACGAACGAAGCGAGGTTGAGATTTGGTCGTCCATCCAGGTCTAGCTCGTCTTTGAGTAACTGATGAACCACGTCGGCAGGAGCTCCATCATGGGGGATTTTGAACTTGGATAGCTCGGTGCTAGTAGCATATCGACTCGAGTAAGGTGTGACATGCGAGGTTGCTCGGTTCTCGGCATGACGTCCGCCAGCCTTGTGTAGGGGGTGGTCTTTGAGCGTCTGCAAGAGCTCTTCCGTGTCGACGTGTCTTGCTAGTCCGGCCATGATGGGAGATAGGAGAGTTGGAGTGTAGATTTGCAGATGTGCCGGTTGGTTGTACAATTTACATCAGTCAAGTAGAGGCATGGCTAGTAGTATATAGACAGCTATGGAGTACATGTACTCAGCATATGTAGACATGACGACATATTGTACCCGTAATTCCCGCATGTCTACGCCAGTAACAATGCAGAATGGGTGACACGGTTGGACGTTGAAAAGCTTGACGAATGCTTGGTGAAAAGCCTGTTTGAGTACTCCACGGACACTAACAAAAAGGCGTCACAGCGAATTACGACGCGATTTCCGAGGCCCACCGCGAGCGATTTCTGGTAGGAGTGTTAACCAGTAACCTGGTAAGCGTTATATTGGAAACGTCGGCGGGTCTAGAGCTGTATCTGGAGTGACAGCGGCCTGCGAAAGATTGATGCATGGTGACGAACGCGTCTAAATAGCAAGTAAGAAAAACGTCACCACTTGTGTACTTGTCCTTCAAAGATCCACTTTTGAGAAGCGGCAATGGCAATAGTTCCTGGATGCGTGTGGAGGACATGGCTCGGCTGGTAAGAATTCACAGGGATACAAGCCATACACTGATCATTAGGTGCTGACAATGCCTAGGACTGCGAGTCGAGTCGAGTGTCTGGTCGAAGATTTTGGCGGCGGGGTTGTCGGAAGCACTAGCGCGGGGAAACGGTCTGGCCGAGAGCGCGCCGCCACGTGATCCTGCTTCTCTCAATCCCTCACTCTTGGGTCCAATGCAAGGCAAACATTGGTGTAACAGGAGGTTTTTTTAAAACCTCAAGACCCCGTATCAAGTGATACTCTCTCATCACACTTCCTACCAGGCATTGACGCAACTAAAAGCTGAGCGTCGAGGATTGATGATGATGGTGACGTAGGTAACGTCAGCGCATCATCGTATTGTCTCATCCGCCACATCGCGGAACGCGGGGAAGCAACATGTACACTGACGCGTCCTTTGTTGCAGCCTGGCGGCGGCGGCACACGTCCGACTGCATTTGCAGCGCCTTAATGAGGACCTCAGTTCTTATTGCTGTTTTGTCTAGCAACCTTGCGTCTGTTGACAATCACTGCTCTTTTTTTCTTTTGCCCTTTACCATTAGATCAGTTGCATCCGATTGATTTAGTCCGACTCGGCGGCCGAATACAGCGCCTACCCCAGCGCCATCACTACGCAGTGGTGTCATACGTAATCGACTTGTTCTACTCTTAGCTCCACTGTGGAACTGCTTTCAACCTCCATCCATCCATCTATCCACCACATCATCTCCATAATCCTCTCAATACCGCAACATGCGCTTCTCACGAGTCGTACCGCTTTTGCCATTGGCATCTGCTTTTGTCATTACCGAATCAGAAGTCTTCTCCAAGATCGAGAAGTCTGGAAAGCAGCTTGCCGATAATGCCCAGAACGTCCTTGATGGTGCATTTACCAAGCTGAAGGATGGTGCAAAGGATGCATACAGCAAAATTCACCATGATGGCTACGACGTCGCGGCGTGGTTAGAAAGCGCACAGCTCGACGGTCCTCATCACGGCAACCCTCATCATGGCAACCCTCATCACGGCGAACCTCACCACGGCGAACCTCATCATCCACCCAATCGAACAGTCTATGAACTAATCAACGAGAGCAAGTACACAACGAAGCTGGCTAAGTTGATCAACGAGTATGAGGATGTGGTTGAATTGCTCAACGGAACCGCGGCAAACTATACCATTTTTGCACCGACCGATGAGGCCTTTGAGAAGATCCCCAAGCACCACCCTAAGCCATCAAAGGAGTTCCTGAAGGACCTCCTCCTCTATCACGTCACGGACGACTTGTATCCTGCTGAGCGTGTTTTGAAGAGCTACACTATCCCCACTCTTTACAAATCTAGCAAGAACCTGGGACACGCTCAGCGTCTGGCTCCCAAAGTCACACTCAAGGGCCCGGCAATCAACTACTACAGCCGCATTGTAGCTGTCAACATCTTCGGAACCAATGGTGTAGTCCATGGCGTTGACTCCATCCTTGTGCCCCCTCCCAACGTCGCGACCATCATCAGTCTATTCCCTGGCGAATTCAGCACACTGGAGCTTGGTCTCAGCAAGACTGGTCTCTTCGAGAAGATGAACAATTCCGATTACGAGCACAACGGCGGCACCTTCTTCGCCCCAAACAACTATGCTTTCAGGAAGCTTGGTCCCCGTGCCAACGCCTTCCTTTTCTCAAAGTACGGCGAGAAGTACCTCCGAGCTCTTCTAGAGTACCACATTGTTGTTGATCAGACTCTTTACACTGACGCCTTCATCGATGGGACCAAGGATGACGACGAGGCTACCGACGTTCACTCGTCCCTATACCACTACGATCTCCCCACCCTCTTGTCAGACAAGTACCTCTCAATCGATGTGGGTAGCTGGGGACCCTTTGTCGAGATCCGAATCAACGGCTTCTCGCGCGTCACTGTTCACGACGGAGTTGCGGCCGATGGAGTTATCCAAGTCGTCTCCAATGTCTTGATCCCTCCCAAGAATCCTGGCCGCGAACAAGTATTCTGGAACGGTGAGGAGCTTGATGTTGACGACCTCAAGGAGCGTCTTCAGCCTTTTGTTGAGAACATGGAGTTGTAAGCATGCACTGTGCGTGCCGTGTCGAACGGAATAGTTGGTTCCGTAGCCATTGTGGTACTGGCCGATTTTTTTTTGCCATTGACCTCTCTGATTGCGGGTTCGCACCATTACTCCCTACTGCTCGATAACCTATCGTGCCACCATGTCAACCTTGTCTTTCAGTTAAAGCAGGTACTTCACACTACCACATGTACGAATATCAGATAGCCACATGATCAAATGAGTTTCAGCATTATCTTGTCTTGTGCAGCCAGCATCTCAATGTGAATATCAGGGACCAAAGAATTGAACCCGTCATGCTGAACATCTTTATAGCATTTGATTGAAACATAGGCCTACGACCATGTACTGAAGACTCACAACAAACCAACGCAAAAACGAACGAAAGGCTGCCAAGGCCATGTTCTAAGAAAAGTCTTCACCGCCCTCCTCAATCGTGTTCTTGATCCGCAACAGAAGCGTAGTCTTCCACTTATCCAGCTTGCTCAACTGATCGAATTGGAATAGCTACACGATTGCATCAGCACTGCCCTACTCATCTCCTCTAAAGTGCAGTCATTCACGTACCTTGTCGGAGAACATTTCCTGGTCGCCATCCTGCACTGCCGCCGAGAGATCAACAAGCAGCGCATACTCCCTCTGCTGCTGGAAGCTGGGGTCGAGCTCCCTGTACTTCTCAAGCGCCGTGTTGACACCAACCTGATCACCTGTGCACAGCTGGCAGATACCGGCCTTGAGTAGGTATTCCTTGACAGACCAGCGCATGAGGTTGTTAGCTATCGAGGCCTTTGCAACCTTCTCGTAAAGCTCAATGGCTCTGTAGTAGTCTTTGCCTTCTAGGGCTATGAGATCGGCCGTCTTGAGCCAAAGCTTGTTAGCGAGTGCCTGGGAGGAAGGGGTTAGTTTTGGCTAAAAAATTTGGATGATTTTTGAGTAATATTTACTTCAGCGTTGTCCTGGACACATGTTAGCTTCTGGGTTTCATTATACGAGCAGTGGGAATAGATAAACATGGCAAGACTTACGCTCTCATACCAACCGGCAGCCTCTTCATAGGCAGCTGCCGCACGCATGTTGTCGCCAAGCTCGACTTCGTAGAGCTCGCCGAGATTCTGCTTGTGAGTAGCCGCGCGGCGGAAGTTGCCCTTGCTGCAGTAGTGTGCAATGGCCTTGTCCAGACACCTTGCTGCTGCCTCTGGGTCATCTTTTCGATAAGCCTCTGATACTCCATTAGTAACGTGAAAACGACAAAGAGACGTCATGAATCGTACTGAAGGCATCTGTAAGAGTGTTTGCCTCGTCGTCGGGCTCGTTCAGGTGTTGGCGTTGAACTGATGCTGCTTTCTCAAAGGCCTCACCGGCTTCCTTGCCTATGACCAGTCAGCATCTTTTGGTGAACAGAGTGCGAGTCTTTCTTCCTACCCATCTTTTGCATGCGGAACGCATTTGCTGCGGCGATGAACTGCTCTGCGGCTGCCTCGTCTGTCACGTGCGTCAGGGCTCTAGTACTTGTATGCCATCATCCAGATCTTACACTTCTCTTGCTTTCCTCCGAAGAAACTGAAACCACCAGAAGCCTTCTGCAGTGAAGTTTCTGCCTAATAGAGCACCTAAATATCAGCTATCCGCCTGGTGGCTGAGGTCTGGGAGAAGGCCCCACCTGTCGCAGCAGTGCTCTTGGGTCACCAGCCATATTTGATGGATATGTAGTAAAAGAAGACTCGGGTATGTGGAAGGATGTGAATAGAAGAGGAAACTGAGCAGAAAGACGTTGGTATCGAAACTTGGGTCGAGACAGGTGGCTGCGCTCGCTGTCTCAATGGGCGATGACGACCCACGTTGGTCCATGCGAGACTCTCACCTCGGCGGGGGCACCGCCAAACGCGCGCTAGTGCTTTGCAGCCGCTTCAACCACGACGACACTGCCCGCGTTTCGTCTTGGCCTTAGCATTGGGCTCGCCTTTCCCGCAAGAGAAGAAGTGTACCGCTGTTACAAAACAATTTCGTGTCGGACCAGAACGCACCATGGCATGCCGTTGCGCCTTTGCGGCTGTGAAGCTTTACAGGCCGACACACTGCTTGCAAATACGGTCGTTTACACCTTCAACCCTGCGGCTAGACAAGGGCCCCAAGGAAGCTGTACATCCACGGAAAAACGTCGGTATTCATCCCGATGAGCTCGAACAGCTTCTCGCAGAGCCCACCTGGTCCGTCGAGTCTCTCCTCCCACCAAAGACACGCGCGCCCGACACCCCGCAAATCACCTCGCAGCAACTACATCACCTACTGCGGCTATCAGCTCTTCCTCCCCCAGAGACACCTGAACAAGAGAAGAAGATGCTGGACACACTGGCAGCACAATTGCACTTTGTGGGCAAGATACAAGAGGTGGACACCACTGGCGTAAAGCCTCTGCGGGCCATACGCGATGAGACCGCAGCTGCAGAAGAGGAACAGAAGATCACACTAGAGACACTCAAGGACGCGCTGAGTCAAGAAAAGGTCATAGGACGTCATCACATGCGCATACAACGAGATGCTACTCCTGCCAACGCAAAAGATGTCGAAGACTGGGACGTGCTAGGCTCAGCTGAACGGAAGTTGGGCAAATATTTCGTTGTCGAAAGTGAACGGCCACAGGAATAAGTCGGCCGATGTCGGCTTTCCACTAAGACCAAAGACATATGCCAGCGCCGTGTATTTGCGTGGGCTCATACCAAGATGAGCAAGTACCTGGCTACATCTAAACAACAGATCCATACACCAAACGCCTCGTAATACTCGCAAATACATGGTATTGGCAGGGACAAAAAAAGACCCAAGATAAACAGAGACACAGATGAAAAGGAAGAGTGCGTCCATCCTACCAAAGCTTCTAAACCTCCTTTGTTACTCCAGAGCGGACTTGAATCACCAAGTAGCCAGACCGGAGAACCAGAACATGAGCTTTTGGGTGGGAACTTCCTGTCCTTGTCACACCGAACAAAGATCAACTTCTTTGCTGCATGTTCTACAGCGCTTCACAACGTGGCCTCTGATACCGCAGTCGCAGAAGGGTGCTTCCTTGAGCTCGGAAAGCTCTGGTGTCGACAGCCGAGGCAGACGAGGTGTGGGAGGAGGTGTAGGCTCTACAGAGAAATAAAAAGATGTCTTGTCTTCATCAGGCAGTATTCTGCTCGGCTCTGAGGCCCTTTGGATGATCGCTGGCTTTGGCCTGACTCTGGATGAATGCTTGGCAGGAGTCACGTGTGGTTTAGCGGGGGCCGCCCGCAACTCCATCTCTGGTTCGGCACAACGCGAGGAGTCGTGGGAGTAAGTTTCGGAAGATGAGTCTATGCTATCCACTGGGTACAGGACGAAGTCGACATGTGTTTGAATTGACGGTTCGACCCTGCGGATAACCCCAGCGCGACGACGACACTCCGCAATCTGAACGCCGGCTTTATCATGATACATCGTCTGACGGTAGTCATGAACCTCTTCATGATGCAACAAAGGCAACCGTGTATGCTGGACCGACTTCATCGGTGACGGTGACGGCGACGACATGGTGACAGCTCAGACCAGTCACCAGTATGGAATATTGGAAAAGAGTTGGAAGTGTTAGTGTAGGGCCTAGGAGGAACCTTGGAACAACTATCAGCCCGATCAAAGGGTGATGTGCAAAGGGGGTGGGGAGGAGGTAGTAGGGGGAAGTAGTGAGGTAATGTGGGAAGTAGGCGGTGCGAGATATATATGTGCAGGATGCGCCCGCCAAGCTTTATTCCACCTGACACACACCTGGCTACTCCCCCCACCGCTACGCCCCTCGCTTGCTCTACCCTACCGTCCCGATCAACTCTCCAGCTCTCAATTAGTCTTCAGCTGGCAGAATCATCCCCTAGAAACCAAGACTACATGGGCTTGATGTGCTCCAGTAGCATTTTGCATACTTCCGCATTAGGAAACCTGAGTGTGTGTGTGCCTTGTACATGAAAGCCGCTACGAATCACCCAATGTGGAGAAATAGGGGAGTTTAAGCTTCTAATTCTAATTGCAAGGCTGAGATTGCTCGATGCATCTGGTTCTGGGGACCGTCAGTCTATCGACCTCGTCGTCGTTGGCTGCTATCCCCCCTCCATCCCTCTGATATCCCATTTGACAGGGCTAGCCCAACCTCGTTCCAACTCTCTTCACAATCTTTCTTCCATTCACACGCTCTTTACAGACTATTGTCAGTGCCCAAGTAAAATTGTGCTGTCTGTGGTATATGTTGTCATGGCTAATGGGGGGGTTTGGGTAGACAGAGGCTGTGACTGGTTGAGGTTAGCACAGCCAATCAAACATCGCGAACGTACACAAGGCAACACTCAAACTGGCACAACTCTACCATCAGAGCTGAAATCCGGGGAGGGGAGGGTTCTTCTCTTTTTGTAAAGGCTTACCTCCTGCGCCTTTCAAATCTCTCTGAGCAGAGATACATAGAGAGAGTGCAAAAAGAAGAAGAAAAGACGAGAACATCAAGCAGCAGTTGACCAGGGCGATTTGTTGAAGAAGAAAAAGGAAAAGAACCTTGGGATTCTTGTTCACCTAGACGCAACTCGGAAAGATATACATACATACATACATACGTACATACTTGCAGACCACGTGACGGTCGCATTCCTCATGCCCGCCCTCGAAATTCTCCTTCTCCTTTCTTCCTTTTTCGTTTTCTGTAGTTCACCCGATCCGCACCCCCAATCTTCTTCCATCGAAATATCGTCGCTTTATCAATAAGGAAAGAAAAAACAATCTCGACTTTCTTCTGCGACAAGTATAAGGTTAGAATTATGATGATAAAGATTCACATTCATGTATACAACAACCACATATATATGCATGTGCTTGTGCCAAGAATGAGGGAAGGCGCCCGGAATACGGACGACACTCGCGTTCACACTCGCGCAGTCGGTCAGACAATGAATGTTCATGTATGGTAATATGCGAGGAATCTCCTTAACGAACCAAAAAAAAAGGTAACTACAACACAAGACGTCTATGAGTGCAATATGGAATACGCGTGGAATTGGATATATCTACAAGTCCAACGAAGAAGCCTGTCTAGTACATGATGCGCCATGGTGATTCGTACTCTCCTGTTGAATCACGATGCCTTTCGACTCTCACTTCTGTTCATCTCCTTTCCCCATGTTCAAAAATACGCCAATCTTCTGAAACAATCCGACGCCTAGTAAGGGATACCTTCGTACTCGCCGTATCCAAGTGCGAGGTTCATGTTCTGCAAGCACTGGGTTGCGGCACCCTTGAGAAGGTTGTCAATGGTGGCGTTGACAACAACACGCTTTCCTGAGCTGTGGACAGCGAAACCGCCAATCTCAACACCATGCTTGCCAGAGATGTTCTTGACGAGCGGTGATTCTCCGACAATCTTGACCAGCTTCTCACCAGCATAGCGGTCCTGGTACAAGTTGCGGATGTCTCGTGAGGTCATGGTGCGGTTGAGAGGGATGGATATTGTGTGCTGTGAAAAAGGTCAGCAAGTCCGGGCAACATGAGTGGTGAGACCAATGCTCAGAGGCACAAGTGAGGGTAACAAGGCAATGGCTTCATCTCGCAAAGTTGTAATTGAAAACTTACATGAATACCCTGGAACCAAGCAGCAACATGGGGAATGAAGGCTACCTCAAGACCCAATTGCCGCGAGATTTCTTTCTCGTGGATGTGATCCGTCAAGCTGTACGGAATGAGATTGTTCTCGAGGTTCTTGACATCGTTCTTGGGGCTGGGCTTGGTGCCTGCTCCCGAGTAGCCGGAAACACCAAAAACAGTAGGTTGGCCACCAATGAATTCAAGAAGAGGCGCAATGCCAAGCTGGGCAGCTGTAGCATAGCATCCGGGGTTTGCTATCCGCCTAGCGTCTGAGAGCTCTGAACGGTTGACGGTTTCTGGCAGTCCATATGTCCAGGTGCTGTCGAATCGGTAGTCAGCACTCAAGTCAACAATGACAGGATCCTTGCCGCTCTCGTTGATTGCATCAACGAATGGCTTGCAAACACCGTTAGGAAGGGCCATGACCCAGCAGTCCACCTCTCCATTCTCGGCCATCTTCTTGACGTCTTCAGCTGACAGGTTCTCATAGGTGATCTGTCGCTTTGTGTAGCCTTCTAGCTTCTTGCCAACAAGTTCACGCGATGACACATGGCGCAAGTCCATATTGGGGTGCTTGTTAAACAGCTCGATTAGCGCTTGACCTGTGTAGCCTCGTGCACCAATCAGCGCGACCTTGGCGGGATAGTCCCTGCTCTTGTGCTTGATTCCATAGGGAGGGTTGGGGTTGGTGGTCTCCACGGATCGCTTTGCGGTAGTAGAGAAGCCCCGAGTTGTTGCAGGTGCAAATTTGTTTTGCCTAGGACTACTTGTTGTGTTAGCGTTGGAATTTGATAAAAGTTTCTAATTTGGTGGAGCACATCAAACGCTTCTTACATACCTCAGAGCAGGCCTTGCAGACGACAGGCCAGCCATGGTAGTGTAGGCGCGTGTCTGCTGGCCTTGTTTCAAGCTAGCTACAAAGTCGGCAGCCCTTCGGAACTGGGCGTCTAGGCTGTCCTTCAGCATACTACGACCCTGCTTCTGGTAGCTTTCCAGCAGCGAGAAGATTTCCGAAGATTCGGCCGCTCCCCACCAGCAGAAGATTTCCTTGTCGCGACGGAGGAAGCCATCCGCCTTTTCCAGGTGCCACTTGACGGTGTTTTGCGATTGGTCGTCCACAATCCAGTAAAGCTTGGGGTACTTTTGCTTCATGCGCTGGAACACCAAATCGTTCAGGTTGTTCAAAAAGGCATCCTTGGTCATACTAAAGTGGGAGAGCTGCGCGAATTCTCCCTCGGCTGTAGGAGGGTATACGACAGCGACGACACCCATTGAATCGTCATGGAAGACCTCAAACGGACGGTTCTTGAGGTTCTGGATGTACCGGTTGACGGAGTCACTTGCTTCAGCTCCTCGGCTCTTGGTAATGCCTTCGGAAAGAGCAGCGACATCCAAATCCTCAAACTTGCTGATTTCCTTGACGCTGCCGCCGTTGCGGATTAGCGTTCCACTTCCAGTGTGGGTGAAGAGCTCCTTTCCAAGGTTGGAAGGGTGTGTAATGGCCACACTGGAAGTTCGCGGGAGACCGTCGAGGAGCTTCTTTGCCTCTACAATCTTAAGTTTGGTGCCGTACTTGACCCACGACTGCTTCATGTAGGTATCGTACTCGCCCTCGAGGTTGATGTGAGGGATGAGCTTGGACTCGGCGTTGAACAGTCCTCCCTTCTCGGAGAGGTAGATGACCTTGAGAGGCTGGAACTCGCGTGCCAGAGCTGCAGCAGCTACATCGGCGTTGATGTTGAGGATCTGGCCGTCGAGCGTCTCGCCCATGGAGCATAGGATAGGAAGTTCCTTGTTCTCCAGAGCATCCATAATCTGCCTCCTGTTGACATTGGTAATGTTGCCAACATACTTCCACTTGTCCTTGTCCAGGTAGTCGGCCTGCAGCGCACCGGCGGTGATGGGCCGCGCAGGAACACCCCAATCCCTCTTGAGGGTCATGACCAGGTCCATGTTTGCCTCGAGGAAGAGTTTGCGTGCAATTCCCAGAGTCTTCTTGTCCGTGACGCGTATGCCATCAATGAAGTCTGGCTCGACGCCTCCTTCCAGCAGCAGCTGGTTCATCTGAGGACCGGCGCCATGGACAATGATGGGGTACAGGCCAATTGCATGCAGCTGCTGGAGAGCGAAGCAAAGCTCTTCGAGGTGGTCGGTGAGAATGGCGCCTCCGACCTTGACGACGGCGAATTGGTGCGGCGAGACGGAACGGAACTGGCCCAAGTATTGGTCGACTTCGCGGCGGGAGCTGGAGCTGGCCAGCAAGTTGAGGAAGGCGGCATAGATGGACGAGTTGCGGCCATCCTTGGAGGATGTGTAGAGGCGAGCGGGCGTCGTGGTCGCGACAAGCGCTCGGGGGAGGGCTCGCCGTGCTTGGGGTGCGAGGACGCGGTGCGAGGATCGTGCAGCCACACGGCCAGCTCGTACAATGCTCTGCATGGTGACTGTTATGGCTCCCAAGAAGCAGAGGCTACCCAGGCCCTGGGCGACGACTCAATCAGACACAAATTGACTACCGTGACTAGACGGTGGAGACTGGAGGGAGCGGGGACCTAGGGCGCCGTCTGATATGACGCCGAAGCAACAAAATTCGCTCTGCCGGCCGCCGTTATCGCAGCTTCCCCAGACAACCGGGGCAGCATCTACTCCTTTCTCAGCCGGGGCGTGCGTAATGGCTATTGGTCATGTCCGCAGCGCGCGCATGCAGCCTGCACATACGTAGTTAGATACATGCATACACGCTTTGTCTGACTGCGGGACTTGGTCCAGTCTTGCGGCGCGTCTTGGGTGCTGTTGGCTGGGTCGTGGGCGGCAGCGTACAGTACACAGACAGAAGAACATAGCAGCATATACTACATCATTGCTCAGAAGCCGGCACGGGTACCCAGCAAACTATGGTCAAAGTACGATTGCGCTATGGACAACAAGACAGCTATCCAGAATATAAAACTCCATTTGCTCGTCTGGCCATGATGCGTGGAACTAGCCTCATCAGATTTCGTAGCAGCGGCGGCCCTGTTCCATGCAAAAAGATAAAAAAAGTGTCTTTCAGGGTCATGGCCCAGCCGTGCAGGTGCAAACAAAGACAAGAAGACATTCGACCCATCGCTCCCTATTCGCCGTCAAGACAGATGCTACAGAGACTGCCGTCGTTGATCATGGTGCAACTCATAGCCACTCGTCCCCTTCGCCGGTGGCTCCCCAGCTCGCCTCCTCCGGGCCATTATTAATGTGTGTAATTCGTGGTATCTCATGTAGGGAGGGTTTAGTTCTTTTTCGTGGCATAGACTGCGGCCGCGTCAGCATCCGGCAGCAAACAACGGGCGACTCGCACGGGAAGCTTACCAGAAGGGACGATGATGATAATCAGCAGGATGATGATGCCGACAATGAGGCATATGCGCATCTTCATGTCCTTCCACCACATCTGCTTGCGCACACGGTTGGCACCCCTTCGGAAGCCTTGGGCGGATACAGCAAGGTTGTCCGTCTTGTCCTGCAGCGAGTCTAGACGAGCTCCGCGCTCCGAGACCTTGTTGATGTTGTCGCGCATGATGCCGACGGTGCTGTCGATTTCCTAGCCTGCGAGTCAGCAAAACAATGCCACAAACACACATATACACACATGTGCGCAAAGCAGCTAGGATGCAGCCCGAGGGCGCAGACGAGCCGAGTCGCCATCGCATCATTGTCGACGCGGGCGGCGCCATCTCTGCTGCTGTTGCGGAACATGGCGGCATGGACGCAGAGCTGCGACGCTTTCTTCAGGCAGGATGTGAGGGTGACGACGTACAGCTTGAAGGGCAGCAGTGCGGTGGTTGCCGTTCTGGCCCTGGCCGCCTTGCTGGCCGGCGGCGCCGCCACTGGGGATGTAGGGATCATATGGAGCTTCGTCACGGTTGGCCATGGTTGCAGATGGAATGGGTTATGCGACTGTGGTGGGGTTCAGAGGTGGTTGTGGTGGGTGCGAGTGAGGAGGGTGGGTGAGTGATGTCGGCAGGAGAGATGGTGTGTGAAAGAACCAAGCCGCCGCCCGCTCAGCCCGGATGGGAACGAGCGCAATGTGTCAGCTCCGTTTGAGCGCTGGGGCGGACGTCTACGTCAAACTTGGCGCAGCAAGACCAATTTTGGAGGCAACGGCTCTTGGAGTAGCCTCGGGATGTTGTTGCGAGAGCTGACAGGCACCACGGGCGAATTTACGCTGGTGACGGCATTCCACTGAGCTTCATGCGACTGACGGTACAACGGTGGCTCCAGGCCGCTTCAGGCCGGCTGCGCCACAGTCACGTGATCTGTGCAGCACCAGCCCCATCACTAGCTCCAAGATCACGCCTCGTCTCGTGACCGTGGAGAAGCCGCCTCTTCATCGGCAGATGCAGCAGACGAGAACGGCGACAGGCGATAGTCACGTGAGCACGCTTTTGCACCGTTTCAGAGGACGCCGCCTCTTGTTGCTGTTGCGGCGTCGCAAAACCAGCACACGAGCCATGGCCCAGCCGCAGCGAATACGACACGATACTGGCTGGCGTGGCAACAGGGCGACGGCAAGGCAACGCGGGCTATGACGAGGTCATTTCCTTGTTGTCTAAATACAGCGCACTAGACGCAGGTTACGCCGAGCAAAAGCTTGCGAAGCTTCTTCCTCGTCTGGCGCCTTTGTCATCATTGTCACGGTGAATGCGTCGCTAGGATGCATGCCCGGCGCGCCCTTGACCGACGACGGCTTCGAGACGCTCTGTGCAGCAGGACACTGGCTGGTGCGCTGTCGTCGGCCTATCAAACTTGCGTCAGGGTGGGTGGGCTGGGTGGATAGGGCACCAAAGGCCACAAAAGACGCTTGCCGCCCTGATCGCCAAGACGCGTGTACTGGACTAGACCAGGTTTTGAATCTCCCGCCGCTGCGCCGCTACCCGTCGCTCTCGCTCAGGAGTCTCGTCTTCGCAACGACCGCTCAGCTGCTGATCTTGCACCATCTCCCGTTTCCTTTTGCTCTGTGAATACTACGCTCGCTGAACTACACATCTCCACATCCTCCCCCAAGCGCCACCCACCACCCACCTTTAAGTCCACCTTCACGCCCTGCGCTTGCGCTCTCCTGACCCCGTCGCTCGTTCCATTCTCGACGCCAGCCACCTCCTGCGTCCTTCTGCAATACCCCACGTCTGTTCTATCTTGGCCCATCTTGGCCTTATTGGCATCGCTGCGCATCACCTGCCTCCAAGCCTGGTGCTTGAACCCCTTCGGTTGTGTCCGCTAAGCGACCGCGACACCAAGTCGCACTGTCGTCCAAGTACCTAATATGAAGCTGACATCCGCCCTCGGGGCCGTTGGGGCCTCGACTCTGCTGCTCTCCGGCGCAGGCGCAGTTGATTTGGACGTCAACTCTCCAGGTGGGACTGACTGCCTCAAGCCTACTGTCTCCCAGCACTAATCTCCATAGACTCCATCAAGCAAGCTGCCAAGGCCCTCTCCATAAACTTGCGGTCGTACTATACCGGCGACCGACCAGGCGATGTCCCTGGTAATCTTCCGGACCCTTACTACTGGTGGGAGTGTGGTGCCATGTTCAACGCCTTTATCGACTATTGGTACTACACTGGCGATGACACTTACAACGGCATCACCACGCAGGCTTTGAAGCACCAGATGGGAGATGACGGTACTTTTATGCCTACGAACCAGTCCAAGACGCTGGGAAACGATGACCAGGACTTCTGGGGAATGGCCGCCCTATCCGCCGCCGAGTCCAAGCTCCCCGACCTCCCAGGCGACCAGCCCTCTTGGCTTTCTCTAGCACAAGCTGTCTTCAATACTCAGTACAAGCGCTGGGATACGTCCACGTGTGGTGGAGGTCTGCGATGGCAGATCTATACCTTCAACAACGGCTACAACTACAAGAACACCATTTCCAACGGCTGCTTCTTTAACATTGCTGCAAGACTATACAAATACCTCGGAAACCAAACATACGCCGATTGGGCTGAGAAGGTCTGGGATTGGGAACTTGCTATAGGACTCATGAGTCCCGATTACCATTTCTATGACGGAACCGACGATACCCAGAATTGTACTTCCATCAACCATATTCAGTGGACTTACAATGCCGGCATTCACATGGCTGGTGCTGCCGCTATGTGGAACGTAGTAGGTAGCAGAGGAGACGTTAGGGAGAGTCACATGCTAATAACAAACAGACGCAAAACGACAAATGGCGCACTCGCACCAAGGGCGTAATGGACGGAATTGGCGTTTTCTTCAAGAACAATGTCATGACCGAGGTTGCCTGCGAGAACAATGGCAAGTGCGACGTGGATCAGCGTTCCTTCAAAGCCTACCTCTCTCGCTTCATGGCCTACACGGCTGCCGTCGCCCCTTGGACCCGTGAACAACTCGATCCCTACATGCAGGCCTCCGCCCGAGCTGCTGCTCAGCAGTGCACTGGAGGTCCCAACCAGACATCTTGCGGCCTTCGATGGACCGACGGAGGTGTCAACGATGGCAGCTTTGGTGTTGGCGAGGAGATGTCTGCAATGGAGATCATTCAGTCGTTGCTGTACATCACCAAACCTGGTCCCGTGACCATGGATAGGGGCGGTGTCTCCAAGAGCAATCCCAATGCCGGAGATACATCGTCCGATACGCCCATCACATTTAACGTCGTCACCACTGCCGACAAGGCTGGTGCTAGTATTCTGACCATCCTCGTCCTAGTTTCGATTCTCGTTGGCGCTTGGTGGATGGTGTCATAGGTTTTCACTCGCGTTCACTTCTTTTTATCAACTATGTGGTCTATGTATCATCGTACTACAGCGTGTGTTTTTTTTTCTCGAGAACTGTACATGATTTGGTTAATTTTGCCGTGCTGTTCTTTAGAGATGTAGATGGATGTTTCGGTCTGCGAACCAAATTATTCACTAGTGTAATAAACACTAAGCTTTTCAGACTCAAACCCCAGCCCTTGAAATTGGACAATTTCCATGTCATCATAACGTTCATTAGGACACAGCTAGCCCAAACAGGCAATCATAGTGAGGCACTAGCATTCGCTTATCTTATCGCAACCCCTGCCAAAAAAAGTTACAACCCCACAGTCGTTTCTTCGCCGTTCGGACTGGCAAAGACTTCAATAGACTATTACACCAAAATGGCCGAACAAGCAACCGAGGAAGACATTCTACTCGCCAAGCGCATCATTTCTGCGGCTGAGCGACACGATGTGCCGGCATTGAGCATTTTGCTCAAGGATGGCTCAGCCAACGTCCAGGACCCCACAGCAACAGTAGCAACATCACCACTTCACGCAGCGATTGCATCGTGCGGAAAGGCCGAGGAAGGCAAAGAGGCGGGTGAAGAGGCGATTCAAACTGTAGAAACGCTACTTCAAAATGGCGCCATCTGGAACGATCTTAACAAGGAAGACGAGACCCCAGGATGCATTGCGCTTCGTCTAGGCCAGAAAAAGATCTACGACATGATGGTCGAAGCCGGTGTCCGTGCTGAAATCCTTTTCGCCCGGATGGAGGCCCTCGGCATGGGTGATAGCACCGAGGAGGTCGAGGAAGACGAGGAGATTCGTGAGGAGCAGCCTGCAGCCAAGAAGCAGAAGATTTCCGAAGAGGACGCCAAAGCCGTCGAGCAAGTCGTTGAGGAAAAGGTTCTCGATGACGTATCACTGGACAATCGAGCCTACCTTAAGAGCCAACTAAGATACAAGCCTGGTATCCTCCTCGACGAGAGTGACAATGCAGTGATGATGGACTGGGAGACGCAAATCATGCAGCGCCATGCCGAGACGTTGATCCCTAAATCGGGACTTCGGACGATGAACGTGGGCCACGGAATGGGAATAGTCGATACAGCAATTCTAACCCATGACCCCTCGGAGCACCACATCGTCGAAGCCCACCCCCAGGTTCACCAGCGTCTCCGCGAACAGGGCTGGTACGACAAGCCCAATGTCAAGATCCACGAGGGCAGATGGCAGGATGTATTGCCCAAATTGGTCGAGCAAGGCGTCGTCCTAGACGCAATCTACTACGATACTTTTGCCGAGGACTACAAAGCACTAAAGGAGTTCTTTTCAGAGTACGTGGTTGCGCTTCTGGCCAAGGACGGCAAGTTTGGATGGTACAATGGTCTTGGAGCTGATAGGCAGATTTGCTACGATGTTTACACAAAGGTATGGTGTGGAGTCTGCGAGAATATTAGAAATAAAATACTGACCAAGGATAGGTTGCCGAGATGGATCTGTATGAGGCTGGCTTTGATACAGAGTGGGAAGATATCAATGTCCCAGCTGGTTTACATGGCAGTGATCAGTGGGAGGGCACCAGGAGGCCGTACTGGACCATTGATGTCTACAAGCTGCCTGTCAATACTTTTGTCAAATAAATTGAGCGTGTACATGAATACAACATCTCTTCGAAATGGAAATTCCAACAAAAATAATTGAATTAGTGGCAGTGAGTTCATGTTCTCGATGGACAGCGTGGGTATCATGTACGCTCTATATCTCTGAGAAGCATTACCCACTTCTATTATGTTGCATTTTGTGTTCTGGCCAGCACCCGCTTCTAACCCCTCCTTATATTCCCGTCTCCAAACCAAAATATTCGCAATGTGCTCTCCAAAGCCAGTCCAATCCTCTTCCTCTCCAACAGCTTCCTTCTCTTATCCTCTATCGCAACAGGCCTTTCCCCTAGCAGTCTCCCACGCATGCCCACCATCAGCTGCAAACAAAAACAATAGTACTAATACTAAAACTGAACTATTCTATACCGTTTTCCATACTAGAACTCCCGCTCCTCTTCCCACCCCTCATAGTGATCATACTCATGCCCAAACCCGCCCGGCAACAAGTGCGAAAGGGGCGGTATAAGCGAGACACACAGGACGATGCCCACGCGCAGCGTCAGCGACGTCCTCGGGATGAGGAAAACACACAGCGTGAGGCCGACGCGCGGTATGGTCGGCAAGTGCGGTATGCGTGGGAAGTAAGATGGTGGCAGAACAACAGGACCCAGCGACTCAAGACGCGACATGCGCTGGCGGCGCGTGAGGCCAGCTCGATCGCGGCCGGTGCAGCGGTGGAAGCCGTCTTGGTTGTAGCCTTGGTCGTCGTACACGGCGGGGCCGTAGACGGGGCAGCCGTGGGTGCCGGCCCAGGGCTTGCCGCAGATGTAGCAGGAGGTGCCGCATTGGCATCTATGTTTTATTTTTTTACAAGTCAATTATAACCTTCCCATTTTGTATGATTTTCCCTTGTTTTCGATGGTGCAGAGGGAGGGAGGGAGGGAGGGAGGGAAGAGCAACTTACGTGATGTGGTTGCATGCCTCGGATAGCTCGATTGTCACGCCGCAGACAAAACACTTCTGATATCCCTTTTCGATGACCATCTGCTTGAATTTTGCATCTTCTGTGTTTGATTCACAGGCGTGGTCGATTGTGTTGTCTGCTAAAAGCCCCTTGCAGTGCACACATGTCAAGGTGCCGCACTCCTTTGCCTCACACCTGGCATATGTGATGCTCGTGTGCGGGTCTTCAACATGCAGCGTTGGGTGGAGAAATCTCGCACAAGGTGGATTCGCGCAGTAAACGCGATGCCTATCTCTTTTGTCAGCACGCGGCTTCTCAACTTGTCTTTTGAATCATCAAGCCGCTTCGTAACTTACTTTGGGAGGACGGCATATTCGCCCTGCGCCTTTGTCCGGTATGCCGATGCTATGTCAAGCGGGATATGGTCTTCAAAGTCCTCCAGCAACAAAACCTTGTCGCAGCATCTTGGTGGAAAGAGACTCTCGTTGTTGGTTGCGTGTTTGAAGAAGCTCGCTACGTTGTCTGTGCAGATAAAGTGCTGACCGCAAGGCGCCTTGAGGAGGAGCTTGTCTTCCTGTTCGTCGGAGCCACATATGACGCAACTCTTGACAATGTAGTCTGCTTTGCTTAGGGTGTCAGGATGAGGGAGAGTGGGCTCGTTGGTCGGAGTTGTAGCGTGGCGTTGTATTAGCCGTCGTGTGGTGAGGTAGGTGGAGAGTGCAAGAGCAATATTGATAAAAGGTCGAATGGTATCCATAGAGAAGTTGTAACTTTTGTGTAAATACAAGGTATACTACCACACTAGGCCAACAAAGACGTGAATACTCAGAATGTCGAACTGTAAACCTACTCAGTGATATGTTGCGTATTTGTATAAAGCATGGCATGGCGTGAGGAAATAGATGGATAAGAGGAACTGGTCTTGCTCATTTGCGACACGAGTAAACCCTAGTATATCAAAATGAATCCATAGTTCTAACGAAAGGACCAGCGAGATGTACAGTGAGATTGTGTGTCATCAAGGTACGCACCTCTCCACCCATGGTTAGGAGACGTGGAATGGACCAAATGTAGACAAACATTCCTATTGGGTTTTGCATCAGACTTTTGTTATCATAGGACCCTTGGAAAGCCTATTAGCTGTTCCAGAATTGAACCCGTAGCCTATTGCGATCAGGTAGTTTACAAATAACGGCCAGCTTGAGGTTCACCGTATGGCGCGTGGAGGTCTGAACCAACTTCAGTCCGGCCAACCAGATTGTCTTGGTTGTTATGTGAGCGTAATATAGTTCGGGCTCCAAATACTGTCGTACTGCCTTCGTTTGTACACAAGTGTGGCACTTGCCATAGAAAGGTCCCAAATCAGACTAGACTACACCTGTAGACTCTGTATTGTGGTTGTAAAGATTTCCGACTCTTGAGTGAATGTCCTGTAGCCAAAGTAAAGTTGAACGCATGGATTTGCCATTGATTAGGAAAGCTGGCTATGATCACTAGTTCGAAAAGCCATTCTTTCAAACTGTCTATTATGATGATAAACATATGAGTCTAGCCGCAAAGCCGTTTATCTTACGCCCAAAACGCCAAACACCTTGCAGTCGTCTAAATCGCTCACCGTCTACCTCCTGTCGATCCATCTTCCTCCGCCTTGTCCAGGCCGGACACCAGCCTTGTTCTCACTGCCAGAGTATTTGGCCTCTTCTGCTTCCCATTTCTTTCTCTCCTGCCGTCTTCTCGCAGAATACGCCCTAGCGAATTTCCAGGCCTCCGTATCTGCCAAGTTCCATTGCTCAACTGCTTCCACAACCTTTTTCATGTTCCTGTCCTTACTCTTGATAGCGTCGCGAGCTTTGTTTAGGCGTTCTTGCTCCTTCTCAACCCACTTATCATCGGGTATATCGACACCTTCAATGGGCTTGGGGGACTCTGGACGGGGAAAGATGATGAGCTCAGACTCGTTGCTCGGCGAGCTAGGTTCAGCAGTAGCGGACGCAATCTGGGGCAGTCCAAAGCCGAAAACCCAGTCGAGATCACTTTGGGTGGTACGTTCAGCTGTCAACCACAGCGAATGTACAGGGATTGATGCTACCAGCTCTTTGAATTTTAGTACGCGAACCTCGTCGGTGTGGTCGCCGGGGATAGACTTGTCGGTCAACTTCCGGATCCAGAGATCACGCTCTGCACTGTTGCGCAGAAAATTACTATCGACTGTGTCCCGCGTGTAATGTAACGAAGTGAGTGTGTAGGGATGCGGAACGGTACCGATTGTGAAGAACTTGGTGGTGTTGACAAATTCTGGAAAAACTTGGAGTTTCATGGCCTTGTTGGCGTCACATGGCTTGCACTTTGGCCGATTGGGCGGGCACGTCTTTGGCATTGGGGAGGCTGGACATTGTGTGAGATTGCGCGCGATGCTAGTGGCCTCAAACGTGAGCGCGGTCGTGTGTTCTGGCACCGGCTTCACGATTGTTACACCTTCAGGGTGTTGCTCCTGCCACGTCAAATGGAGGTGCGAGTTGATGAGGCTTTCAAGCAAAGTGAGGGCTTCCGCCTGAGTCGTGTTAGTATGTTTATCGGCAATAGTCTTGTACTTGCTAGAGATGGTAGCCGTGTTGTAAGACGCAATGCCATTAGCCTTGACATCTACTGCCACATCCGCCGAACCCAGGAGATTTACCACTGGCCCACCCTCTTTGTTGGCCAACTTGGTTAATTTATCCCTGTTCGCTGTAGCATTCTTCAATAGCTCATTGTCGGCAAGCTTCTTGATGGCACTATCGACAGCCATATGTTCTCCGAAAAAGATGGCGTTGTCGAGAGACTGGACTCTTGACAATTTGGGATATTCATTACGCCGCAAAAAGCTCAGCATGGGATTCTCGTACTCGGCCATGGGCAGCGCCAGCCAGTCGACGAGAATACCACCTTTCATGTGACCCCATGCCAGCCAGCGCATGACCTCGAATTCGATCTTTGGATCCAACTTCAGACGCTGGAATAGCTGGTATAGTGGGTTGCGCTTAGCTTCATCGCGCGATAGCACGACAGGCTTGAAACCCTGTGCCCACCATGCCCTCCTCCACGCCAAAAGAAGTCTCTGCTCAGCAGCTGATACATCCTTGTCCTGCTTTGTCGACACCTCGTAATAGGTATAAATGGGCGGTCGTTCGCGCAATGGAGGTAGCAGGGCTCTGTTTTCGTCGAGTGTCACCGAGGAAGAGAAGGGATTGCGCCACTTGAAATCACTGAACCATTCTATAGCGCCGTAAGCACTCGCGGCAGTGCTGTTGGCCTGAACAGGCGGCTTGTGAGCCGAGGGGCCAAATGGGTTGGGTACGGTTGGGAGTGAGGGGAGGTCAGGGACGTGTGCTTGCGGATGCTTTACGGCGTCGGCTACTTGATCGTAGGTGGGTATGTTGTTGCGCGACGGGGGCCCGTAGAAAGTCAAATTGAGCACGACAAAGAGGATGAGGATGAAGACGACCTGAAACCTCCTTGGGGGCATTTGGAGAGTGACAGGGCGCCCCATGAAGGTACGCTGAGTCGACATGGCGCAATTGAGCTGTAGTGGTAGGAGGAGTTATCGTGACATTGGCGACATGAGGTTTTGCCCAGGCAGCTAGAAGCGGATAGCCGCAGTGGGCCTGAAGACGTTGGTGGGGGGAGGGCCGGATGCACATGCATTCACAGGCGGGTGGGCGACGCGTTGCGCCGGCAAGGCTGTCTCCAAGCGCAAGTTGGCGAGTCGAGGTGCACGACTAGTGTAGGGCTGACGACGCTGGCCTTGGCCTCTCCCGCGCAACCGGCTCGCTAGTGGGGTTCGCCGATGTCGCCTGAGTCTCGAGCATTTTGACTGGATGCGTCATACCTTGGGAACTTTCCTGGGTACTCTTCCACTTCTCTTACTCGCTTCGCCCTCAGCACATCCGTTTTCCGATTGAATAGGCGGAGAGGCTTGTCTACATCCACATTACACAGGCCTGTTCGCTTGGCTGCTCTTCAATTGGCCTTGCCCACGCCGTTTCCCTGCATGCGTAGCAGTACACGCAACGCGCACCGCCACTAGATATATCCTCGAGACGTGACAATGGCCTCTCTTACCAAGGGAAGTATCCCGGACCCCACTGCAGACCTTCACTGGTCCGACTTCAAGGGGCCGATCCACGAGATATTTGCCAGCAATGCTCGCAAGCACCCCGATCGGCCATGCGTCGTTGAGACTGCCACTGGAAAGACTCCAGAACGCACCTTCACATACAAGCACATCTTCGAGGCTACTTCAGTGCTAGCCCATCATCTTGTTCAGAGTGGCGTGGAAAGGGGCGAGGTGGTCATGATCTTCGCCCATCGGGGTGTAGATTTGGTCGTGGCTATCATGGCCGTACTAGCGGCAGGAGCAACCTTCTCAGTGCTAGACCCACTGTAAGCATCCCATCTCGGGGCTTCAAGCCAACGGGCTGACAATAGCAAGATACCCTCCAGACCGCCAGTGCATCTACCTCGAAGTCTCCCAGCCGCGCGCCCTCGTGGTCATCGACAAAGCCACGCGTGAGGCAGGTCCTCTCTCAGATCAAGTGCGAGACTACATCAAGGACAACCTACAACTAAGAACAGAGGTACCTGCTCTACAGCTCAAGGATGATGGCACACTGGTGGGAGGCACCAAGGACGGAAAGGACGTACTCGACAAGCAGCAGCAGCTTAAGACCGAGCTGCCTGGCGTACTGGTCGGTCCAGACTCAACGCCCACACTCTCCTTCACATCTGGGTCCGAGGGAAAGCCCAAGGGTGTCAAAGGCCGGCACTTTTCGCTCACTCACTACTTCCCTTGGATGGCCGAGACGTTCGGGCTGTCTGAGAAGGACAAGTTTACAATGCTTTCCGGTATTGCCCACGACCCTATTCAGCGAGACATCTTCACTCCTCTGTTTCTTGGTGCCCAATTACTCGTGCCCAGCAAGGAAGACATACAGCACGAGAAGCTCGCCGAGTGGATGCGCAAGTATGGCGCCACCGTCACCCATCTCACACCCGCCATGGGCCAGATTCTTGTTGGAGGTGCATCGGCTGTGTTCCCTAGCCTCCACCACTCATTCTTTGTAGGCGATCTGTTGATCAAACGAGATTGTAGGAGGCTGCAGAATCTGGCACCAAACGTGCGCATCGTCAACATGTACGGAACCACCGAAACACAACGAGCTGTCAGCTACTACGAACTACCAAGTTGCTCGGAAGCGCCCGAGTTCCTCGACACCATTGGTGAGGTTATACCCGCTGGTCGAGGAATGAACAACGTCCAGCTCTTGGTTGTCAATCGCGAAGATCGAAACCAGATCTGCAAGCCCGGTGAAAGCGGTGAGATCTATGTACGAGCCGGTGGCCTTGCCGAGGAATATCTTGGTCTACCAGATCTTACAGCTACCAAGTTCATTGACAACTGGTTCGTGGACAAACAAAAGTGGATAGATGAGGACAGGAAACAGGTAGAGAGCCAAGGCGCGGCTGAGCCATGGCGGGAGTTTTACAAAGGCCCCCGTGACAGACTGTACCGCTCTGGAGATTTGGGCCACTACTCTGAAGATGGAAATGTCCACTGCACCGGCCGAGTCGACTCGCAAGTCAAGATTCGCGGCTTCCGCATTGAACTTGGTGAGATTGACTCACATCTCTCTGCTCATCCACTGGTGCGTGAGAATGTTACATTGCTCAAGCGCGACGCCTACGAAGAGCCAACGCTCGTCAGTAAGTTGAAATCACAACTTTTTTACTTTGGTAATTGCTGATGTTTTAGGTTATATTGTCCCTGAAATGAAGCGATGGTATGACTGGCTAGAAGAGCGTGGCGCAAAAGAAAGCGACTCGACTGAAGACACGAGCATGGTGACGCTGCTCAAGCGCTTCAAATACCTACGAGACGACGTGCGCGAGCATCTCAAGAAGAAACTCCCAGCATACGCTGTGCCGTCGGTCATTGTGCCACTGATCAGATTTCCGTTGAATCCAAATGGCAAGATTGACCGGCCTGCGCTGCCTTTCCCGGAGCCATCGGACCTAGCAGCCGCAGGTGCTAGGCGACCCTCCCAGCTGGGTGCAGCTCTGACGCCGACTGAAAAGACCATGGCTAAGATTTGGGCTGAGCTTCTTGGTGACCGTGGTGTGACGGCTGACAGTATCAGCGGAAGCGACTCCTTCTTCGACCTCGGTGGACATAGTATCATTGCGCAGCAGTTATTCTTCAAGATTCGACAGGAATGGAAGGATATCGATGTACCCATGACCACAATCTTCCAGTACCCTACACTGCGCGGTTTCTCGGCAAACATCGACCAAGCCATGGACCCGATTGGTCTGCGCCTTGACACAGCTGAGGCACTGGAAGATGACCCTGAGGACGAGGCATACTCGGCGGATGCCAGAGACCTGGCCAACCAACTGACTGAGTTCAAGACGAGGGAGACACTGAATCCAAAGGAAGAGGTGCATACCTTCCTCACTGGGGCGACCGGATTCTTGGGAGCGTACATTTTGAGGGACATTCTGTCGAGACCAGGAAAAGTGACTGTACTTGTGCGCGCAGCGGACATTGATGCTGCGCTAGGACGAGTGAGGCAAACGTGCACAGCGTACGGAATCTGGGAAGACGGCTGGGAGTCACGATTGGAGCCACTTGTGGGCGACTTGGAGAAGGAAAACTTTGGACTCGAGCCGAATACATGGAACAAGCTGGTTGACTCGGTCGACGTGGTCATTCACAATGGCGCATTGGTGCACTGGGTGTTGCCATACTCGCGCTTACGAGGACCTAATGTCGTGTCCACCATGACTGCACTTTCCATGTGTGCTGCTGGCAAAGCCAAGAAGTTTGGCCTCGTTAGCTCAACGTCTGTGCTTGACACGGACTACTTTGTAAAGCTTTCGGAGAAGAGTCTCGCCGAGGGCGGGACGGGTGTGTCAGAGGCGGACGACCTAGAGGGAGCACGCAAGGGTCTGGGTACCGGCTACGGTCAGTCCAAGTGGGCAGCTGAGTATCTCACACGCCAAGCGGGAAAGAAGGGTCTGAGTGGGTGTGTCATTCGGCCTGGATACGTCTTGGGAGACCCAGAGTACGGCACGACGAACACGGATGACTTCCTGGTTCGCATGCTCAAGGGCTGCATCCAGCTCAAGTCGAGGCCGGATATCACAAACACGATCAACATGGTGCCTGTCACACATGTTGCTCGGGTTGTCGTGGCGTCGTCGTTTAACCCGCCTGTTGTACCGTTGGGCGTGGCGCAAGTCACATCGCATCCGCGCATCACATTCAACGAGTTCTTGGGTGCGCTCGAGAGGTTTGGTTATGATGCGCCTCTTGTGTCTTATGCAGAGTGGAAGCAAAACATGGAGAAGTACGTTGCAGATCGGTCGGGCACGAAGGAGGAGAATGCTCTACTACCTCTATACCACTTTGTCACGGGAGATCTACCTGCTGACACCAAGGCGCCGGAGCTGGATGACAGGAATGCGGCGGAGGCATTGAAAAAGGACGAGGCATGGACGGGCGAGGATTGGAGCCAAGGCGGAGCGGTAACAGAGGATACAGTGGGCGTCTATGTCAGCTACCTGATTGAGCTTGGCTTCATGCCCAAGCCGGAGAAGAAGGGCATCAAGGAGCTGGTGATGAGCCGGTTGACAGATGCCATGCGTGAGGGGATGAAGCTTGTAGGTGGGCGGAGAGGTGTTTAAGATGGACCATGTCAAGGAGGGCATTTGATTTTGGGTGTTACCAAAAGAAAAGAAGCAAAAAGAAAAGAGAAGAATATACTGTAGACAACTGATGAATGAGCAACATAGATGAAGGCGCAATTGCTCTTGTTGCCGTACTTGTCAAGCGGTCATGTTTACGTCGTGCTTTGACTGGGAGTGTGCTGACCTCAATTCTCGGGTGGAGAGAGAGAGACAGCGGCAGCATGGTAGTGAGTGAGATTACGGCCGGCTTGTGCTGTGGCTGGGCCACAAGGCTTGCCACGAAACCTCTAGATTACCGTTGAGGGCGCGGAGAGAGGGAATGGATGACGTCGAAACGATAGGCGGGCTGGGGTCGAGTCCGCGGGTATGTGGTGGGGGTCGGCAGTGTGCGGATATGGAGATGGAGGCAAAGGCTTGGGGCCATGGCTCTATTTTTCTTTTCCTTTGGATCAAGACACACAGGTAGTGTGTGCCGAGCCAAGTTGAGAGATAATTGACCGAAAGGCGTGCTAGGACAGCTGGCGGGTTTAATCGACCATGGGGCATGTGAACGGGTTTTGGGATTGGAGAGGCAATGCCAAGCCCAAGATCAACAAGACAGACGTGGTTTCATCGACGCCTGGGGCCCGGATATGGCGGACTTCTCGGGCTCTCAGACCAGGCCCAGCCAACAGCCATGGTACTGTAGACCGTCACGAGATATGCAGACGTGTTGAACAAAGCCTAGGGCGCATGGCACGCTGCGAGCGGAGGCGCAATGGGTGCCGCTTGGCAGCATCCATGGTGTCGCTGGTGTTGCTGGTGGTGCGAGGGCTCGCGGGGCCAGCAGCAGAGCCAGGCCAGCGTCGCTCAGCATGGCCGAGCCATAGTCGTTGACATGTCACTGCCGCGCATCCCGTCTTTGCTGTTAGCGGCGTGTGCAAGAGAGTTGCGCTGCGTCCGCCCGCGCCCGCCTGCGAGTGCGGTGATTGGTCGTCCCCGTCTTCCAATGGCCTGCCCAGCCAAAATGCCCAGCCTTGGGGATGAGCGCCAAGCCCAAGACCTTCTCCCAAGGCCTTGAGAGCGTAATTCTATGTAACAAGAGTCTTGCCTCTCCTGGAGCCAGTCTCCGCCTTTCGCTATAACATGCCCGTTGCCTCATCCACTCTGCATGTCTGCCAGCGTCGTTTGATGCCCGTCCGCCCGTGACGTTGAACCCCCCGAGTGCCGCCGCCAATGGAACCCCAGCTTCCGCCGGCGCCTTGTTCGGCCGCGCCCACTCACCAGCGCCTGTCGCATCACCACCACCATCACCGCCTGTCCAATGCCGTTACCTCCACCGACCTTGGATACGCATACAATGAAAAGGAGGATCCATACCACCAGCAACAGAGCGCCCGCTCCGCCCGCCTCAGCAAGTCGAGCAATCGCGGCGCCCACGACTCCGTCATCTCCCACCCCTTCTCCCCAAAACCCTTCTCGTCGCCAAGTCCCAGCAGCGACAGCAGCGTCTCTTCCATAGGCTCCCAGCGCAACTCCACACGAGCGAACCACTACTCGTCCTCGCACCTTGAGCGACAATCCGTCTCGTATCCATCCAAGGCACACCTCGATCCCGAGAAGCATGCCGAAGCTCTCTCTCAGAACCGCCTGCCAAACCGCCTGTCGGGAGTACCATCTGGCGGCGATGCCATTCTGTACGACAAGGGCGCCTACCACGAAAAAGGCCCCGAAGAGAAGGCCTGGCAGTTGCTGGTAAAGAACTCATATCGCACAATCACACCATGCACCCGTGACTAACATTCTCTCAGTTTTGGCTGTGCGGACCCTGTGCCTTCCTTTCCGGCGCCATCGCGCTGTGGACCTTGCTCGCTCTTCTCATCTGTCTCGCACTATCACCGCTACGCCTTTGCACTACGCGCGCACCGCTTTCCGAGCAAATCACGTCCTGGCTTGCTCCCTCGCTAAACCTGCAACTGCACATGGTGTACTCGCACAATTCAGCTACCGGCTACAGCGCTCCTATGCTTGTCGTTATCCACCTCTTCTCGCCCCTCGTCGCCTTTGGCGTTGCCATCGCAGCATGGACTTCCACGGGCTTCTGGTTCTTTTCGTGCATACTTGGCGACCCTGGCGGTCACGATGGGCACAACGATGGCCGCGAGAGCATCATCGGTGTGCGGAACTGGTGGGAACGATGGCTTTCTCGGGGATTAAGGGAAACTGATGCATGAACAAAAGAGGAGGACCAAGTGTACTATTGATGCCATTTTCTTTGATGATTCTTCTGTTTTGTTTTCACGCTCTCCTAGCCATGGCAGGATGGAGCGTTTAGGCGGCATATACCATGGCGTACAGTTTGGGTGGGGTTTTCCAAAGCGAAAGGGTCTTTCAATTCGCATGGTGGGAGGATATTGCTGATCAAGGGATATGACAGCAACGGCGTTTTGTTTTTTGGGTCTCTCTTCCAGTCCTGCTCTTATTAAAGAGCCACTAGGCGGAAGGATGGCGATATGATATACCCCATAACCGTTTTACTGCAATACCACGAACATTCTCAACATGTTGTTTGACATGCTAAGTTCTTTTGTCTCATCACTTCGTTCCGGTCAGTCACTCTCGAGTGTGTATGTACAGGACACACCGCCTCGGCGCGCTCCAAGTCGGCATTCTCGTATCCCAATTTTCCGCCCAGCCAAAATTGGCTTCTTGTCCACCAAGCCACTACTTACGCCCCTCTCCCTGGTATAGCCGCCCGCATCCCCAGCGCACTCGACATGGGGGCCTCACACAACCCCTTTGCCGGCTCCGCAGTCCCAAACCCAGAAGAAGAAATCTTCCTCTCCCGGACTCTCCCCCTTCTACCAACCATAACAGCAATGATAATAACAATGACAACGACGACAACAATGAACATGCCCAATACGATATGTGAAGCACAATCCCTTCAAACCCCTCACTAGCGCATCTCCTCTCGCAAGCCGTCCCCCCGAAAGACTGCTAATCGACTCGGCTCGACTCGTCTCGACCCGAACCATATTTAGCTGCATGGCATGGCAAGCCATGGCATTCCATGGCGTGGCTATAGCTGAGAGACCCTCCCTCCCCTCTGCCTCCGCCTCCCCTCTCAAAAGAAAAAAGCATCACGGAGGATGTGAAAGAGAAGGGGAAAAAGAATGGAAGATAGATGATTAGGCGAAGAAAATAAATAAAAATAGGGCAGAGTGTCTGGTTTTGGGAAGGGGGGTGACGGCTTTATTGTTTGTTGGTTTTGCTTTTTCTTTATTGCTGGACTTGGGGAGGAGATGAGATGAGGTAAGATGCTGGGAATAAGGCTGATGCAAGGTAGGGAATTTTGGAGGACGAATGGCGGTATAGATGTGGTAGGTAAGTGTAGCTGATGCATCTTTCTTTTGCTTTTTTTTCTCTTTCTTGCTTCCACTAATTCTGCTGGGCTTTCCTTTTTCTTTGAATTCTTGATCTTGTTCCTGATCTTGGGCGAGGCACAGAGTGGTTCTGATGACGATGGTGATGGAGAGGGTGCAGCGGGTGACGATGGAGTGGAGATTTTTTTGCTTTTCTTTCTTTCGGGGAGTGGGAATGATGTGTTCGGGGACTACTACCAGATAAGCAGGAGAAGTAGCATGGCTCTTGTGCTACCGTGGTATGGTATGGAAAGTGAGAGAGAGTGCATACTTGTACGTCCTTTCCCCATATCACTCTGAGAAGAGGAGGAAGAAACGTTCAATAACACCCAATAACAAACATGGCACGTCTTCTTGCTCGAATTGATATTGCGTGCTCGCTGGACCCGCTACCCCATCTCTCCTATTGCCCTACCCACTCTCACACACATACCTACTGTACGTACCCCAGACCCCGCGTCTTGGTCGCCTAACTTCCTCGTACTTGACAAGGACACCCTATTTTGCAAACATGGCCGGCAATCGCGCCGAAACGACGCACGCACCAGTATGACAAAAGTGCCGCGTATATAGCCAAGAAGCATGACGAAAAAGAGAGCAAAAAAAAAGTCGAAACAAGGTTCTTAAATGAGCACACTCTACGAGCTCATTTGACTAGCAAAAATGAAGCCTTGGTAAGCACCCTGATTCATACCTTTCCCAGCCAGACGGACTGCCGAAACAACTGAAGATGGCCGTAAGAAAGGGAGATAGTGAAGGGGTTTTGCGGACCGAGTTTCCAAGCAAGCTAGCTTGCTGACTGCGCATTGCCTAACATCATGTACCAGAAAAAACGGGCTTCTTTTGCATTGTCGGACCCATTCTACTCTTGCTTTTCTTTTTCTCTTGCAGCTAGGTAAAAGGGGCGTTTGACTCCCATACAGCCCAAGATTACGAAACAAGATGTTTGTCCTCCATTGCCCAGCTAGATGCGGAGTGAACAAGGTGCCAAATACAAGCAGAAAGACACTCGAGAAAAACTAGAGAGCGAGATGTAGATTACTGAGGGAAAAAAAGGGATTTGTGCAGGCAAGAACGGATGTGTCGGATGCCCTCTCTCTCATGACCGAAAGTATCGCCGACGGGGAGCGGTAAGGATGTGAATGCATATGCAGAGATGGTACAGATACGTGTACTTGATCTACGCCTCGTCAGAACAAAAGAGGATTAGTTGGTCAGGAGACTGCGTCGTTGGCCGTCATCAGCGCCAAGTTGAACCAACCTCAGGGCTATGACGACGGTGGTGCCAAAGGCCCCTTGCCGTAGTGACGAGGGTTGGGCAGACGTCCAGATGGCAATAACGATGATTGGAACATAGAACGCCACGGCTTGGACGGAGAAATGATACTGCACTTCTTTCTTCATAGATAGATTGAAGTTATGTAAGGTCTAAACAACCCTACTACAAGGCCCTTGATGATAAGAAGCCTGTATACATGGATATTACACAGCCCGTTCGGACGTGTTCATGTCTATGGATAAATCCATGGAGTATATATGAATGCTGTGCATCAAGTCGCTTCTGGAGGCGAAAGGTATTATTCATGAGACATTACTGCATTAGACATAATTCTAAGCGAGAGTTACCGGAAAGATCCGCAACGATGGGCAACGCGGAACCGAAAGCGACAATACAACTGGTATGATGCAAGGTTACTAAGCACGTTGTTTGGTACAAGGCTTCGCCTCTAGTCGAGTCGAGAGCGCGGAGAAAGCGCCGTTGCGTGGGCGTTCCATGGCATTGGAAACAGAAGTAGCGCCAGCTGGCGCCAGCTGGCGCCAGATTTCGCAAATTCACGCTGCGTGGTAAAAGATAGCGCACACCACTCGTTCATAGTCGTCCCGCTCTTGCGATTGGTGTTGCAGAGAGTGCCGAGTCATGTCATCGTTTCGCATTCGCGTCGTTGAAATCCTCGTCTGAAGCGCGCACTTCCCGTATGGTGATGCGACTGCCCACCCGTTTGTGACGTTTTCTCCGCATGGTCTCTCTTGCTATGCAGTTCTTCAGACACTGCTCCACTAACAGAGGATCAGCCTCGATGAGCTGCTCCTTCAAAAACCAAGTCGAGGTGGACTTTGAAATAGACAGCCTCAAGCAGCTTCTATCGCTGCCAATCTGCTTCTGAAAGAAATGGTCGAGGAAGGCGTATGAATCGTCAAAGGTCTTGTAGCAGCTGTTGCACGCGAATGTCGCTCTGTCGTCCCTTGAAACAGGATCTAGCGCGATGTGCGATGTGAAAAGAATGCATCTGGAAGCTGGCAGTCCAGAGTGTGTTGCGACAGATATACAGGCGCTGCAGTGCGGACAGATTTCTCGGTCGTCGTACTTGTCATGCGGCTGCGCCTTCTTTGCTCGTAACGTGCTCGACTTGGTTTCCTTCAGGTCGTTGCGAAGCTGATCTGCGAATGGACAAAAATCAACTTTGAATCGTGGTGGTGGCAGTACTGGTGAGAGGACGGGTGTTTCGAGGCGTGCATATTGGTCGCGTAACGCATTCAGGCAGGCACGTCGTACACTCTTTGCGGTCATGATTATGTCGTCGATGGGTATTGTCGGTGTTGCTGAGAATGCATTGTCGTATAGCGGCTGCCTGATCTCGTACTGGACTCGGAGTAGCTGGGCGGAAAGAATAGCATTGCATTTTTCTGTCCACGGTCAATGCCTGTATTTACAAGCTACCAGATATGACTTACGATCACCTTGTTCGAATCGCACGCCGAACGCTTCCTTTCCCGTTTCCATGATTCTCTGAACCTGTCGCCCAAGGCTCAAAGCTTTGCCAACGGCATCATCTCGGTTCTTGGTGCCAAAACAAATCCATCTGGAACGTGTGCGCTGGTGACGTGCCTGCCATTGCTCGTATGCCTCGTGTGCATCTTGAAAGACACGGTCAATGTCCCAAAGTGTGAGCGACGTGTGTTGGGTCTGTTCCCAGGACATTGCGACTGTGGTAGACATTATGTAGTATACAAATAAACAATATGACGGATGAGTAAGAAAAAGTAAACAATTCGTTATAGAGGGAGAGGAGCGCGACTAAATGCAGCCGACACAACAACAGGTGAAACGCCCAAACAAGCTGGATGGCTATGTTTAATTAGGCGGGTCTACCATATCCGGACGAAGGCGCAGTGACAACAATCTTGATTAGGACGACGGCAACGTACAAATGATGTCAATTAGGAACAAGGCCCACCATAATGCGCGAGGGCGCTGCGCTGGCCTTTTACATTGCAGCTGTGAAACGCTGTGTCATGGACCTGCAGGAGCCAGAACAGAAGTAGGAAAGCTGAGAGCTGCGGAGATTACGCGCATAAAGATTGTCATATTTGTGGCGCGCCTCGGCAGTATTGAAAGAATTTCGAAGCCGGGACAAGTCTCCGTTGACAGCGAACGTGCTTTACTTTTGGAGCCACTTGCGGCTGTGTACGCGAGTCCTCTAGCGTTCCAGCTGATCAACTACGGGCCCAGCAGCCACATTGACCGGGTTGTGGGACGCAGGCACGAAAACCATGGGTTGCGAATTATCAGAGGCGTGAGGCGTGTCGTGCGAGCATCGTGATGAAGCTGGTGGTGGTATGCATGGGAAAAGGGGACATGGCGCTGATCGCCGTGACGCGGCAATGATCCGAGCGCACCCCCGTCGTCTCCCCCATCCGGAGCAAAACAACTCATCTGGTTGTGGCTTGCTGTGGTGATGATGGACACCTTTCTATAAGATCGCCTTTGTATATGGCCAGGTCTCGTGTCGCGGTGTGGATGTCTGTATTTATTTTTTCTCGTCGATTATTGGTGGGTGGGTAGTTTGAGGTATGAAGCTCCGGCACCGTACCAGGGTTGTTGGAGAATCAACCCCGCGCGACCCTCCCATATGCCCCGCTATGGCGATCCTCAAGCTTCATTTCTTCTTGCGCCCATATGCTCTGCTAACCAACTGTATTAACCTCGGCACTTTTAGCAATGTCTCACAGTCACTCGCATGATGGTGCGTCGCACTCACACTCTGCCGCCGACCATGGCCATACCCATGAGATCCTCGATGGACCGGGAAGCTATGTCGGACGTGAAATGCCAATTATTGAGGGAAGAGACTGGGAGGATCGGTCTTTCACCATTGGCATTGGAGGGTACGACTAATTCCTGTTGATGAATCCGCACATGTCCCTCGTCCGGTCCCACTTCAGCTGCCAGCAAGGCTAGGCCAAGACAGTAGATGGCGCAACGATACTGACAGAAGCAGGCCCGTAGGCTCTGGAAAGACAGCTCTTATGCTGGCTCTCTGCAAGCATCTCCGAACACGCTTCTCCATAGCCGCAGTGACAAACGACATCTTCACCCGTGAGGACTGCGAGTTCCTGACCAAGAACAATGCCCTGCCCGCGTAAGGCCATTGCAACCTCACCCAGGACCACCCACTCTAACTTGTGCTCACAGCGAACGCATTGTCGCCGTCGAAACCGGAGGCTGCCCCCACGCCGCCGTCCGTGAAGACATCTCCGTGAACCTCATGACGCTCACGAACCTCCACCACAAGTTCAATACCGATCTACTTCTCATCGAATCTGGCGGCGACAACCTTGCCGCAAACTACTCGCGCGAACTTGCCGACTTCATCATCTACGTTATCGATGTCTCGGGAGGTGACAAGATTCCTAGGAAGGGTGGGCCTGGCATTACGCAATCGGACCTGTTGGTCGTGAACAAGATTGATCTGGCCGAGGCGGTAGGCGCAGATCTCAATGTCATGGAGAGAGACAGCAGGAGGATGCGCGAAGGTGGTCCAACCATTTTCGCCGTTGTAAAGAGGGACCAGGGTGTTGACGCCATTGTGGATTTGATCCTGTCAGCATGGAAGGCGTCGGGCGCGACACAGGCGCGGAAGCAAAAGTATGAGCCTACCTTGATGGAAGAAAACGAGGAGGGCAAAGAGAGGAGCTACAGCATGAGTTGATGTGGAAATTGCTACCAATAATAGACTAGTTTAATCATTCACCAAGATGGATACCAGACGAGCGAGAGATCATTAGACTAGACTTTCCCACAATCGCTATTCCTGGACAAATACCTGATATTCGCAATATTAGGCGAACAAACCCATGGCTGACACCAGCGATACAGATCGTGAGGGTAGTCTCTGTTAGTCTTTCGTCAGAAGGATGGGAGACATGTGCCCATCGAATGGTCTCTCAAGGAGCGTGGGGGGACGTGCTGAACCATAGAATTCTAGGAGGTAACGGTCTATACCGCAGAGAGCACATTATATGGCAAACTGACTCACACCTGTCTTGCTCGCATTGTCCCAAAGTGCGTGCCTGTTGGCGTTTTGTCGAGGCAGTCGAGAACCGTGGTTCGTCGCTCTGCCTTTGTTCGCAAAAGATAGATGCGCACCCGTACCTACTTACATGTATAAGAGCGCCGCATCTGTACCTGCATATATACGAACACCACATCTGTATCTGCATACTTACGAGCACGTGCATCTGAACACCAGAATCTAAACACAAACCCCGCAAACATGATACTGCTTCTCTTCTTCCTTCTCACCCTCCGAACCATACTACTCGACTATGGCGGAGATTTTACTTTTGCACTCGTCGTTTTAGCTATGATTCTAGTAAAACGCAACACAGGTAACGCAGCACCCCTTATCCATCGCCTAAACACTTGCTGACTTCCACCCACAAAGACGCCCCGTCGGAAAAGCCACTAGACGACCTCTGCGACACTGAGCAAGGCCTCGTCCTAAAGCAGCGCTGCACCCACGACCATCAGCTGCTCCGCCTACAGCAAGCCCAGACGGACCAAGATCTCTTTTTCCGCCGCCTGTGCACCTCCATCATGGTCGGTGTCGCTTGTATGGTGCTTGCTTTGAGCATTCCCGCTTTATCCCCCTACACACGCAAACTACTGCCCCCTCCAGGACAAATCTCAGAGCTTGGAAACCAGACCCTTGTAAGTTGAGCTGACCGTCAGCACACGTACATGGCATGCTGATATAATCGCCCCCTCCCCCGGCAGGGTTTTATTGCTGCTGCTACTATGACAGCTGCTGCCGCCGAGCAAATGTAGAATAGTCGTATTGATACCACGGTAAAAAAGAAAGTTCGCAAGGAATCGGAAACAGCATCACTCCTAACTCTTTCAGGCATCGGTACCACGTGCCTTGACATAGACTGCCTCATTGTCACGGTAACAAGCAGAGATGCTATGAACATTAATGGTGATATCTACTATTTAGGCCTAGAGTATGATTCCTTCCTTGGAACAAATCTAACAAAGTGCTGCCCTACGCGATACACCTGGTGTTGTATTGTCTGAGCTATAGAGGAGAGCCAATCTAATCCTCTCTACACGACAAGCGAAAGGCAACCACCCGCCATTGGCGGTACCTTCATTGTACAAGGATTCATTAATCTACTGTCTCCCAACACTGCCAATCTCTACCTGCGTTTCTCGCAATGCGAGTAACTCTTACCAGCCTAGCGCCTCAGTCCACCCATAGCCTCCCTAAACGTCTCCAGACCCTTCTCCAACATGGCCTTCCTAGCCTCCAGATGAGCCCTCTGCTGCGTCGTCTCTGGCGGCTCGGCAGCAATGTACTCGACCTGCTGGTCCGTCATCTCCGTCACCACCAGCGGCGAGAGGATGATGTCGGGTAGCGGCTCCACCAGGTGACGCTCAATCACTGCTTTGGCAATGCTGTTGATGAAATACTTCAGCTCGTCCTTGTAGTACGCATGCTGCGTGTCGAGCGCATCCGCGCTGGAGAATTTGTCCATGTTGTGCTCGATGAGATTTCCCAGTTCACCGGCGAGCTTGGCAGGATTGACGTAAGTACGTTTGACATCGGACTCGTCATCATATTCTTCTGTCTTTGAGTTTTCATAAGCAGTCTTGGCAAGGGCCACATGCTTGCGCAGGCGCATCTTCTGGATGGTCGTGGTGAAGTAGTGGTTGTAAGTCGAGGGATGGCGTGCCTTGTCTTTGAGGATCTTGCGCAGTTCGTCCTTTGCATCGGCTAGGGATTTGCTAAGAGCTGCATCCACGTTGATATCAATGATGTGAGCTTTGAAATCAGCCGGCGCTGTAGTCTCCACAACAGTGTAAGCGAATTCTTTGCAAGCGCGGGCAACGTTTGCAATGTGTTGCGAGGCAAGCTCCTCCCATGGTCCAGACTGCTCCCAAAACAATTGCGAGATCAACATAGGCTGGAATGTACCCGGAAGTTCGTAGCCGCGGGAGCGCTCGAGCGTCTTCTTGACCCATTGAATAGCTTCTTCCCGGCTTAACCTTTTGGGCACCGGGAGACCTACCAGGTCATCTTCATCCACTTGCTCTTTCTGCTCTCGTTCTTCTTCGTCATCGTCATTCGACTCAATGATGTATTTGTGACCTCGGAGGCGCATGTTTTCGGCAAACCCTATATTGAGGTGCTGGATGACGGCTCGAAAACGACGAATGTTTTCAGAAGAGTCAACAGCTGCGTCTATGTTGATTGGACCGAAGAAAGATGATTCGTAGTATCCCTTTGTGGCAGATTTCAAGATATTGTTCACTTCCGTACTGATCTTCATGAGGACTATGCGCTGCTCGTGGCTGGTGTTGCGCTTCTCGCCCAGAGTCGCGATCTCATCAAGCGTGGCCTGTAACTTGCGGACCATCTCTTCCTTGAGTGACGGTAATTCTTTGATCAGGTGATTCAGCAACACCTTGCTGAGACGCTCACGCAGCGAGCTCACACCCACATACTCGCGAGGTAGTTCGGCATATCGGCCTTTACTGAAGAAGATGTCCTCGGCTTCATTACGCTGCTCGAACGAGAAATTCATCTCGTTGTCGGCGCGGTTTCTCAGCATGTGCCAACCGCGTTCCAGATAGATGTCCTTATTCTGAGCGAGTTCGATCCAGCTTAGCTCATTCGCGGTCCCCTCACGAAGAAAGTCCGGTTTGGTGATGATACCGAGAGTACGACGGCCTTGCTCATCGATCTTGCGGCAATGATCGAGAATGATCTGATTGGCAAAATCGTTCTTGGCGCTGACTACAGCCAGGATGATGGTGCGAGGGTTCTTCATGTACTGAGTAACAAGGTCCAGGATCAGGTCTTTGTCTGTTTCTGTCTGGGCCTTGTTGGTTGCATGGATGAGGCCAGGAAGATCGACAAGAGTCCTAGACGACGTCAGCTTGCTAGAATGTAAGTTTTGCAAAGCATAACCAACAATTGAGGCCTGTTAGGACCCATGATTTCGACAGACAGCACATCGCGAGAGAATGCCCTTGAGTTAATGCCACCTACAACACCCAGGCCCATAGCTAGCGTGGCCTCTTCGATGACATCTGGGAGTTGACTAAAGTCGTGAATAGACTTTCGGAACTCTTTGAGTTTAGCTTGCTCAGGCAGTGGACGCAGCTTGTCAGGAGTGATCGTAACAGTGCTAGTGGAAGTAGTGGAGCGACGCAGAATGATCTGTATTTCGTTAAGCAGTGCAGAAACTCAAGGTGTTGCGGAGCTTACCTCGGTGGCGAACCGTGTGCACAGGTTTTCCTTGCGAGGAAATGGGATCTCAGTGATCGCTTCCAGCACGGAACTCTTGCCGGACGACTGGTCACCGCAGACAATAAGCTGAGGCAGTTCCACCACACCACTCAAGCCAGTGCGGCGAAGTTTGTCCACGATGTCCATGACCTTACGCTGGTCTGCTGACTGAAGAGATTGCAGAGAGGTTGTTGTGACACTGTCCGGATCCATATGTATGGGTGTGACTGGGGTGGCAGCGCCCTCATAGTCGGTATCGCTGGTGTCGGTCATGGCTGATATTGTCTTCGTAGGCGCTACAATGCACACCTAGAGTTATATTGGGTATAAGAGAAGAAAGGAAGATTTTGGTAGAACAGACGCAATTTAAGGTGGGATGAATGTTTTGATAGAAGGAACAGGCTTGCAGGCAGCTCTGGTGAAGGTGAAGATAAAGGCACTAGCAAACAGCTGTGCCGCAAAGGATCAAACACACAGCCGTTCCAGCCTTGCCACAACATCAGGCGGCTACATCAACAGCGCGTATATTGTGATAAGGCAGACCCAGCCTTGCCAGACCAAACCACTGAATCAGGTGACTGCCTTGTGAGCGCGTATGGAACGCTGAGGCTGACCAGCCCCTTGGCATAATATTGGGGCAAGCTGCGATCCTGCCGTTCCTGAGGCTGCATCTGCGGATCACAATGCCGGTGCCTAGCATTTTCTTGTGGAGAATGCATTTGCCTAATGCTAGGCGTGTGTCCAGGAATAGCAGTCGTAGAAGAATCCAGTTCCCATCACAGTTGTTCGCTCAATATCATCCAGAATAGTCGCTAAACCCCGGACGGGATGCAGAAAACACAAGTCGATTGGTAGACGAGAACGCTATGAACAGAGAAAAAGAAACCCGACTACTACAAGTAATTTACAACTTTGCACCACCTTCAACGTCCTTGCTCCCCTTGAGCAGATCCCAATCGGCCATTGTGTACACAACATAACCGCCATTATCAGCCTTGCCTTTGCCAGCTCCAAGCAACGACGGGTTCCAATACATGGTGTCGTACTCGGCCTCTTCTTTGCCCTGCTCCTTGGCCTCTTTGTCCGCCCTTTCCATAAGCTTCCGAAGGTCGATGCCATCGTTCCTCAGTGGGACCTTGTTTTGCTTGTTATTGTGCATTGTAGTTTGCTGCTTTTGTATTCTCAGGAAGACAGGAACTGCGTATTTGGGCAGCTTTGATTGCGCATGTGCAAGCAGTGCGTTGAAGTCGAAGGAGTCGCGGTGTGCAGGGTCAATAAAAATAGCTGCACAGCCTGCTCGACCGTCATAGCCTGGCACCTCGACACCATAGACGTTTGCTTCTTGAATACCGGGGAAGGATCCAAGTGCTTCGCTGACTTCGGCTGTGCTCACGTTTTCGGATTTCCAGCGGAAAGTGTCACCAAGACGGTCCATGAAGAACCAGCGGCCGTCAGCATCGCGGCGAAGAGCGTCACCTGTACGGTACCAGAGATCGCCCTTCTTGAAAACATTACGTTCGAAGCGTTTCTCGGTGGCCTCAGGGTTGTTCCAATAGCCAACAAAGGCGTCTTCGCTAGGCATCTGGACCAGGATCTCGCTGCCCTCCTCGTAAGATTTGCGTTTACAGAAGCCAGTCTTGGGGTCGCGGAGGAGATCACCCGTAACAAAATCAATCTCGACCGGGACATATGTGTTGCGGAATCGCCAGCGGTCAATGAGTCCTTGATGTCCTACTGACGTGGCCGTGAAAGGGCCACGGGAACCATTGAACAGCGCCATGACACCTTCTGTACTGTTGAAGAACTCGCCGACGGTTTCGATGCCGAACCGATCAACGAAACGCTGCCATACGTCCGGACGAAGGCCGTTTCCAAACATGGCTCTGACATTGTGCTTTCGGTCCATATCGCTTGGAGGGGCATTGAGCAGGTAACGAGCCGTCTCTCCAACGTATACGATGGCGGTAGATCTCGAGTCACGCACGTCGGTCCAGAATTTCGATGTGGAGAACTTCTTGCCGATGCAGCAGGTAAGGCCAGCAATCATACACACAAGCGCAGTAGTACCTCCGGTGCCGTGGTATAGAGGCATGCAAACATACCATCGATCGGCATTGGGTCCTGGCTTCAGGCCCATAGCACCTACGCGACCTGTTAAACCGGACGCTCGTTCCGTCGGGAATGGACACGCTTTCGGGTGTCCAGTCGTGCCACTGATCTGGTCAACTCATTGCTTCTCCGAAGAAAGTTGTAGTTTTGACTAACCTTGTGTAGAATAGGAAGATCGGAAACTTTCCCTTCGCGCCCACTCGGAGTTCATCTCCCGGTCTCTTTGGCTCCGACCTCGAAATCTCGCCCTTCAGATCGTTGTCCAGAACCAAGATGGTCATACCAAGTTCTTCCTCTAGCCTTTGGCGAATGTCTTCTATTCTCTGTCTGCAATCTTTGTCTTCGTCGACAAGCAGCACCTTGGCACCGCTCACTTTCAAGCAGTGGAACAGCGAATCGCCCGCCAAATTGTAGTTGATCCATGCCGGCGCGCTTCCTATGCTCCAGCTGCCCAGATGAGCAAAGAGAAACTCGGGTCGATTCATCATGTACATGGCAAAAAGCTGTCCGGGCACGACGCCATGCTGGTGGAGGTATTGGCCATAGCGACAGGCGTTTGCGTAGGTTTCGGCCCAGGTGTAGCAGCCGTCGCGAGACCAGATGCATTCTTCGGTTGAGGGGAGACGGCGAACTTGGGTTTCGAACTGATACCAGAGAGATTGACCTTTGCCTCGAGCTGCTGGGTTGTTAGTGAAGGGGCATACGAGTATATCAGCAGCCTGAGCATACAGTTCTTCTCCACGGCGCGTGCCGATGCTTTTTGGCCGCGGATACCTTGGATATCTTTGGTGATGTGGTATTTGGCGTCGATGTATGCAGCAGCGGCTGTGACGCCTGCAATGGCGGCGCCTGCAATGGGTGCTACAAAGCTGGGTTAGCAAGGGTGCAACAGCGCGCCGCGATAGCTTGAGGGCATAGGAACACGCACCAAGATCCTTGATATCCATAGTGAATATCTCTAAACTTTCTTCTAAATGGATACCGCTGTGGAGAAGAGAAAAAAAAAATAGCAAGCAGAAGATCGGAAAGTACAGATAACCTAGAGTGTGCGCAATGCGTATTGATAACCTGCGACACGTCCGTCCGCAACGTGATGAATTGCCGACTTGCCCTCGGCCTCTGCGCGCCGCGCCCCAACCCCAGGAGCCTCCCCACGTGCCGGGAGCCCCACACGCCTCCAGATCTCTTGTCTCCGGCTACATCGGACCCCTTTCCTACGTACTTTGCGGGCGCTGGAAAGGCGATGCTCATTAGCTGTTTCCAGTGGGAAGTATGCGGGCGTTCTGAGGCGACGTCCCGATTATGGTAACCGAGCATCACGTACGGAGGCTGGTTTCTTGTTCAATGCAAGCAATACCTTCCAAACATGCGTCTACCGGTGACTTTGGGCTTCTCGTACAGCTGGTTACAATCACCTATGGAACTATTCGTCCTACGATACCAGCACTAGCTCCCCCGAACTAGGCACTATGCGCATATTTGGTGATCCTCGGTTGCCAGGTACAATGCGATCCACACCCACTAGACCTATTAGGCTTCCCCAACAAAAGTATCTCGATTTGCCCAACAAGTCTGATGGATTTGGTCAAAGCTGACCCGCGGTGAACAAAAAACGAGATGTATATTTTTGAAATTGAACTTCATCCATCAAAACAGGGCTCGGTGGTGTAGTTGGTTATCACGTCAGTCTAACATTCTGTTAGGCCCACTGAAGGTCCCGAGTTCAAACCTCGGCTGAGTCAAAAGCCGGAGCTCGTCAAGAGCTCCAATTCCTTTTTGCTGAGGTCGTAGCACCTCTTATACGCTGCAACAGGTGTCTAGGAACTTTGTTTTTGGAGGAGCAACTGGGAAGAGATCTACACAAAGGCCGTGCTGTTATCCGTTGAACTATGATCATCGCGAAAGAGTATAAGATACGCGTTAGAGACAACCTAGTGTAAGGAATCAGTGCACTGAAAACTGCACGTTCATCAACCTCAGAGGGTTTTTCTATTTTTCTTCTTCAGCAAGCAGTGAAATATATACATGGAATGCGAAAGGTGTAGATAGTTCTCCAAGACAGTTCCAGCACGTAACTAATGTTCAACCAACGACCTGACACATGATTCGCCTGAAAGCGATACGACATGACCACAGCCCAAGAAGAAGAAAAGGGCAGATATTGGCACAAGCTAGCTCGACTTAGTACGAGGGAGGGGGAGTCTGTTTGGAGCCAGAGGCCTGAATAGTCACCGTTTCGGTCTCGGTCTTGTAAACGGTCGCTTCGGCAGCGCAGGTAGTTGCGTCGGCAACCAGCGCAGCGCTAGCGGTGATGTAGACTGTAGGCGTGTATGTGACTGTGACTGGGGGCTTGCAGTCCTCGTCATTGTCACTGGCGACTGGGCTGGGGATTTGGCCAGCTGGGGCGGCGGGGCCGGTGGGATAAGGGGCTGGGGCATTGCCAGCAGGAGTCGCTGGGGTAGGCTGTGCGGCTTCGTAGTCACCGGTTCCCTTCTCGATGCCCTTGTTGGGAAGAGCTGCTGCGAACGACTGGTACATGGAGGAAGAGGTGGTAGTCTTGGGCGTGCCAGGAGTAGCCTCAGGGGTAACTGTAGAAGAGGACTTCGTTGTAGTCTTGTAGTCGGCGGGCGACGACACGTTAGCAGCAGGAGTCTGGCTTGCTTCTGCGGATGACACCTGGGTGCTTTCACTGGCTGCAGAGGCAGATGGAGCTGCAGTGCAACCAGCGCCAGAGGCAGGAGTAGCAGAAGCAGGGCCGTACTGAAGAGGGTTGCAGCCAGGAAGGACATCCAAGACGTCTGAGTCATAAGTGAGGCTGGCCTCGGTTGAAGCAGAGCAGCTCTTCCAGGACTCGTCGCTATCCTTGTTAACGTTCTCAGCACCAAAGCACTGCTCCATTTGCTCTTGGCCGCAGCCACAGCCACACTTGCAGCCGTCATTCTCGCTCACGGCCTTCTCGAGGACACCTTCTTCCCATCCGTTCATCTTGTCGTGAAGTTAGCATAACAATGCCAACGTGGAGTAGTTTGTATCTTACAAAGTCAGCGTGGAAGCCGTAGCCAGTTGCGTCGCCGTTGGAAAGAACCCAAGGAGCCTCATCAGGACCGAATTTAAACGACGAAACGTCCCACCAGTACTCGATGAACAGAGTAGGGAAACGTGCGGCTCTGTGGGTAGTAGGACAGTTCTCGATGCCAACACCACTGTTGCCATTGGGGTAAGCCATGTGCGCGTAGCCGTCCTTGGGGTCCATCCCCTTGCCGTTCCAGCAAGAAGGATAGGTAACTTCGGAAGCAAAGCCGTACTTGCAAGAGCTGAAGCCCTTGGGGAAACCGTTGTCAAAGATAGCCGTAGAGCCGCCATCGGGTTCGTGGCAGCCCCAACGGACACCAGCCGCATTGTCGTCGCTGTTGCTACGCCTATTGGGCTTTCCAGCAATCATGTTGAATCCTTTCGGGTATGCAGTGACGTTTGCCCAGTTGTTTCCATCACCGTACTTGTAGTAGATCTTGGTAGCCTGCTCGGGAACACGGTGGAAGCCGGTGCTGTTCTTGTAGAACAAAGTAGGACGCCAGTACAGAGATTTGTCGCTCTTCACGCGAGCGGTGGAGCAGGAGGAGTCCATGAGTCCGGCATAGTCGGTCGACTGTTTCAATCCGTTTCCTCCGTCGAAGGAGTGAAGATGGGGGCTCTCGGCTCCAGGGAACAGGCCGGGGTCGAGACGCTGGTAGCTCATAGCAGGGCCAGCGCGGTTGTAAAAGCTGAAGTAATTGCCATAGCACTGGGCGGAAGCAGTGGCGGCAAAGCCAGCTGTGAGGGTAATAATGTCAAAACGCATGGTAGCTTAGTGGCAGTGCTCAGGTATCTGGACAGTGAATTTGCGTGGTAAGGCGGTGGAACCAAGTGAGCTATTTGTTAATGAAGGGATCGAGTCACAGACTCTAGATATTCTCGAGGATCAAAAAGGAGTGTGTATGGACAAGTCCAAGAGAATGAAAGGATGATATTCCTGTACCGGAAGCCAAAAAGAGAGAGAGGGACAGTGACGCAAAAAAAAAGCCAGACACAATGGTGTAAGACGGGGTGAAGGGCGAAGAGGGCTCTGGATAAATGCACGCCAAAAGTCTCCTGCATCTGGAATTGTATGCAGCCCCGGCACGCTGGAGAGGCGCCCACCGGCCCATCCAACGGACTGTGACAAGATAAGCCTAGGCGTCTAGAAGTGACACCAAAAATGATTAGATCCACAGCGGTTTCCGGGTGGCGATCTGAGCCAGGGGAGCCGGGCGCAGTTCACAAGCGGCACGGGCATCAGGGGGTAGGATAAGAAGACCCTTCGCCCGAAGCCACCAAGAACAAGCTTCAGTAATCGTAGGTCATCACGCGCCCGAAGAGAGAACGCGTGGGTTAGTGTGTAGTGAGGCTTGTATCTCTGCCGTCGGTACTTGAAACAAAACGATATGTCGTTCGCGCGACGCTCTGTAGGGTATTTTCTTTCTTTCTTCCACGGTTCCGGTAGCGGGTTAACATATCGATAGGATAGGAACAAGCCAGACCTGTTCCTGAGGAGCCATGGGGGAGGGGGGGCGCTTAGTGGCACGACCATGGCTAAAAGTGGCTGATCTTCAAACGGTGATGTCTGCCCCTGCCTAAGATTAACGTTAGTCCTCTGATTCGATCATTAGCTGCAATAGTTTTCCTCTTCCGTTTTCGTCGACTAGCGTTCTTTTCCGGTCGAAACGAAATATTATCTTGGTAAAAAGAAAACGACGGAGTTTCTTTCTCGTTGTCAAGATGGGATTGTGCAGCTGAACACCGTCTAGCCGCTGCACCGCCGCCCAAAATTTGTCCAGGGATTGCCTTATAGATAACGGGAAACGAGATGTCCTCAAGGGTAGGGCAACTCTACCATGCATCCCGGATAAGTCTGTCAGAGTTTCGAACTCCGAATGGGCGTCTGCCGCTTACGCACATTGTACGGGGGCAGCGACTCGCTGTTATCTAGCGACCTTCACACCAATTTGCATAGTCCGACCATGGCGTAGCCACTAGCTAATAGTGCCTTGCCCGAGCAACCTAATTCCAAAAGTCCCCGCGTTCCCGCATTTATGCTCCGGCTGGTAGAGAGCGGCCACCAGCATGCAGGACCGCAGTAGTTGGATGTTGTTGTTTTTTTTTCTTGCTGACGAATTTTACTTGTTACCTAGTTCCTGGCTGCCCCGTTTCCTGGCAGCTCAACAACAACAACCCTGGAACCCCAACCAGTAATTATCGATAAGGATATGGTAGTCTCCACTTTTCATCAAGTACATATTGCCCGGAAGCGAGGCACGTGGACTACATTGATCGACATATTATACATTCTCACTGACCGGTGCGGCTGGAGGATCTTGTCGTCATGTACGATTCATCGCGGGAACGGTGGTGTACCGGAGTGGCGGAAGCATGCTACGAATGGTTAGATGGCTTTCCAGTACGGCTACTGTATTGTCTGAATCATGACGATATTCCGACGGATTACTGGAGAATAAACAAGCACATGTAGATCCTAGAAGACAGGCGGCAATTACGTGACTTCATTACTGCTTGCCATCGCTGTCATGGTGAAGAGACATGTCTATCTAGCCCGCATTATGCCACTTCAATATTTGTTCTTCACTCTGCAAAGGCTACTTGTACGCTCTCTGCAGTGAGTGCGGTCATTTGCATGCGTGCACACATACACATGCGTACAAAACTCATCTTGTCACGATCTCTCCTCTTTATCGACCAACATACCGTGAAGGTGCTCAGGCAGATTGAGTCTGTCTCTGAGTTTGCGGATACGGTGTTACCTGCTCAGCATCATATGACTCTGTTCTGCGAGCCACAGCTCTGCATCCAGCAGCCTCGCATGCCTCCTCGCCCTAGGTAAAGGGGGCAACCAAAGCTTTAAAGTCGTGTTCCATGCTTCTTATACGCGTTTGCAACCTTGCTCAGGCTGTCCCACTCAATACAGCCTCAACAACACCCCATCGATCGATGCTTCTCTTGATCAGACCTGCCATCAGTTCTCTCCCCACAATACCCCCACCACTCTTCTCGACCCTTTTGATCGCTAGATCTTTTGTGCCCTTCTTCCCATCTTTGCAGTCTACGACTACGCTGACAGTCTCTCTGCATACGCCTTCCTCAAAAGCATCAGGATCGCTGAGTACCCAGTCCACTTCCTCATCCTCTTCTTTCCTGCCTTCGAATACCGCAAACGTACTGGGTATTGGCAGCCCTTGTAACCGCAATTGCTGTGCTTCCTGAGGATCGTCTGAGCATAGTATTCCCTCGTACTCTTCGTCGAAGTATGCACGTGGTATCAGAGTGTCGCCGAGAGCAGCAAGAATGGATATCCATGCTGCATCAAACGCATTGCCGTCAATGCTTATGAAGAAGATGTCTAGATATAGAACCCAGTAGCCCTTGAGCTGTGTTTCTGGCTCCAAGTCGGGGTCCTCGGGGTTTGTGGAGGGTTTGTATAGAATGCGGAGGTCCGAGGCGCGGAGCAGGTGTGTTGAGTGAATGAGCGATCGTATCCGCGTGATGAGTGTTTGTGCATACGTCGAGGGAGCGTTGCCCGGAATGTGCGAGGGTGTGCTTCCAGTAGACAGCTCGACGTTGGGAACCACCAGTCGCAACCCTTCCACTTCCTCGCCGCTATCCTCTTGCTCCGTCTCTTTCCGGGTTGCAGTCGCTTTGGGATACTCAAAAGCGCCTGAAATGTCCTCCTCCTTCAAGATTTCTGCGCGGACGCCGCAGACCACACTCGTATTGCCTAGGCGCACGACTGCACTACCATTGCAATGCGTCAAGCTACCCGTGTTTATTCCTGGTGTTCGGAACTCATTGGCTGTTCGGCCATTGGCGCGTACAGACTTCTTCTTATCAGCAGACAGGTGCGCTTGGAGGAATGGATGTGGAGAGACGGCGGCGAAGATTGGGCGAGGAAATGTGAGAGCTGGCGGTATACGGGCCTCAGTCGCCATGGAGAATTGATTGCTGTGTCGTGAGAAATTGCGGAGAGAAAGAATCAAATGTGGCGCGGCTTGTTGTGCGGGTGTGAATGTCGAGGTTGGGAAATTTTGGAGCTCAGAGCTATGACGCGCTAAGTTTAAGCTTAAGTATTCGTGTGGGGCATCAAGGAGGATCATACGCATAAAGAGATCGACAGTGTGTAATATAACCCGATGGAACGGAAGGACTGGAGGATCAGGCACGACTAGTGCCCGTAAATCGGGATCTGAATTATATATAATACTAAGACCGCATGCTCAACGCGCGCTGTGTAACAGGGGTATTCAATCGAAGACAAATGCAACACGACGCTCCTCCACCACACCCGCGCATCCAAATACGTTCTGGACGCTACAATCTGTAACAGCGACCCTGTGTAAAATCTCAACAAAGACTCGAAGCTAACCGGAGCTCAGTCCCGCCTTGCCAGTCTCCTGTACAGGCGTCCACTTGCCGTCCTTCTTGAACTGGTCACCTCTCAATGTGCCCTGTGCAAGCTGGGAGATCAAGTAGTCTCGGCCCTTGATCATCCACACCATCTGACTGGGCACTTTGAACCCGTTGAATGCACCAACACCTTTCTGCGTACCAACGGGGCAGATTTGTTGCTCTTTTAGGTTTGCAGTGTAGTGACGGTCGCCCTTGTGTGGCTCACCACTCAAGTGGGCAAGCAAGTCGTTTTTGAGGTTCGTCATGGCTACAGGTATCGCATCGTACATGTCCATAACCCCTCCTCGTGTGTATGAGCCTACGTCGCCGACTACGTAGACCCGGGGGCCGGCGGATTCGTGTTCGACGCGGAGGGTCTTTGCATTACAAGCCACACGGTTGCGGGTGTCGAGCCACTCTTTGGGGAGAAATCCAGTATTTGGTCGGCTGCCGGTCGCGTCGATGTAGATGTCTGCCTCGAGAATCTCTCCGTTCGAGAGATCCACCCGTGTCTTTCCTCCCTCCTCCGCCCCCTCCTTGGACGATCCGATGACTCTTACGTCGTAGGTGACATTGCAGCCGAGTCGCTTCAGGAATTGCTCGGCAGTCTTTCCGATAGCAGGCCGAAGAAGCGGCAAGAGCTGCCTGTCAGCACAAAAGAGCTTAATCTGTGCTTTGGGATTCTTGGGCCCAGATGCCATGAAGCCAGGTCTGCCATTTAGGATCTCCGCAATTTCTCCTGCTGCCTCAACACCTACTGGCCCACCCCCACCAATGATTACAGTCTTAGCGCTCTTCAGGTCCTCTTGGAAAGCAGCATGCACCTTCTCAAGGGCTTCGCGATCAGTAGCTTGGGTGAATAGTGGACTCGGTGTGGTGAAGCCGGTTGCAATCACGAGAGCCGCATATTGAATCGATTGCTGCTCGCCGGATGCTGTCTCAACAGACACAGTTTGTCCAGCAGCATCCACATGTGTTGCCATACCCTGAACAAACTTGAACTTGGGGAAGGCATAGGTAAACGCAGGCTCGATAGGGTAATAGGTCTTGTCCGAAGGCATCATCTGCTTCGAGACGATTTCTCGAGGTGCTGCAATGCGCCACCAAAGATCCTTTGATGGGTTGACAAGAGTAACATTGTAGGTAACCCCATCCTTCTTGGGCAGCTGAGGCAGTACATGCCTGAGCACGTAGTGGGCGGCGCTAATGCCTGCGAAAGATCCGCCGAGTATGAGGATGGTTTCGGCACTCATCTTGGGTCGTGTTGCTTGTTGGTGCGCTCAAGAGGGGTATTTGGGGGGAGGGGAGGCCAGCAAGTAAACAAAGGGGCTGCAGAAGAAATTATTGGGAAGACGCGTTGTATTAAGGTTTAGACGCGCTTCAAGCCTCAAGGGACGTCGCAGTGGGGAGCCGTCTAATCGTGAGTCGTGAACACAGAAGAGTGTCTGGGACGTTTCGTCGCAAAGAGGGCGCCCATAGCATACATATATAGATATTCTAAATTCCCCTTACCGCAGTTTGAGCTGTGCATCTGCCCATGCTCATGAATCGCATTGATGATCAGACTTCACAAGCGCGTCGCAACATCTCGGAGGCTTGCGAGTGTGGCGCTATGCACGATGCGCTAACCCTTTGGCGCCTAGCCTAAAAGGCCGATCTGGCTCTGGCAATAGTCCAGGAATCTGACTTTTAGGAAATAGTCTGGCTCACGACCATTCTATGCGAGTCATGATGTTGTAGCGTCGACGTATTCGGAGATGATCAAGATGCCTATGACTTCCTGAACGACAACGCGCGTGTTCAGCCTCATCGTGAGTCCAAGATGTAAAAGTTCACATAAGCATGCATGCGCATACCATTGGAACCTGCAATTGGGGCTTGGCGGCAGCATGGAGAGCGTGCTAGAAGACTTTCATTCATATCTTTTTTTCCGAGATATAACGCCAGCCCGGCATTTGCATGCAAAACCCACCGCGACTGCTGACCGTAATGATCATTGCATTCATGAAGTCCTCGATACCAATATACATGCGGCAGGCCGTCGTTGCACGTAACGACCTTCTCAACGCTACCTGGTCTTTCTTCGGCTACGATTTGAATAGCTTCTTACTCGACCTCGGCCTTTGACTCGAAGTTCTCGCCGGCGACGAGGTCGGGGATGTCATCATCATCCTCGTCGTCGTCGTCCTTCTTCTCGCCGTCCTCACCCTTCTCCTTCTGCATGCTCTGGTAAGACTCGGCCAATTTGCGTAGCGATGCGAGCGAGTCGGGACCGAGCTGGTTAAGAATGCCGGGGACGAGCTCTGTTAGCTCCTTGTCCTCGCCGTGTCCGTAGATGGCGAAGGTGTTGGCGGGCACTGAGGCGTGAACTGCAGTGGTACATATGTCAGTCGCTGTTGACGTGAAAGCGTAGAGTATCCAGTAGACTAGAGCGTGTGCACGCCTTCAACAGCGCAGTGCTCGCTCAACTTGGACTATCTCTCTGGCACGACAGGAAGTGGAGGTCTGGTGACGTACCCTTGGGCGCCGAGAAGTGGATGACGTTGCCGTCGCTCTTGAACATGTTGACCTCCTCAATGGCCTGGATGGGCTGAACATTGAGCTTCTTCAGCGCGGTCTGAAGCTTCTTGTCGTCGGTACCAGCGCCCCTGTGGACCTTCTTGACCTTCCTGCGGGGAGTGCCCTTGCCGCTATGAATCCAATTAGCCTCGTGTACCTCACAAGCTCCATCTCCATCCGTGACTTGTTCTTCAGCTTTTGCGAGTTGCGGTGGGGGTTTCGCAAATTCGGTGCGGTGCTTGGTGCGGGGCTGTCAAAATAGATGATGAAGAGTCCTGCTTACCCTGTGCGCGTGTGTTAGCGGTTATATATCGACAGGACACAGCCTATGGCCTCCCTAAGGCAGCTCCAGCTTGAATTTCTTCTACATACCAATGCGCACTGACGCTTGCATACGCGCCAACTTTGCCTGATCCATATTTGCGGTGTTGAGAGAGAAAGGTGAGTGGGTGGGGAGAACTGTGGCAGCCAAATGTCAGCGGTCGGTTCCAATTGTACGGAGAGTCGAGCGGTCGAGGCTGGAGCGGACGCGGAATCGGTACGCACCTGAATTCGGGATCGTGGCCGAGACTTGGAGTGTGGTGTAGCTGGTGAAGTTGTTGCGGGCATCGGCGAACCTCTACGAAAGCGCCGATTGTGTGCTTGCCTCGCTTGTCGAATGCTCCTCCCCCGCAACGTCAGAGGGTGCGCACCATCAACTGTCGACCAAAACGCTCACAAACAGGACATGCATTCTCCACCACGCAGGACCGCCATTTGAGGAATCATCGCAATTGCCATCGCTCATGCTACTGACATCGATTCGGCAGACCAGTGACTGGACATTGTTGGCCTCTCCGCCATCAGAAACTTTCTCGGCACTAGCTACCTCACGTACAGCAGAAGCAAACGACGAAGTGAAACCTAGAAGAGGGCCTCGACATCATTCATGTTCCACAATATCAAGCTATCGTTCATCCACAGGCTTGTCAAAACATGTCCTCTATGCAAAGAGGCTATTGCGTCGCATGCTTTGGTTGGCTGGGAACTGCTGGGAAGCAAAACAAAGCGCTAAAGTACGTCTAGAGATGCTATGTAAACAAAATTATATTCAATTCGCTGTCATCGCCGTCCATCCTAAAACACTACTCAAAGCATAGCCAGTCCAGCAAGGCCAACAGCACCCAGCATCCATGAAACGGCCTGCGCTTGTGTCGTTGCACCATTCGTTTTGCCAGTTTCTTTAGGCGACGCTGCACTGCCGCTGCCAGACGCCTGCGGCTTGTCGTCGTCGTCGCTACCCGATCCCGAAGACGTTGAGTTAGGGTTACCAGAGATGTTCTCTTGGACTACTTTTACACCCGTGTTGTTCTTGCAGTTGCTGTCAAAATCGGACTGGGAAAGCTGCTTGTCGACCAGCGTAACGTCGGCGCACTGTATTGCTGTCAGCGACTCCGCGCATGCACGACTCTTGATTAATGGCCTACCTGGTACAGACCATCCTCGCCGTGTCCGTTGGTCACCACTTGAATAGATGCCTTGGTGCCAGCAGTCACGTTCATGCCTTCTGGGATGGCGACCGAGCCCATGCAGAAGTTACCCAAGCCCTCGACCATGAGCTGCGGCTTTGCGACTATGCTGAACCCGCTTCCTGGGTTGTCGCCAATCGCCATGTATACTGCAACATTCGTCTGTGGGTGGCCCATGACCAGTTGGATAGGGCCACCACTGATGGGAAAGTCGGTGCGTTCCTGTGAGACATCGTTGTAGCCTCCGCAGGGGAAGGTGCCTTCAATATCGTCGTTGAAGCCACGCGATTTGGGGAAGTTGAGGTTGAAGTGAGCGAGAGTGAGAGGAAGGAAAGTGAGGGCGAGAACAGTATTGGAGAGCATGTTGGTGGTTTGGCAAGTGTGCGTGTGTAGCTGAAGGGAAAAAGAGAACGAGAGAGTGAGCGAGACGACTGTTATGGAGATGGGAAGCAAATTGGTACAGACAAGCTCATCCACATGCACCGGGTGCTTTTCGGATGTGTCCTGCCTTTTGTATGAGACCCAAGGAACGGACATACTCCCCGCCATGCCGTGCATTCTCTCCCAGTACGTCGCGTGGCTCGCGCGTCGAGCCTAAAGCCACACACATGCATCTGCCGAACTCTGATACGCCCCAGCATCCCGACAAATACAAGTGGGTGAGCTAGATGTTTGATACTTGATACTCGGTGAATGGTGCTATTGTCTGGTTGGCAAGATTCCGGATAGGCTATGCCGTGAACGCAGAAGCGTGAGCAAGTTTCTTACCAAAGCAGCGGTGCTATGGATCCATGGTCGCTAGCGCACGGCAGGGGTCCATTTCACTACAACACCACCGCTAAGGTCTAGGCGTCGATATTCCGGTCAGCCACAACACCAAGATTTTCACGGAAATAATTTTGAGGGAATTGTGGGGTTGGGCACCGACGTAGGAGAAACATGCTCTAGGATCAAGAAGAGTACGCTCAGTGTGACAATGGTTGCAAATGACCAAAGCCGAACTTGTCAAAATGTGGAGTAATTATTCGTTGCAATATAAATCTTGTTTGAGAAATCAATTGGCATAGGGGCCAACATTACAGCAGCACTGGCGGGATTAAGCACCGGTGCGGTACGGATAGAAGGTTAAAGCAGGGCCCAATTGGCCTTTAATGGGGCGCGGCCTGATTGAACCTACCAAAAGCGAGCTCGCCAACAAACGTGCCTGCCAAAATAGACATAAAGTACCCAACGTTATAAGTCATGACTGCCAACATGCTGTTGGAACGTTAGCGTTAGAATGTACCGGTTGAGTTCTGGTTGTGCTTACAGGAGGTATCCGACAGCGGCTGCCACCATCATCAAAAAGGCGCGTGGAAGATCGACGCCGAACCTCCAAGGTTGGATGTGAGATACCGGCGCCGAAACAACACGGACGTTCTCCTGGATTCCGTTGGTGGTAAGAATGCCGGTTGTTGAGTTGGCATCGTCGGCTGCGCTTTCGAGCACTGTCTTGTCACCCGCTACGACAACATAGCGGCGCTTCAGGGCGCTTTTGACGGCCTTGATTTCGAGAAAAGTTTTGGCCGTAAAGATGGCGCGGAGAAGGATAGCGAGGACGATAAGAAAGATGCATGTTCCAGCATACTGGCCAGCCGTCGATGGGGTCCACGCCTCGGAATACAGAGGGGTATTAGTAGCTGTGAAGAAGGCCATCGCCATGCCGCCATGACTGCCCTGATCTGAAGAGCCCATGTCCATCCCGTCCATTACCATGCTATCGTGGCCTTCATGTGCAACCATGATGCAGAGCTGATCGGGCGGGCTGGTGAGGAGAGGGCTGGTGGTGGTGGCGGTGGTGGTAGTGGTAGTGGTGAGGCTTCGCAGAAGCTACGGTCTCTGTTGTGCGGGAAGGACAGGTATTGACAATTAGGTAACGAGTTCCAGACTGCTGAAGCAGTACTTGGGCAACTGATCGCTTAAAGGGTTCCTTGGTAGTATAGTGTGGGGTTACACCCTGCAAGGGTTCCGATCTGCGATGATACAGGGGTTAAATGCTTAGCATGGACGCATAAACCTGAGGCGTAAAAGTACTGCTTCTGTGTAGATAGCTGAGAGCAAATGCGAAGGATCTTGCGACAGTCAAGAGAATGGCGAGTCTGGGCTGACGCGTGAAGCGTCGGGGGCAGATGAGCATGTTCGCCGGCAACACCATGCTGCCGAGATGGCAGACTGAGCACTATTTCGGCCATAGTAGGCTTACAGTTATGCCGCCCCATGTCTGCCAGTGCCTGTTGTATGGTAATCATGAACGAAGGGGCCCCCTTCATCGTGCCGTGAGAGACAGGGAGCCATGGAGCGACTTTGAGCATAATTAGCCGCTTGCGGTTAGACAAACTTGCTCAAGCAACGCCAGCGCTCCAGGCCTCGAACAAGCCCGCCACCCCAGTAACATGTCCAGCCTGCATTTGTGGCTATCGAATAATATGGTGCAGTGCCATGGTGAATTTACCGGAATCATAGCAGGTGGCACCCTCAGTCTTTCCTTGGCCCCCTACCACACATCATCACAACCATCTACTTTGGCTCACGTTTGTCCACCATACTTTGTTACAGGTGCTATTGATAGCCACCGTTTTGAGACACGCCCGCGTTCCTTGTACTCAAGATCGACAGCATGCGCTGAAGGCCAGACTCTAGGCTCATGTCCTTCCTGATTTAGTGTCCACGCGAGAGCCGTTCTGAAGACCCGTCAAGGACTGGAATACAAACAAAGCAAGACACTGCGTCAAAGCACCAACAGCAGACACCATGAGCCACGATCACATGTCTATGGGCTCTATGGGCTCTATGGGCTCACTGCCCGCTCTCACAGAGTTCCCAGGCTTCTACTATGCAGTGGTTGGCAGCGCGGTTGGAGTTGCTACACTCTTCAACGTCTACAACTATCTGCTGTACCGACAAAGACTATCCGCAGCAGGACGGGGTGCGCCGACACCGGCGAGACCGATGTCATGGTTTGCTCTTGGGAACGCGACAATGTATGCCTTGACACGGGAGGCGTCCAACTATTCGATCCACATACCGGGAAAGGGTCAGGTCATCAAGTTACCCACCATTGGTCGAACTTCATTGATTTTAGCAAACTTGGTAGTCCTGGTTGTGCTGTGTCTCTACGGGCTGGACCTGCAGAGTCAATTCACCCGGGAGGACGTCGGGTTTCGGTGTGGTGTTATCACAATCGCACAAATCTCGATCATTGTCTTGCTCGCAAGCAAGAACAACATTATCGGCTGCCTCAGCGGCATAAGCTACGAGCGACTCAACTGGATACACCGGTGGTGCGCTCGATGTATGCTCTTCACGGCGACCATGCATATGGGCTGGTTCTTCAGTGCATGGGCCCCATATGATTACATTGGCTATCAGCTTAAGAATAGCAACATTGTATGGAAGGGTCTTGCTGCCTGGTGTGCTTTATTCTGGATGGTCTTCAGTTCCATGACGCCTATCCGAGGATGGAATTATGAGGTTTTCGTCATCCAACACATCATCTCTTTTGCCGTTTTCCTTGCGTTTGTCTACCTCCATACCCCCGTCGAAATGCACGGCTACGTCTGGGCACCGATTGCTATTTTCCTTTTTGATCGCGTCTTTCGTGCTGTACGTCTCTTGTACATCAACATGTCATTTTTTCATCCTTCCCAAAGACAACGGGGACAAATGAGAGGCCTCTGGGCATGCGAAGCCGAATTTACACCTCTTCCACATAACACGACAAGAATAGTTGTTCGAAACCCGCCCGTAAGCTGGACACCCGGTCAACACGTATACCTGTCTTGTCATTCGGTTGTGCCTTTGCAAAGCCATCCATTCACTATTGCCTCGATACCAGAAGATGCAAGGATGGAGTTTTACGTCAAAGCTGAAAAGGGTGGCACTAGGCGTTTCTACAGTTATGCCGAAAAATCAAGAAGATTGTCTGAAGCATCTCCAAAGATCAGAGCGGTGACTATCGAAGGTCCCTATGGTACTTTACGGCCGCTCCGTCAGTTCGACAGTGTTGTTCTCCTGGCAGGTAGCACTGGAGGCACTTTCACCATACCATTACTTCGCGACCTCATCCGGGGTTGGCAAGAAAACGCCAACCGTGATACACTGAAATCAAAGTCACTCCTCCAAGCACCAAGCGGCGCCGTCACACGCCATATTCGCTTCGTCTGGGTTGTAAAAAGCAGCGGTCAACTCAGCTGGTTTTCAGAGCAACTGTCCTCCATGTACACCGAATTCCAAGCCATGCAAGAAACGCTGCGGGATATCAAGCTCGAAATGAGTGTCTACATTACCTGCGACCCCTCCTTCACCGAAGGCCACAGATCTCTTCTTTCAGGCGTAACAACCGCCACTGTCGCCAGCACCCTGGTAAACACCTCACCACAACAGAACAAAACTTCTCACGGCATTGTACACTACAACGACACCACCAGCAAGCCAGCGACCGAGAAGCAAGATAAGTCGATAATCCACGAAATCCGATCCAACCAAATCACTAGCCCACCATCCTCATCTTGCTGCTGTCGCGTCCCCATTTCAGAAAAACACCCTCTAACCCGCAAAACAACGTGTCGCTGTTCGGCCACATCGGCCTCGTCAACAGGGACCCCGAAATCTCGCCCTGAATCTCTTACGCCCCCTCCCCACCCAAACATAGCCGTTTTCGCTGGCCGCCCGCAGACGCGCAACATCATACGCAGATCGCTTGAGCAGGCATGGGGCGAAAGCGCAGTCGTGGTTTGCGGACCGCACGCCCTGGTTGCCGATGTGAAGCGGCATGTTGTGGCGCTGAGTGATGAGAGGGCGGTGCACAAGGGGACAGGGGCGCAGGGGATTTACCTGCATACCGAGAGTTTTGGATGGTGAGGTGGGGAAGGCAAATATAGACAAAGAGCTGGATCGGTCAGTTAGGGGGGGGGGGGGCTTGAATGCGTTTGTAGTAGTAATCTTGTCCACGTCGCTGAATGGGATGAACAGGTATTTCTTCCCATGTCGGTTCGATATGCCCCTCGATGGCTTCCTCTTCCATTGTAATCGGCTTTGCGCGGTCCATTTTCCCTCTACACATGTTTGCATAATAGAAGAGATTTTTCTTTCTTCATAGGATGCCCAAGGCAATGATATCAGCAAGGGTTTATTGCAGATCATTCATAGTAGGAACTTTGGGTATCTGCCATTTATAAAGTATGATAATAAGATTCGTCGCAAAAAATGAAAAATGAAAAATGAAAAACATATAATAGAATACAAACGCATCGCAGTGCAGTGGAATGCAATGCAACATCGCCCCAAGAAACGCCTATCCAGTCCAGAATATAGGACCTTGAAAAGTGCCCGTATGCGTATCAAATAGTAGACCACCCTCGAAAAGTGGTAGAAGTAGTCATGCAAGAAATCATATGACAAAGGGAAGAGTCGGGTAGACAGGACGCAAAGCATAATGCAGGCTTTCAATCACCAATCCCCACCCTACGCCAGGCACCCTGTAACCATTGGAATCCCAAACCAAGCAGTCCTTAAGACTTGCTCGTCTAACGCCATGAAATGTTTGTGTGTATCTCCAGAATGTCGTTTGTATGTCACCTCGCTTCTTCATCGTGCTGTCGTAGTTTTCGTAATCGTTCCGGAGCTGTTACGGATCGCCCTCCCTATAGGACCACGCGCTTACTGCGGACAATGAAGGGAGATGGCATCTCAGGCTCAGTGTTGGGATCCCAGACCGCAGGTGGACTGATGCCGCCGGCTCGCTGCTTAACTGGGCTTCTCCGACCGCCGTAACCAAAGGCCTTCTTTGCACCACCCTCGTCTTCACTCATAGTCTGGAGGGGAATACCGCGTGCTTGCTGAAGTTCAACGAGTGTACGGCCTTGAACGCCGCCGTTGTTGCGCAGAGCTTGGGCACGGAACGCCTCATTGCCCTTCTTTGATGGGAGACCGGCAAACGGTACTGCCTTAGTGGCAGCACCCGTCTTGCGTGGCGATGTCGAGACACTGTCAGTTGACTTGGCCTTCTGCCGAGAGGGAGATGCTGCAACAATGGGAACTGCAGAAACTGGTCGCGGCTTGGTGGTCCTGGGAGCGAGGAGGTTTGGTGCGCTTCCGAGACGCGCGTTCGCCTTGAGCAACGGAGCCTGGGCATTCGCAAGTACTTTGAAAGGATCGTCGGTCCGAGGACGACTGCCAGAGGCACTTCGAGCTCGTGTCGGCGATGGCAAAACCGGAAGATCGTCGTCGTCATCGAAGTCACCGTTCCACTCTGCCTCCGTTGGTGATGGAGGAACGTCCGCTTCCCATTTCTTTGCACCTTCCTTAGCGGCAGCGAAAATGTTTAGCTTGGGCTGAACATTGCGACGGGGAGAAAGAGAGAGACCCTTGAGGGACGTCGGTGCTGGCGAAGGCTCGGCCATCTGAACATCCATAGGGGAGTCTGGAACTTGTGCGGACGAGGGCTGGTTGAACATGGTACGAGCGCGCGTAAGGGGACCGCGAGATGGGCGCTTTGCTTTTGGCTTTGCTGCAACGGCAGTATCTTCGGCAGTGTCATCGAGGGAAAGCGACGACAGGTCTGTTCCGCTCGCAAAGTCGGAGTCTGTGTTAAGTGTGTTTGTCGAACTGGTTGCAGTGGAGGTCTCAGCATCAGCTGGGAACAAGGCGGCAGATGGCGCTGTTGCTGACGTCGTCGGTGTACTGGATCGAGGAGCAAGCTTCGGAGAAGTGCTGAGGCGGTTAGGATACATCTTCAGAGCACGCTCTACGCGCCTGTTCACTTCGCCCTCGAACGTCGCCTGAAGATGGGCAAGTTCCTTTTGGACGCGTTGCTCAGTCTGCATTTTAACTTGTCGCTCAATCTCTAGCTGGGCCTTGACTTCCCATTCTCTGCGCAGCTGATCGTCCAGCTCCTTGCGGATCCGAGAGATGGCCTCGCTCGCTTCTTTTTCGCGCTTTGCAGTGAGCATTCTCTGCGCGCGTAGGTCCTGGCCAAGTTTGACCACTTCCTGCTCTTTGCGCATCAGCTTGACAATGGGCAGATTCAAGAGCGCGGCGGTGTCTGGGCGGTGATCGGGTGTCGTGTTCAGACAACTAGCAATGACCTTTCGAAGCTCGGACGAGTAGCAGGCAGGTATGTCGGGGTAGCGTCCCAGCTTGATCTTGGAGATGAGTTCGAAGTGGGTTTTGGCGTTGAAAGGAGGAGACTTGGTGCACATCTCATATATGATGCATCCCAGTGCCCAGATGTCCGAATGCGGTCCATACTGCTCGGCCTTGCAGATCTCGGGTGACATGTAGAACGGGGTGCCAACATATGTAGATGCAAAGTCGTGGGACTGAAGAATCTTGGAGAGACCAAAGTCGCCAAGCTTCACTGAGTTGTCGTCGCCGAGAAAGACTGGTGCTGTTAGTACATACAGCCGAACGCACGCACAATAGTCGAGTACTGACTGTTCTCAGGCTTGAGATCCCGATGAAGGATCATGGGTTTCCGCGGGTCACGAACGGGCTTGACGTTGCCGACAAGACCCATGACGTTACGACCAGCTGCAGGTGGATCTTCACCATAGTGGCAGCGGTACAGGGCACTGACAATCTGGCTGAAAATGCTCCAAATAAACTCCTCTTCACACATTTGGTTCTTGTTCTTTAAGTCACGAATGACGCGCCCCAGGTCGCCATTTCCGCAGTACTCCATGTAGAGGTGAAGGTCTTGGGATGCCTTGATGTGGTCGCGTTCGAAGTAGGCGACAATGTTTGGGTGTCGAAGTTCCTTCAGGATGGACAGCTCGGCCTGCAGCTGTTCGCGCTCCTTCTGGGACATTTTGAGGTAGCTGATCTCTTTGCGGCATAGGATCTATGTGGCGGTCAGCAGGCGGTCAGCACAACATGTGCGGGCATTGCGTACATAGCCGTCCGACTTGCGCTTGACCTTGCGGATAACTCCAAAGGAGCCATGGCCTAGATATTGTTAGCATGCGCAAAGCGTGGGCAAGTGTGGATTGGGGATTCGTCTGCGTACCAATCTTTTCAAGGACGTCGTACTTGTCTTCCTCGGGCATGATTACGGTAGGGCTATTGCGCAAAAGACATGCAAGTGTAGGATGCAAAAACAAAAAGAGTAGCAAGCTGCTGTGTTAGTAACGCTCGAGGGCCAGTGACGGAGGAGTGCAGAGGACAACAGGGAACGGCGGGATAGAAGGCCAGGTTTCTTAGGTGTTTGGTGGCTGTTTACGCTAGCGCTCGTCAACCCAGCAACGCAGCGCACTAGCCTCGCGTTGTGTTGGTGGCCGACAGGGGTCCCCCTTGCAGACGATTGTTATCGATAGCAAAAGTCTCGGTCTCCGCCGCCGCTCGTCATAACTGGGGGCGACTGAGGGCACGACGCTTTTGGCGCAAGGCCTGTATCCTCGACATTTGCCACAGCAATGGATGTCAAGAAAAAGTATGAGATTGAGGCTGCCCTCGCGACCGAGGCGCAGGCCATCTCGTCAGGCCAGCTGAAGGAAGAGAACCCGCTCGACCTCAGCGATGACTTTAGGGTCTTCTGCGAGGCATGCCGCCGCGGGGACCTCAAGGTCTGTCAGGAGATGATCTCGACTGGCGTCAACATCAATGCTAGAGATAAGTTTGACTATACGCCCCTGATCTTGGTACGCCATCTTTCCGCCCCTCACGACTATGGTTGCGATGCGCTGACTGCTCAAGGCCAGTCTGTGTGGCCACTACGAAGTCATACGCTTGCTGCTGGAAAACGGCGCCTTGTGCGAGCGAGACACCTTCCAAGGTGAACGATGCCTCTACAACGCACTCAACGACCGGATACGAAACCTGCTGCTATCTTACGACTATGCCAAATCATCCAACCCCCTGCAGCCGCTCGCCGCGCACATCACCTCTCTCCTTACAAGAACTGAGCCCAAGACGACAGATATAACTATCACAGCGTACGGGCAAGAATTCCATCTGCACAGGTTCCTCCTCGCGGCGCGATCGCCTTACTTTGCAAAGAAGCTGGAGGCAGCGCCCAGTACATCCTTGTGGAGACTGCCAGAGACTATACCAGCAGAGTCGCTTGGGGTAGCGCTGCAATATCTATACTTCCAAGAAGTCTCCATCCGGAGAGCGCTATTCGGGCTTAGCGACGAACAAGAGCGGGTTGTGCTGAACGGCATTGACAAGATAGGCAAGCATCTGGAAATAGAGCGCTTGTTTGAGGATATCACCGAGGTTTCAGACCGACGGTTGTTGCGCCAACGGCGGGCAGACGAACTAGAACGTGGCCGAGACCAACTGGAAGCCTGGTTCAAAGACAACGTCCTCCGGCACAAGAGGGTTGTGGATACCGACAAGGTGGACAGCATACGATGGGATCGCGAAAACTCCATCTTCGCTGACATTCTGCTGCGTGCGGACGAAGATGAAGAAGACAACGAGACAGGCCAATCACTGGGGCCGTCAGATTTGTCAAACCCACCCGTACGAAACACTTCTGGACCCCTATCAGGCATACCAGTCGGTCCAGGCCGGGCACGCTCGCAGTCACCGTCGGGACAGCGAGCGCCACGCAAATCAGCCGTCTTCCCTGCTCACCGGGCCATGTTGCTGCGCTCCGAGTACTTTTTGACCATGTTCAGCTCCCAATTCAAGGAAGCGCAGGACACGCCGCACTTGCAAGTTGTGACAATCGACTGCTCTCCAGCAGTTCTGGAGACCATCTTGACGTTCATGTACACTGAGCGTGCCGATTTTGGTCTTGACATTGCAATTGATGTGCTATTTGCCGCAGACCAGCTCTTCATTGAGAAACTAAAGCAGCGTGCCGCCATTATCATTTCTGCCCTGGGTAATGGTTCAACTTCTGCGGTAGAATCGGATAATCCCCGCGGCGCTACCGATGCAGACGAGGCTGTTGATATCTACGAAGTCATTCGAGCAGGCTGGGATACCCGTGTGCAGCGTCTGGAAGAGTTCGCAGCGCGTTACATCGCCTATCGCCTGGAGCACTACATCGATCAACCCGAATTCGCTGAGCTGGTGCAAGAATCTGCAAACCGCGTCAAAGCCCGCCAGGAGACAGACACTGTTGAACTTGTTGACGACATCCGCTACTACCTCTCTGAACGCTTCAGACTTCGCTTCGAGGACAGTGGCTTGGACGAAATGATGGACGAGAATGCAGCAAACAGGGCAACGGCCGAAGGGAATCTCGCAGATGCAATGGACGATCTCGCGCTGGAAGACGACGGCACGCCGGAAAAAACACAACAGAATGGGGGCGTTGCATTGGCGGAGCAATCAATCGCAACCGGTGTCATCAGGAACCTAGACGGCGAGGAAGTTGGCGATGAATTTGCACAGGATGCAATGAACTATCAGATTTTGCTAGGGAAAATAGATAGTCTGCTAGAAAGGCTCAATCTGGACGCGTAGATGGCGAGGCAAAACAAGTTCTACCGCCCTAAACCGTACAGTCAGACATGCTTACTATATCTCCGATGATCAGCAAGGGTGGTGACGATGCATTCTCGTTGGACCGGCATCTTACGGGCGTGGTGAAGAGAGCTCGTATGCGAAGCCATGCGCGGTATATCAGACGGGCTTTGGTGACATCACGAGAGTGGGGTAGCCCCGAATGGCAGCTTCCCCACCAAATGGCCATTGGCAGCTTGACAAATACCGATTCAGCTCATAATGCGCTCCATTGCTCAGTCAAGATCGCTTCTCCAATCTATATCTACTCGACTTGTTGCACAAAACCTGCGCCAGGCTTCCATTGCTGCACCACGATTTGCATACAGCTCCCAGAGACCAAGTGCACGTAAACACGAGCCAACCACGCGAACAACACGACACATTGCCAACATGTCCACCGAATCTACGCAGTCGCAGGCATGCTGCAACACGCCCGCTGTCGTCAGTCAGGGCTACCAGCCCAAGGGTGACTACATTCAAGTTGATGGCTTGAAGACATGTATGTTCCATCAATGCACCAACGCAGCCGATACTAATAGTGGCCAGACGCAACTGGTCCCAAGGATGCAAAGTTGGGTATCCTGGTGGTCTACGACATCTTTGGCTTCTTCAACCAGACACTACAAGGAGCCGACATCCTCGCCTACACGGACAGCCAGAAGTACCAGGTCTTCATGCCCGACTTCTTCGAGGGCAGCCCAGCAGACATCTCCTGGATGCCGCCCGACAATGAGGAGAAGAAGAAGAAGATGGGCGAGTTCTTCAAAACGCAGGCTGCGCCACCAAAAACTCTGCCGCGTATCCCAAAGATTGTGGATGAGTTGAGCAAAGAGAAGGGTATCGAGAAGTGGGCCATGATCGGCTTCTGTTGGGGCGGAAAGGTATGCTGACGTGGTGTTGGGAGTCTAGACCTATGCTAACATCAACCAGATTGTCAACCTTTCGTCCATGGAGGGCACAAAATTCAAGGTCGCAGCAGCATGCCACCCCGCCATGGTTGCTGCCGACGATGCGCCTGGTATTACCATTCCATACATCATGCTTCCATCCGGCGATGAGGACAAGGGCGATGTCCAGAAGTGGCAAGAGGGCATCAAGGTCCCGCATGTTGTAGAGTGGTTCCCAGACCAGGTCCACGGCTGGATGGCGGCTCGCAGTGACTTGAGCCAGGAGAAAGTAAAGAAGGCTTATGAGCGCGGATACAAGATGGTGTTGGACTTTTTCCACAAGCACATGTCTTGAATTTAGGTTCAGAGTAACTGTATGTATCTACACAATATAAGATGGGAGCTTTAGGTTAATAGTTATATATTCGTTTTTTGTAACTCGTTGTGGTCAACTCTCTAAATTCTTCTCTTACTTAGATTGATACTTAGTTACTCTATAAATCATTATAGGTTTGATTCATCTTTTACCCTTGGTCGCATATCTGCCAACCCACAGGTTCGTCAGACAATCGCGCGGACGTCTTTCAACATGAGACTCACCTGCCTTAGTACGGATCAGGACTGAGAAGTATAACCCGACTCCGTGTAATAGGGCTCTACAGCCTCGTTTTTAATAAGCGGCCAGTTTTGGTGGGGTATTGCATTCGCTGAACTGCTGCACCCACGCTCTCCGTCAACCGAAATAGTGCAGTCCAAGGAAGGGCGGCAAGCAGCCATGTCACGTTCGCGTCTGGTGATGCCGACGCCGACCCACGAGGTCAGAGCTGCAAGCTACGCCGCGGCATCGTAGAAGCTCTTGTAATAACGGCCTAGTTTCCCGATATCGATGTCCTCAGTAGCGGGGCTCGGCACAAGCGACAGGTAGTCTGTTGCTTCAGACTCACGAGAACGACGCTGGTATGACAACAGCCGCACGCAATCCACGATGCCCGACCCTGACCTCAAACTTGGTAAACTCGTCTCATATCCAGATCCAGGGAAATTGTGGGGTGCAGGGGAGACAAAGAGCGCGCAGGCGCTCTCCAACGGTGTTCGGAGGGAGAAGGAGGATACTTGCCATGAGACCTAAAGCAGATATCTACGTCGTCGCATGTCAGTGATAGTTAACGAGAGCATATAGATAGCGGCAGCCGAATGGATAGCGTTTAGTCGAGCGAGTGGGCTGCGCTACGAGAAATTGAAACAAGTACATCAATTGCACCAATTAGCGATGTGACATATAAGATGCCTAGATGTGTAATACGCGCTCTCTTTGTGTGGCCCTCTGACATACCTATTGGTCCCCTAATTGCTGCTGCTGACATCACATTCCCAGCCCTCCTGGTCGCTGTACTCACAGGGACTGACCCGTTCCTAAACACCATGAGAGTTCGCACTCACATCTTCCCCACAATTTTATCTGGTCTCTACTCATCTCCCTGCTCATATCGTCTTTCCGCGTATGGGGAAGCGCGGTTTCTGACACTGAGTTCCCAGGGCCGGCGAGGCGAGGCTCCAGTAAAATGAAGCCTGGTAATGTGCAGTGGGGTCTGACGGGAATAGCAACATATCTACTATTTTTACTCTACAAATCCAAGTGCAGTAAGATCTTATGCGGGTATAGTAAGCTGATTGACCTGCACTGACATTGGCTGTTCACCATGCTCCACAGATCCAAGCGCAGGGCAACGTCATAAAAACAGACGAGAGAGCTTTGTGCTTACTACTAACCTTTCCGTTGGCTATGTTTGTTTGCTACCATTTAGCAACTCCATATTCTTCACGATGACAGCTAGGTTGATTGACCACTGATATGACTTTTTCTCGATGCTGTCCCAATCCGAGTGTAGCAGAACCCGACGAGATGGCGAGACCAATGCTTTTGCTCGCTGTTCATCAAACATTTTTTTCGCACTGTACAAACCCAGCTTCCGTGAAAATTAACAGAGTAGAAGAAATAGCCCCTTTTGTCATACCAGCACTGAACTCTACCATGTCACCACCAATCTCATCGCGTGCTTATCACAACTATCCTCACGACTGGTCGACACGAACCGTGGTTCGACAGGTGTTCACATCACACAAATTTTGGATGGCAGGGAGAGAGTTAAATTCGAATACACTTCCTTCTCATCTCGGCTGCTTTTTCTTGCCCTACACCGGCATACCGATGTGCGTGTTAGTCTTTGAATAGGCTTTGGATAGCACATTAAAGTACTGCACTCAAGGGCTTCTACATCTTGCGAAGCTGGGAAGACAAAGGAGATATAGCATCCCGACAGCCCAGGTAAATAACTACGGTTCACTCAGCACAGAGTACCTCTAGTCACCTAGAAATCAACCCACCATCAAAATGACGGCTCAGGAAAGCAAAACGCGCCGGTTCTTCCGCTGCCTGGGGCGCATATTCCGTCTGAGGAGTCGAGATCCAGCACGCGTACTCCGAAGGGATGAATACGACTGCTTTGTGGGACATTGAAACAAGGACCTATATCTCTCGACGCATGCAAAGAGAGAGAGAGAGAGAGAGCTTCTCCCATTGCCGCATACCACAGCACAACAACGCTACTTCATCATCTCCCTGACAGTCTCCTCCAACGGCACAGGCCGCCTACCCGCCTCGTTCAAAAACTCCTCAAGCGTAGGGTCATCAATGGCGCACTCGCCCTGCTCCAACGCCTCATATGTACTACTCCACCACTCGACCGCCGGCCTCTCCATACCCATCTGCTCCACATAATAATCCTCATACTCCTTGCGCCCCACAACCCTACACCTCACCTCCTGGCCCTTGACGCCGCTCACCATACGCGCCACATCCTGCAACGACCTCGTCACCCTCTGCGCAAGATACACGGTCCTGCCGACCCAGCGCTGCCTAGGCATCGCCAGCACCTTGGCCGTCGCAAACGCCATATCCGCGATGCTCGTCCAACTGACGTCGCCATCGCCCGCAACCAGCACTTCGCGCCGCGCATCGCCGCGCAGCGCAAAGTAATACCCAAAGTACAGCGGCCAACTCTCGTTGTACAGCCCCTCGCGCAACACCGTCACGTCGACTGTGCCCGCGGCCTGCAGCGCCTCGAGATACTCTTCTGTGCGGATGTGCGCGCGCATGACGCCCGCGCGCGACGGCCGCGCAAAGGCCAGAGACGTGTAGTAAATGTGTCGTACGCCGACGGCGACGGCGGCATCAATGGCTGCGCGGTGGTGCGCCTCGCGGCCTGACCACAGTGGTGCGTCGTTGTAGTCCATGGCAATGGCCGGCGTCGACACGAGGAAGAGCGCCGTGCATCCTGTGTATGCGGTGCGCAGCGACGCCGGGTCTGAGTAGTCTGCGTGGCGGATCGTGAGGGATTGGGCGTGGAGTGAGGACAGGCGCGGGGACGAGGGGTCGCTCGACGTCTGGGTTTTTCGAGATGTTAGTCGTTTGTTCTTGTTTCTATCTTTTTTGGGAGAGGGTAGAGATAGAGGGGGTTTCTTCTCGTGTGAGAATGAAAGGAAGAAGCAGAGGAAGAAAGAAAAAGAGAGGACATACGCAAACTACAAGATCCTTTGCATCAATTAGTTTATGCTCCAGAATAGCATTGAGCACGGCGCTGCCCAGCTTTCCGGTCGCGCTGGTCAGAGCCAACATGTCGTTGTTGTTGTCGTTGTAGACAGAAAGTATGTAGAAAGATATCTCCTTGTTACTATGCGACTCTTTTTCCTTCTCTTTTTTTTCCCTTCTTCTAGTAAACGTCTTCAATCCTCCAAGGCCGCAGTCTTTTTCCGATACGTGCGGAGAGCTGTCTATCGGCACCCTTTATTCAATAAAAAACGCATTTGTCATCTCGACATAGCGAACATGGACCTATGACGTCTAGGTATTGCTAGTCAAGGGTCCACGACGTACGGCAATTGGAAAACGAAAAACAAAAAAAAAACGAACAGTGTGGGGCTGGAGATTAACAACCTGCATAAACTCCGGAGTCTGGGGGGCCTGTAGTATATAACTCTTGTATTACACAAAACGCATCTGAAAATGGTGCTGGTATTTGTTTCAAGAAAAGCAAGGACAAAATATCATGATATGTGCACAAAGGAGATGGGAATTCACCGCAACTATCTACAACAACGACTCGGTATATCGCTCTGTATCCGCAATATTCATCTTCGTCTTGCATTGTATGCCGCCGACTCTTCGCAAGGAAAAAAAACACAAGGAGATATGTACCTCGCCAGAATTGTCCAGGAGGAATCAAAAACGCCGATAACAATGCAAATGTAAGAATGCCCAAACGCAGCTTCTATATCTGCTGGCTGTAAATGACCGTAGATGTTTGTCGTTAGATGCAAAAGAAATAAACAAAACAAAATAGTATTCGCTTTCAACACTTGCAAAGCCTATGCATATCGCACACTGCTTCTATGTACTGGCGCTGGAATCGGAACATCTCCGTTGGGTGCATGCCGATTCGGCGTCCAGTGGCCTGGCGGCGGTCCATTCGGAGGTGGATAGCTGTTGTTGTATTGACCCATTGGCGGTTGGCCCATAGGTCCATTTCTATGCCTTCGGCTTTGGCTGCCCTGGCTGCTCTGGTAAGGCATTGGGGGTGGCGCAGCAGCGTACTTTCGGAGTCTCGATCGACGACGGTAAGAGCGCAAGCAGCAGCAGAAAATGCATAGGAGGAGAGCACCACCGACACCTGCGGCGAGACCAATGACGAGTGAAAGATGGCGTTGGATCCAGGTAGTTATTTCTTTGCCAACAGAGCCACCTCGGCAAACACCCTAGATACTGTCAGTAATCGTAAAGAAAAAAAGGTAAATAATGGTTCGACGTACGTTTTGGCATGTGCCTCCTCCCGTGCAGCTTGTGCCGTCTAAAAAGTTCTGCTGCAATCCATAACACCTAGCACCAAACTCTGGGCTCGCACAGCTGAGCATGCAATTGCTGTTGTCACAAGCATATGTGTCGTTGCCTTGGGTATAACTACCCATGATGGTTTTACACTGCATGTCTCTGCTTGTGCACTGGCCAGAAGCACAGGTGAGCCCATTGCCACAGTCGGAGCCATCTTGCTTTGTCTTGTCTTCGGGACAATAGGGAGAGGTGCCAGTGCAGGTCTCCTCGGGATCGCACACACCGACCGAGCTGCGGCAGACTGTGGTGGATGGAGCGAACTGGCAGGCGCGGCAGCAGTCTTCGTTGGAATCGTCGCAGACAGCATTGTTAATAAACTTGCAGGTCTGTGGGTCGCAGCACTGGTTTCCTTTGCAACCCGAAACACCACCACAATCGCACTGTTCATCACCTTCGACGATACCGTTACCGCAGGTTGGTCCGGAAAGCAGAGTAACGTCGCGGTTGTTTGTAAGACATTGAGACTTGACGCTGTTTCGTCCGAGCGCAGAGCAGATGTTACCAATTGTGCAGGGAGAAAAGCGTGAGATGCCATCCTTTGTCGAAGGGTTCATAATGAAGCCGCCACTTGCATCGCAAGCATCTGCAGTAAAGGGACAACATTGCTGCGCATTGACGACGTCCTTGTTGGCGCATGTTTGCGATGTGCAGTCGTGTACGGCGCCATAAGTGTGTCCCGTTTCGTGAGCAATGACTTCCCATTCGTTGTCGGTCCTGATAACCACATTGGCGCCAGCAACGGTTTCACCAGCGCTTCCCGTGTTGTCCTGGGAACCCTGCGTGCAGGCTTGTCCAAGCCACGCGAGTCCGACGGCGGATCCAGTGTTGCAGGTCGACAGAAGCGTCCAGTGAGAATAGCTGTCGCTTTGCTGTCCCCTCCACTTGGAGAATTGGTTCAGACGATCCTGGATGGAGATGCTGTTGCTGCAGGCTTGGTTCCAGGGTGTTGCTTGTTGCTGCTGTGTCGGGCAATCCGGCTCGGTAATGAGGAGGTTGGCGACACCAAGGGATATGTTGAAGGAGCTCTCGAAGACCTCAGAGGCCGAGTTCATCGCGTCCATGATGTTGGACTGCGTTTTGTTCTTGTCTCCGTTAAAGGACGACACATAGGTGCAGTCGGCCGCTACTCCTACGAGCGCGACCTTGCGAGTAGCGGGACATCCGGCGGTTTTGCCAATGGTGGACGAGAGATCAACACCCGCACCATTGCCTCCGGGCTGGAGGTCGTCCTGTCGCTTGAACATGGATGAGATGAGAGATGGGGACATGGCTGAGGCCTCGTCTCGCGCGCGCATGCTGGCATACACAGGATGGTGCTCCTGCGTGTTGAAAATGAGGTCGTCCGAGGGGCATCCGACTTCCTTTGTTCTCTTCCTCAGCTCCATGTTTTCGCCGTAATGCCTGCCTTTTCCCATGTCCGAGTCGCGGAACACGACCATGAACTCCTTGTCACGCACGTCAACGTCAGGGTCCTCTGACAGGCGCGTGGCCTTGTAGCTCGATGCAGTCTTGACATGGTGATGGTCGTGGTTGACAGAAAACGTTCCTTCAAACAGCGGTTCCAGCCCGTCCTCGCGTAAGCCGATGCGCGCCCATCCGACATTGTCCCATCGATTGCCCCTCTTGAGCCAGGTCTTGCCCTTGTAAACCTTGTGCTGCAGCCGATCTATCGGCTCTGACCGTGCTATGGATCCGTCGGCGTTGACATGTGTAATGCGTCCGCCTTCCACAAAGAGGTCGTGGTTTGGCTCCAGGCTGAGGCGGATGCGCTGGCCCGACACGTCAAAGGCAAGGTCGAAGGAGGACACGGCAGTCACACGGTGTGTCTGGGTGAGGATGTCGGCATTCTTGACCCGGGCAATCCTCTGCAGCGGCTCGCGGGCGTGTGAAGCAGCTGTTGCTAGCGTGGCGAGGCCAATGACGAGTGCAGTCTGTAGACTGCCAAAGAGGCGCATTCTCACTTTGGGTGGCGGTGCTCTCCGTTCAGGAGACGGGGCCAGCGGGTAGTGGGAGGAAAAGAGAGGGAGCGCAAAGCCAAATACTAACACAGCGCAACGAGAGACATGGGTAGGGCAAAAGTACGTGTGGTGAGTATATGGACAGAACGCTAGCAAGAGGCAAAAAGGGCTATTACAGAGCAAAACGACGGCCACGGACAATGGACGAGGAGTCGTAATCGTTGTGCACAGCCCCCCTTGCTAGCCACCAGCTTGGCAGCCGGGTAGCGGAAGCAAGAGGGGGTCTGGGCGCGACACGAATGAAACTTTGACCATCCGCTGCTCATCTTGCCCACGTGAGGGCCACGACGCCTTCGTATCGCCGTCTATCTATGTACGTATACGCCCGCCTGCGGCTCACTGCTGCGCTACACTTGACAGCCCGAACCCCTCGTACCAAGATTGAGTCGATGCCAAAAGGGGGAGGGTCGTGCAACCCACTAAGCATACTGACATGGAAGAAGTGCGACACACGACAAGCGCCCAAACACACCATTCTCCTGCAACAGCCCGCACATACTGCAATCGTCTCACTGTGGAAACGCCTACACCTTGGCGCCCTCTCACTTTCCAAAAAAGAAAGGACAAAATTGAATGAACCATTCAACCCCCAGGCTACATAGACATGGCCTGTTGCTTGCTTACTTAGTTATTTGCTTGCATTATTCATCCCCTCCCCCTCCCCCCCAACCGAGTTGCCCAACGGTTGCCATCCCAACCATCTGCAGCCATTCATCGAGCCCGCTATTTCTTCTTCGATTGATGCACAATATCGATGATCTTGTCGACTATTGACGGGTCCGAAAGCTGCGCCATATGATTAGCCCCCATCATCCCACAGAGTACGCGTCTTCGTCACCACCAAGCAAAATAGGTCGGCACTTGGCCCACTTACCGTTGTGATGTCGCCCAACTGGTCCTCCTCTCCCGCCAAGATCTTGCGCATGATGCGACGCATGATCTTGCCCGATCGCGTCTTGGGCAGGTCTGGCACCACAAAAATCGCCTTGGGTGCGGCAAACGGTCCAATCGACTTGCGCACTTGCATCACCAAGTCCTTCTTCACCTGTTCACTTGTCTCGGCGCCGTCTTTGAGCGCCACAAACGCATTGACTGCCTGTCCGGTTAGCTCATCATGGATGCCCACAACTGCCGCCTCAGCCACTTGATCTGCGTAATCGTCAGCCACCCGCATACCCGAGTTTGCCGAGTCCCCAACTTACGGTGCTCGATAAGCGCTGCTTCGATTTCAGCAGTAGACAGCCGGTGTCCCGAGACGTTGACAACGTCGTCGACACGTCCTCGGATCCAGTAGTAGCCCTCATGGTCACGCCCTGCACCATCTCCAGTGAACTGCGCCCAGTTAGCAGCCATTACATCGCTTTTGCATCTTCAAACTCACGTAATAGCCCTTGTACACGTTCAGATAAGTCTCCATGTATCGCCTGTGCGCTCCCCACACTGTGCGCGCCATGCTGGGCCATGGCTGCTTGAAGGCTAGCACACCCTCGACGTCGTTGCCGTGGATTTCCTCGCCAGAGACGGGGTCAATAATGGCAGGCTCAATGCCGAAGAAGGGAAGAGACGCAGATCCGGGCTTGGTGGGCGTAATGCCTCCCAAGGGCGTAATGACGTGAGAACCGGTCTCGGTTTGCCAGTAAGTCTGTCAAACATCAGCACAGCATCCCGTAAGCATACGGCATCAAAACTCACGTCAACAACATGCGCCTCCTCCTTGCCGACAACCTCAAAGTACCACTTCCAAACCTCAGCAGCAATTGGCTCACCAACGGATCCCAGAACTCTCAGTTTCTTCATGTCGTGCTTGACGTGCTGGTCACCCGCACGCTTGAGCAGCCGCAGTGCGGTAGGCGCAACATAGAACTGGCTGACGTTATGCTTGGCGACAATGTCCCAGTAGCGCGAGAAGTTGGGATAAGCAGGCGTGCCTTCAAAAACAACAGTAGCTACACCGAGCAGCAGAGGGGCGTATACAACATAAGTGTGGCCCGTGATCCAGCCCACATCACCACCGCAGAAGAAGACGTCGTTGTCGTGAATGTCAAAGACGTACTTTCCAGTCGCTGCAGCTCCGAGAAGGTAGCCGCCGGTTGTGTGCATGACACCCTTGGGCTTGCCGGTGGAGCCAGATGTGTAGAGCAAGAAGAGGGGGTCTTCCGAGTTCATTGGCTCTGGCGGAATGTAGTTGGGCCACTTGTCGACCTCTTCGTGCCACCACCAGTCCCGGCCCTTTGTCCAAGGAACTTCGGCGCCGGTGCGCTTGTAGACCAAGCAGTGGGTGATGCCCGAGCACTGCTTGAGCGCATCGTCGACAATCTTCTTGGTGCTGATGGTCTTGCCACCGCGCTTGCCCTCGTCTGTGGTAATGACAACCTTGCACTCGGCATCGTTGATGCGGTCGCGCAGTGAATCCGACGAAAAGCCTGCAAAGACGACCGAGTGGATGGCGCCAATGCGCGTGCATGCCAGGAAGGAAATGACTGCCTCGGGAATCATGGGCAGATAGAGAGCAACCGTGTCGCCCTTTCGTACGCCCATCTCCTTGAGTGTGTAGGCTAGCTTGGAGACCTGGCGGAGCAGCTCTCCATATGTGATGATGCGGCCGTCGCCCTCATCGTCAGCCTCGTAGATGATGGCAGGCTTGTTGGGGTCCTTGAAGGCATGGCGATCGACACAGTTGTAGCTGGCATTGAGTCTGCCTTCGAGGAACCATGCATTGTCGCCGTTCTCGAAGCTGCCCGAGTGGACTGTCTGGAAGTCGCGCTCCCACGTGAGCAGCTCGCGTGCTAGCTTGCCCCAGAAGGCTTTCGGGTTGGTGATGGACTCCTTGTACAGCTTCTGGTATTCTTCTAGGTTCTCAAGGTGCGGCTTCGAGTGCGGATGCTTGCTGTACAAAAGAAGAAAATATAAATGTCAGCTGCTGGTCGTACTACAATGCTCATTTCCATACAATCGCGTGTCGCAATTCGGCCTAACGCTCGGCGCCGCGGGGTCACCCCGCCCACCTGCGATCTCTCAAGCTTGGGTATGACGCCGCAGCTGTCATTGTCCTGAGAATATGATGTAACAACCAAAATAAAAGCTGAACTCACTCGAAGAAGGCTTTTGGGACGTGGAAGGTATCGACCTCGTGGGCCTCGGCCACGACGGGCGCCGTTGGCTTGACGTCGCCTTCGGACATGATGTTTTTGACGGACGTATGTCGCCTTTTTGGGTGGGGGTGAGGGCAAAACGAGCTTGGCTTCAGGCGGGCTGGGAATTCGGCGACGAGGGGTGCTCTAAAGCTTTTTAACAAGAGCAGGGTCGAAAGGGTTTACGCGCCGCGGGCGAAGCGAAGAAACGGGGGTTCCCTCGAGAACAGAGAGAGATATATATATGTATATATGTATATGTACGTCTCAGTGTCCCGGGTAAAGCGGGTTGGGCGAATGCTGCTCGAAAAGGTGCTGCAGGGGCTCCCCCCAATTGAAGAGCAGCTGGATCTTTCGCGAAAGCGAGCTTGCAGGACAAAGTGGAGCTGCGGGCTTTCTATTTTGAAGTTGTGAGGTATTTAGTAGGAATGGGCCGCGGGATGCGAGCAGGGGAACGGGGGCACAAGGGCAACACTTTATGAAGACAACAGCTTTTGCTGTGGCCCCCCTTAGCTATACCCCTCCCCGTGCCACTCGCGCGGGGACATGGAATATGACGAACCGTCTAATGCTTGTCTTTGGCTGGGCCCACGCTCCTTTGGTGGACACCATGAACCAATGCGGGTAGCATCAGCCACGCGCTCCGTTGCTCCGGATCATCAGTCGAGCGCGGCTGCGAGAGCCATTGAGACAATTTTTTCTTCTTCTTCGTGCCGATCTCGCCATCAGTTTATCTGGATGAGTCTGGTGAATTTTTGGGAGGAATTGGGCGGCTTGCTCTGTTCGCGGTGGTGTGGATGGGTATTGTTGCGACGTGTTGGCTGCTGGGTGCGGGGAGGTTCTCTTGAATGACCCATACCTATACGGGCTCTGAAAAAAGTAGAGCAGCTCCGGATAGACAACCGGCCCACTCATCCATTCGCACCAGAGCTAGACAATAGCTTCCGAACAGGCTAGTGCCACGAGCATGGTCAATCATACTTTTGCCAGTCTTGGCAGCGTGATCGGACACTGCATAATGCAGCCCCAGCGAGCCCAAGAAACTCGTGTACATACTCCTAGAAGCTCGTAGTGTTCGAGCACCCACTCGCATTCCACACAGGGCCCACATACCATGCATCAAAGAAAAATTAAGCCGTGGAGCGGGTCGCATGTACCTCCCTGATGGAATGAGGAATGAGGCTTAACCAGCACCAGCTTCGCGCCAACTCGGACGCCAACTCGGACGCCAATTCGGGCGTGGGGAAGGAAACCAGTCATGTCCGAGGCAAAGGCACCGGCAATTCTTACTGCAGCTCTGGTTCCGTGTGCGCTTATGCCAGCCCTTCTCATTCGTGGACGCGGCTGCAAATAACATGGACTGCAATGCTGCATCCCTCCGGTGCGGCGTCGTGTGCGGTCTCCGCTAAGCTTTCGTCACACCCATGGGCAATCTATTTCGCCTGATATTGGTAAGCGCCTACATGGTCTGTGTTCTTCACGGAGCGCATAACATTGATGGCATCTGCGTACCTCGTTATAGAATTGGGCGCGTGGCAAAGCATACGACTCCCAATGCCATCCATACACACATCTTGATACTCGTACATCCGTCGTCATAGCGACTGGCTTACCACACTAGTCACTCCCACCCAGCATTGGCTGACGTTAGCTAGGGTCTGGGCACGCAACGCAGCTGTACTTTTGGATAGCCAATGAAACAGAAGAGTCTAGTATGGGGATCATAGACGCGGAGCCCCGCAGAACTGTTTCGAGTATCTTCACAAAAGTGGCAGCCAAAGAGGTCTTGTCACGCCGTTTCAAGCCTAGGAATAACAAGCCATCGATAGTTCAATCTACATTCCTACAACCGCGCCTTCGACGACCATTGTTTCCAGCTCCTCACCATTTGCCATTGTGCGCCTCACCAGTCCTGGGCTGACCAGCACGCCTCCCCTGCCAGCCCCGCCCCATTTGAACTCATACCTGTCTGGCTGTCCAAACAACCAGATACTTGTTTCTAGCGCTTCCGTAACAATAAACGTCAGTTCTTCGTCTTTTTGCTGCTCACTGGATGTGGGATTCGCCCAGGGGAAAAACGTCAGAGAAAAGTGTTCAGCTGCTTCACGCGCACTGGACTGAGCCACCCAGGACTGGCGGGACTCGCGTGCACCAGATGTAGTGGTATAGAGATATACGCTGATGCGTCGAAGCAAAGAGGCTGCTGCGACGACGCCTGGGTCTGTGTACAATGTCAGTTGTTAATCGCGGATGGAGTCGAGTATGACGAGAACGTACCAGAGCTGTTGTTGCAACTCTTGTCTTCTGCACGACTGACTTCCTCGGGAAACAATGTGCCCGCGTCTTCTCCAGGCTTCTTCGAGCCCGTTACGCTTAAGACATACGACACGAGTGCATGCTTGAGCGCCGTAGTCGGACTCGAGCATTCTTGCAGCAATTCCGTCATATTCACATCCTTGGCTCCAAAGCTGGCGATTCCAGACTCCATACTCGGTGTGATACTGGCATGCACATCGCGGTAGTTTCGCTCAATGTGTACGTGCATCTTCTCAAACAGCGCCGATACCTTTTCACACACCTGGCTATCTTGGGCAGCAGGCGGTAGGAAGCCAGCGACATCCGTGTGCGTTGCATTCTCTACAAGAGCGGGAACGGGCATTGCGGGAGGCGGAACGGATCGACGAGCTAGCATGGGAGTCTGAGAGACCTGTACATAAGGGCTGTGCATGTCTCCCAGACTACCAACGCTCTTCTGTATCATGTCAAGCTCCGGTACTGACTCTCCATAATTCCGGTACCCTGTTCCTCCGATGTTGCCATCTGTCTGCTTGTTCCGGCGCTTGAAGAGGAAAAACGCAGCGATGAATGCGAGGACTGCGCCGATGATCAGGGTTCCGATGGCAATACCCGCTGCTGCTCCTGAGCTCACTCCACGGTTCTTGTTCCCAGGTGCCTCTATAGTTCCGGCTGGTACCAAACTTGGGTCTGCGTTGGTCACAGTCGCTGATGAAGTCGGCGCCATTGTAGTTTTCGTCAGGACGGAAGTAGATACACCAGTTGGCCCGCTTCCTCCAAGGTTATTGTTCTCCCCTGTACCAGATGTACCGGCCGTGTCAGTTGGTTCCCCTAGTTCTGGTGCCAATGCAGTCCGCGAGAACACGTCGAGCGCATCTGGTGTTGCGGCCGTTCCATCCACCATACCCAAAGAACACGTCATCGGTGTACCTTCATTGTCGTAACATAGTGTACGGGCTGCGTTCTGATCACGTGGATGCGGTCCAGATACATCTCCAAAGCCTCGAGCGCTCACAAGCCGCGCCATGTCCACGAATTCCAGACCAAGCGGGCAGAGCGGAGGGCAAACGAGCAAGAGAGTGTTAGAAAATTCAGAAGAGCAAAAAAACGAGGGATACGCCAGATTAGGTGAGACGGCGGCGAGCTGAGAATAAGACCTGCAGCGCCATCGTATGAGGCATCCAGCTCAGCCTCACATGGCGGCCTAGCAGCCAGCGGACACCGACCCTTCCACTCGGGGGAGAGAAAACCCTCTTTATTGCTTACTGTTGCACGGCTTTCATGGTTCTGCAACGCCGCAGAAGTGCGATCCGCCTTACTGCTATAGCGCTGATGGGCCACCCCTCCCAGTGAAGTCTGGATAGCCACCTGACCAATTGCTGATATGAAGGAATATGGAGATCAAAGGTTGCGCTAGGGTGGGCGGGGTTTTTGGGGGCCCTTTGCTGAACGCGGTATAGATCGTTTCTTTGTTGTGCAGCTCCCTTCCCCCCCCCGGTTTGCACAGCCTCTGTGGGTTCGACCGGGTACCAAGGCCGTTTATATATTGTATGTATGTAGGTCTCACATGCCCCCCGCCATGACTGCGGAGGAAGAATATATATAGATGAGAACTGGTGTTTGGGTTGTTCTGGCGTTATGTTGGGTGTAAGGCTCGATGTGGTACACTCGTTTGCAGAATCGGCTTCTGGTATCTACACTTCGCGCCCTTTCTCACAGCAGGGGGGTCAGCCTCGCTTAGTAGGAGCTATACCTTATACGCTTTAGATCAGCTTAAGGTGCCTAGCTCCTACTAGTATCTGTGATATGATACACCTCTATCGCCAGAAAGCTCACAACCCTATGGCTAGAGCGGGTCGTCCACCTTCCTACTAGCGGTGGCGAAACTTAAGGATTTTTACACTTTAATCCACCACCTGTAAGTGCCACTAATTCTGTTGCCGCTGAACCTGTCCTTGCATAGAGGAGGATAACCCCTCCATTGGGCAGTCAAGCATGAGGCAAGATTACCTGTAACCCACCTAGCAAGCTTGCTAGTAAGCTTTGCGCTAGATAGTCAAGTGCCGGCGCTGAGACAGCTACATATCAATACAGTAAGCCATTGTTGCCTGACCCACGATGTTCGGGAAAACATCTCGTACAGGTAATTTTATCTCTTGTCAAGACCATATGTCCCAATTTAACAAAGAATCTATGCATATATTGTTGCTCCTACTGGACTGGTTAGGTGCAGAGTCGTTTATGTGAGTGACTCGTCTTACATGTAGAGCCTTTGTTATACTACGTAAATCGCTCTAAATCACCCTAACAGCAATCTGTCGTTGAACAGCCCGAGGGATGGCATAGTGCCTACCTTCCGTTATTCTCGTACACACCCGTTAAGTACGCGCTCCATTGCCCTTTGCACCCGCCTTAACGACTTCTGTAATCTTCAGCTCTTCGCTTCATTTATCTAACAACAGGTTCATTATACCTTGATCAAATTCCTAGGCAGTAACTTTACCCAACTCCTTTGTTACCTTGTCTTCCGCTCGTCTATCTAGTAGCAGCTCTATTATCTTCTTTCCAGACGACCTATTCTCCGCAGCTGCCTGCAAGACCGCTTCTGTAACTTTGACCTCTGACCCTCGCTCATCTAGCAGCAGCTTTATCATCTCCGCTCCGTACTCATTCTCTGCAGCTGCCTGCACAACCGCTTCTGTAATCTCGACCTCTGTCCCTCGCTCATCTAGCAGCAGCTCCATCACCCCCACCCCGTACTGATTCTTCGCAGCTGCCTGTAAGACCGCTTCTGTAATCTTAACCTCTGTTCCTCGCTCATCTAGCAGCAGCTTCATCATCTTCGCCCCGTGCTCATTCTCTGCAGCTGTCTGTAAGACTGCTTCTGTAATCTTGACCTCTGTCCCTCGCTCATCTAGCAGCAGCTCTATCACCTCCGCCCCGTAATAACTCTTCGCAGCTGCCTGCACAACCGCTTCTGTAATCTCGACCTCTGTTCCTCGCTCATCTAGCAGCAGCTCTATCACCCCCACCCCGTACTGATTCTTCGCAGCTGCCTGTAAGACCGCTTCTGTAATCTTAACCTCTGTTCCTCGCTCATCTAGCAGCAGCTTCATCATCTTCGCCCCCTCGCTCACCTAGTAGCAGCTTCATCATCTTCGCCCCGTGCTCATTCTCCGCAGCTGTCTGTAAGACTGCTTCTGTAATCTTGACCTCTGACCCTCCCTTATCTAGCAGCAGCTTTATTATCTCGGCTCCGAACCTTCTATTCTCCGCAGCTGCCTGCAAGACCGCTTCCGTAACCTTAACCTCTGACCCTCGCTCATCTAGCAGTAGCCTTACTACTGCTACCCCGTACCAATTCCCCGCAGCTGCCTGCACGACTGCTTCCGTGACCTTAACCTCTGTCCCTCGCTTATCTAGCAGTAGCCTTACTACTGCTACCCCGTACCAATTCCCCGCAGCTGCCTGCACAACCGCTTCTGTAATCTTGACCTCTGTCCCTAGCTCATCTAGCAGCAGCTCCATCACCTCCGCCCCGTACTCATTCTTCGCAGCTGCCTGCAAGACCGCTTCCGTGACTTTGACCTTTGACCCGCCCTTATCTAGCAGCAGCTGCATTATATCTACACGAAATTCTCCGGCAATAGCCCTAACCAACTCCTCTGTTAACTTAACTTCGGCTCGACTATCTAGCAGCAGCTTCGTCATCTCGATTCCAAACCTTCCATTCTCCGCAGCTGCCTGCACAACCGCTTCTGTAATCTTGACCTCTGACCCTCGCTCACCTAGCAGCAGCTTCATCACTTCCACCCCAGACTCCTCATTTTTCGCAGCTGCTCGTACCACCCCTTCTGTAATCTTGATTTTTTTCCCAAGTTGAGCTAGTAGTAGGCTCATGACTTTGAACGCTCTGTCTTTATTGACCGCAAGTTCTACCCGTGTTAGGCGCCCGTTCCTTTGCACGCAAAGCTCCCCTACCACCTTGCAATTGCCAGCTGCGACGTCTTGTACCGTTTCGACAGTGATTTCCTTTAGTGCATCATTCTCTGCAGATACATACACCGTGATTTCTTTCTCCGGCATAGCATCCAATGGTACCAAACTGCCTTGGGGGTTGGGATGATGTGAGGCGGGTAAGAATACTCTTACAATAACCCTCTTTGCTTCTGAGCTTTTTTGATTTGAATGTCTTAGGAGGAATGCAGCGCATGTCCACTCCGCGTTTTCGACTGCCCACTGTAATGCCTCGGTCTGCTTGATGAGAATGTCGATTTTTGCTCCCTCCTTAACGAGAAGTTCAGCAGTGGGTGTTTGACAGTTCAGGAGCGCAACAATCAAGGGTGTATGACCCCCCTTATCAGGATTGTTTAGCGTCTCCTTCGCCTGGTGCTGCAACAGAAGTTCGATTGCGCCCTTGTGCCCGTTTTTGGATGCCCAGTGCAAAGGTAATCGCTCATCTTCGTCTTTCGTAAACACAGTCACACGACGGTCGTTCAACAAGATCTTCATTACATCGACACACCCTCCGGCAGCAGCGTATGACAGAGGCGTGCGACGGGATGAGTCCTCTGTAATGGGGAGTGCTCCGCTCTCCATTAATATCCTCACGATGTCCTCATGCCCTTGTTCGGCGGCATAGCTTAGCGGGGTTCGTTTCAATGCGTCTCCTGAGTCAATCGCGGAGCCGATCTCTAGAGCTGCTTTGACTATTTCCGGCCAGCCTCGCTGGGCCGCCCAGGAAAGTACCGTGCGACCGTCGTCGTCGGCGGATAACACTTCCTTGGCCTGGCTAATCAACCAAAGGCTCTCCGTTCGATCGTCTTTGGATATTGCGGCGATAACATCGCGGGCATTTAATCTCTTCTCGGAATTCTCCGCTGTCCTTTGTAAGAGGCTGACGTAACGACCCACGATGTGAGACATCGAACTGTTGGGCGACCGCTTCCCCATCTCTTCCTTCATCCAGGAAATTCCTTTGCGGCCAAGCTCTTCCTGTAGCCCGGATCCTATGAAAAGAGCACTTCGATAGAGTTCGCCCAACACTAGCATGGTCGCGTCCAACGCACGATTGTCTTGTCCGTTTTCCGTCTTTAGTGCGACTTCCCATGCCCACCTAAGGATAGCATCGGCCTCCTGGAAATTTCCGTCTTTCCTGCTCTTCTCAGCGACGTTGTAAACAGCTGGAAGAACATCTTCTGGCACAGGCAACTTTGCTGAACTTCTTAAAGCAGGAATGATGATCGAATACGCCTCTTGGATGGAGCCAAGGGCGCTCTGCTTGATACATTCCGCAAGACGGGACACCACATCGTTCTTAAAGTAAAAGCCTCCGCTTCCTTGCGAGGGTGTTGTTTGCCCTCTGATGGAGTCGAGTTTTGTCGTGACTGCGCAGAGGAAGGACTGATATATGTCCTGGGCGCATGTGGTAGAGATGGATTGGCTAACCGTGGTGACTAACGCAAACACCTCAGTCGGTGAATGATCAGACTCTAGTAAGTCTGTGGATTGCCAGCCGAAAAGTCGCAGCGGTAATTGTTTCGAATCACGTGAGAATTGTGTATAAGTTCTTACACGCATTGTCTTCTCATCTTGGGTCTCCCAAATAGCGTGGAGGCCTCTGTTTATTTGGTTTGGTATAACCGTCCACTTTATTGGCGTCAACGCGGGAAAGTCTTCAGTCCAGAGTTTCAACTCCGTCCTTGCATGTTCCAGATCCCCTTGAATAACGCTTGCCGCCATGATCCTGGACGTTGGTACTTCTGATGCCGTCGACACCTTGAAGGATTTGTTGAATCTGTCAGTGTCCTCTGTACGAGGATCTGAAATTATAGACCAAGCCCATAGGCCTATTACAGCTTCGAGGTTCTGTTCACTTATTGTCCATGCTGGAGACCCGTTGCTATATTTCGCCCTGTGCAGAGAAAGATATATTTCGGAAGGCTTCTTATCTGTGCAGCCGGACTCTGACTGGTAATACTCTGCCACATTAATGGCCCAAGTGATGGATTCGGGCGCCCCGTCACGCTTCACCTTTGCGTGGGGGAAGAGCACATCGGCACTAGACTCGATAGCCTTCTTTAATTGCCGCGCTTGCTGTCGCACATGTACCAGACGCTCATCCCACTCTACGGATGGACTCTGCTTGACGCGAACTTTGGGATCGGCGGAAGCTGGCTTACTCGTTAACTCTGCAAGCCGGGATCGGTAGAGAAATGCTCGACGAGCATCTGTGTCGGGCTTGGATCCCTGATTGCCTGGATAGGAGTACAACCTCGTTGGACCGGCAATTACGGACCAGAATTTCCTCTGTTCTGTCTTCTCTAGTCTTTTCATCTCTGGCTCTTCTTCCCCTGTCTCCTTAGCCATTTCCAAAGCCAGCCAGTCCAGTTCATAGCCCTTGACCTCATCAGGGCGATTGTCAAGGCGATTCTGCTCGTTGCCCAGACGTTGCGATCTTAGTCCCGCGCGGATGATAGCCATAAGTAAAATCGCTCCAAGTTGGAAAACGGAGACAGCCGAATGCATTGCTCTCAAGCCAACGAACTGAAGAACAAAGCCGGTCATGGTGGTACCTGTGGCAAGCCAAACTCCACGTTCCGTCTTTCGTTGTACCTTCCACGACGTCGTGTATCTATCTAGTGAACATGAAGTATCAATAAATGAAAACGAGTCAAAGGTTTGGTCGCCAACGGTCTGGTCACCTGGTTGTACCACATGAATGATTGCGCGTCTTTTATTGCTAGAGTCTCGATAGAATACTCTCTCCTCGGTGCTCATCTCCACCAGCAATGCGCAGTGAAACATGCCGCCGGCCAGAAGCAAGGTCCCGAGCGCCATCAAAGGAAAGGCCCAAGAAGGAGGGAGACTTTCTTCCTTTGTCCAACGCCACATGTACGTGACAAGACAACCGAATACCACAACGGCGGCTTGCAGGAGGAATCCAGCGATAGCTGCTAGCCAAAGTATGTAGCTGGGCTGCTGTCGCATGCCTATGTTGAATGAGAGGTTTGGGTTCGGAGCAAACTGATTTTCATCGTTGCTGAAGTCCTGCTGCGGCTTCGGTTGGGCCTCAATATCCTGAGCAGACACTCCACATCCCACCTCCTTGGTTGAGGTCTGCCGCTTCTGTTGAGCTCCGGCACCATCCTTCCTGTCTTCCTTCCATCCTGCCTTCGTGGCCAACGGGGTTTTGATATATTCTTGAAAGGAGTAGATACCACATTTGGGCGGCGTCTTATTGTCATCATCATCACCATCATCATCCAGAAGGGCTATCTCGCGATCGTGAACAATCTCGAGGATCTTAGGGCGTCCAAACACCCGAACGATAGCACCGTTGTGGTAGAGTTCGCAGACATCCCGGCTAGTGGACGAGCACAACTCGGCCTCGGCAATTCCTCCTCCCTCTTGCGCTCGGCCGATAAAGGCGCGCAAAGAGGGTCCACCGCATACGCGAATCGCAGATACCACTGCGGTAAGGATACCCAGAGGTGCCATTGCGAAGATAAAGTTGTCCAACGTTCTGGTCGATTCGCTCAGGAATTGCTTTGTGGCCTGTTCGCCGAACAGGGCAAGGAGCGGCGCGAGATCTGTGGCCAAGTTGTTGGCGAAGTCATCCCACCCATCCGCTTTTGCAGTTGCCACCAAGCAAGCCACCGAGACCAGGTAAAGATGAATGGCGCGGATTTGCGGCATGGTTTGATGGCCGCCAAAATCGGTCCGTGTTTATGGTGTGTGTTTTGTGGATATCAGGACTAGTGAAAAACGTGTCAAGGGTAAGAAGTCGGCTCGCGGGCGGGGGCTTCCGCCTCTATAATCGATTCCTGGGTTGCCAGACGATCAAGGCAGCCCCCAACGTGAAGGGAGTACTTCCTTAGGGCTAGCGACGCAGATCCCGCTCATGTGCAAGATCAAATCTGCGAGCTGCGCCAGAACCGGAAGCTGATTATGCAAGTGGGTGTATATTAGCGACCATTGGTTTCATCTCTGCCTACCTACATACCAACAAACTGCTTGAGAATTCCTGCACAAAAAAGCCCCCATATCATGCCCCTGACAGTGCCACGTGTAAAAACAAAGGACCTGCCCTTTACGTCTTTCTCCCCCACTACGCTCTTTGTCTCCTAGCGGGCTTCTCGCAGTACCGTACCTACGTAGGTAAACAACGCGCACAGACCAAGTCTACAAATAGCATCAACTGAAACCCTTCCCCCTCCCCCGCTTCTCACTCGTCTTTCCTTTACAAAGAGAACAACCAGCACCGGATATCAAGGACTCATGTCCCCAAGCATACTAAGAAAGCCTGAGCCCTGCGCGCATGGAAATCTGTTAGACACCTCATTCTGGAAGCTAACTTCCAACAAACAACGGGAAGACAGTGTTCTAGCGAAAACAAAAGTAAAGGCAAAAAGAAAGCAAGGAGAAAGAAAAACAACCCAACGACTACTTTTAAGACGTGCTCATCCATGTTACGATATCTTTCGCACTGCGATAAGGTTTATGCGACGATGAATGGATTTAGGATTTAACATGACCCTCCCCCCATTTTTTTCTCAAAGTCTAGACAAGCTGAGTACGTATATTCTCTCTCGCGCTGCAAACGGGATAGAAAAGATGTGAAGAGATTCGGGCGTAAGAATAGTTTGTATTCGGTATGTATAATATTCTGAGATAGAGAACTAGTGGAGGGGATATCCGTTTTAAAAGTCTGACGTCAAGTCTGACGATTTCACTAGAAGCAGATGGTGTGGTTGCTGCTGCTGCTTATATATAGTCAAGTCGGAATTTGCATCGGCTAGTATATTGCATGAGAAAATAAAATAGAATAGAATAAAAAGAAAATCTTTCGGCTTCAGCTCCTCTACTGGGTATGCTGCTTCATGCCCTCAACCTTGTCATCCCCCGCACGCTGCTTCGCCGCCGTCTGAGATGGTGCTGTCCCCGACCAACCCTTGACAAAGCCACCAATATCTATATTCGCCGCCTTTTGCTGCATAACAGCGATGAGACTCTCCTGCTGCTTCTTGTCCGCCTGTGCCCTCAACTCCTCTTCATCCTCACCGCCTTCGCCCTTCTCGCCCTCGTTCCTGCGCCGCTCCTCCTCAACCTTCTTGTTCTCTTTGCGCAGGTCAGCTTCCGCGCGCTCTACCTCCGCGATATCAACGTCTTCGAAGCCAATCTTGCGTAGAATGGACCCCGTGATGAAGCGATATTGGAGATGGCCATCTACCAGCTCAGATACGTCTACGTTCTGGACACCGTGTACGCCAACTACAGGCTGGAGGCCAGCGATGCCGAGTTGGACGGAAGAAGTGCGGTATAGGAAGCCGAGAATGTAGTCGTTCGTAGAGAAGACGTTGACGCAGCGCCCACTGACTACGGAGCGGATGCGGCGCCAGTCTTCGACATCCGAAGGGCAAGGGGTGCCGACGAGGACGACGTTTTCAATGAGCCCAAAAGCTTTGCGGTCGGCGAGCTTTTGCAAGCAAGAAAAGATGAGGCGGGCGCCGAGAGAGTAGCCTACCAATATGACTGGCCGTTCGCCTTGTACTCTGTTGATGAGAGCGTCTGCGAGAACTTCGCCAGCCTTCTCAGACCGGTATTTGGCTACCGAGAATGGGTTGTCCAACATTGTGGCAATTTTGAGCAGTCCAAGAGGCCACATTGCAGCGGCCATTGCAGCAAAGACGGTTTGCTGGATGATCTTTTTCTTAGCATAGCCCCATGCTGCACTCGTGACAAATGTCTCAAGACTGTGCCCAAGTTTGAGCAGCGATTCAAGCTCCCATCGTAGTGCGAAGCCTTCTGTCCCCTTGTTTATGTAGCGCCATGGCCGACTGACCTCCTCGGGCTCTCGTAGCCAACCGGAAACGGCTATTGCTACCCGGAGACGTCTAGATTCGTTGTCTTGTTTCCTGGGATCCTGCGTGTGGTGGATCGGAATAAAGCCAAAGTCTTCGACTTGTCGTGCATATTCGTCCATAGCTTTTCCTGTCATCTTGGCACCATAGGCACCAAAAAGTCCACCCACAAGAACCGAAGACCCAGCGAGCGTGCCAAGATAGCCTGCTGCCGCTGTAGCTCCAAGACCGACACCACCCATCACACTTCCAACACCTGCTGCAAGAAGAGGAGCAGCGAGGCCACCTGTGACGCCGATAAGTGCAGCACCAGCAACCCCAGCAAGACCAACCTTCCATTTGCGAGCTGTCTGTGAAGCCTCGGCTGCTTTCTTGGTCTCTTCGTCCGCGTTTAGTTGCTGGGATGCCGCCTCCAGTAGACCTTGAGCAACAGTCTCCTCGTCTTTCTTCAGGACGTCCCTACCTAGTCCGAGAGAGCTGGTGAGGTAGAGAATCAAGATACGAGAGTGTGCCGAGTAGTGTTCCAGGCTCAAGACGATGAGTAACAACGAGTGCAGGATAAGCGCACGTTTGCTCTCTTCTAGCTCAGTAAGACTAGTAGGAACGGGCGGATACAAGTCCTTGAACATCTTGTCCTCGTCTTCTTCCTTGTCATCGAGCTTCTCGATACTCGTCATGCCAATCTTTGACTTGTTGGCTATTTCTTTGACCTGCTTGCTCTCCACATCCTGGGCTTGCTTGTTGGCCTTGTCCTTGGAGTTGATCACCTCGCCGACTCTGCTGACAACCTGGCCTCGCCAATCGTCGAAATACCTCAACATCTCCTTTTTTAGTTCTTGAACTTCTGGTTTCGCAAGCTCTTCTCTAGCATCCTCCTCGCGCTTCTGTCTTTCCTTCTTGATCTTCTCTTCTTTGTCAACATCGACATCGTCGAGGTTGGAGGGCGCATCCCTCAAGATTTCCTCTTCCGACTTTGCAGTCTTCGCATCGACGGGAAACTCCTCGGCGGTGAATGTATGGACCAAAGACTGTCGCATCGAAGCTGTGATAGTAGCTATCAAAAAGGTTAACTCGGCGCACTGGTCCGCATCGAGCAGCGTGGCGAGTGATGTTTCATCCTTGTCCTCAGACTTTGAATGTCCTAATGAGGACAGTTTGGACGCCCAGCCTGTCATTTTCACAGACTTTGTTCAATTCTCAATTCGGTGAAGTTTGGTCGTATAGGATCTACATTGAGGGCTGGTGGGGTGCTAGGTGCTGCTGTTTTGGGTATGACGTCAAGCAAGAGCAGTGGGGCAAGATATCCAAGCATTCCACTCATCATCGAATGCTTAGCATCAGAAGCAAACTCAGTGTTCAAGGCATCTATCACATGCACGTCATAGCTGGTAAGACGATAGTCATTCTAGTACATGTACATCGCCCACAAGTGTGGTTCAGCCTTTGTATGTAATTAGATATGCGTAAATATATTCTACGGTATTACGACCCTACTCTCCCTGTCGGTATGGGCGTTGCATTCATTCCACCAGTAGGGAAGTTTCGGGCACTCAAAAAGACACCCTTGACAGCCCTGATATCGCTCTTCAACACCTCAATCTGGTCATTCCTCGAGTCTTGATTACTTCCTGACCAAGTGAAACTCGATCCGTAGCGGCCCATGCTAGGGTAGTATTGGTTTTGATAGTCCATCTCATGCAAGTATGTGGTCAAGTCCGACAACTTTGTCCTCAACTTGTCTCGCGATGTACCCTGGCTCGAGCGGTTGGCCTCGAGTTCCTGGAGGTGTGATTTCATAATCTTTAGGCGATTTTCCTGCGCTGTTACGGTTGGGTGCGGATCCGTAGAGGCGGAAGGTCGGCGGGAGAGGTTGGGTGTGGTCTGGGTACCATAGTCGCGATGGTACAGCTCAGTAGGATCCGAGTCGGCCTCGGACACATCATCGGCACCGTCTTCGGCGGGCTTTACTTTGCTTGCAGGATCGACAGATACTGCTTTGCGTAACCGTTCATTGAACTCCTTCAATTGCTCCTGAGTATGCGAGGCAAAGTCGCGCCGTGACTCTGCAAGGCTGTGTGTCATGGGCGCTATGATGTACTTTGACAGCCCGTATATGCTCGCCATGAAGCCTCCTGTTATGTATGCTGTGTTCGCAAGGCGTTGGGTAGTAATAAGAGGTGGCGGTTTCTCCGTGTTCGCAAGGAACTCTGGGTATGTAACAATCGGAGGTATTTCACGTGGCTGAGGCTGAACTTGAGGTGTATGCACTGGGCTGGGTGGTGCCTGTATACATCAGCATCGTCTGTTGTCGACCTTGTAGAATAGTCGGTACTCACCGCCGCCCACTCCCGTTCTTCAACGTCTCCAACGTCTCCTGGCCTTCTCTCTTGCATTTCCTCACCCAACAATCTCTCGATATCCTCAGCGCTTACGCCCTTTGATTCCAAGAATGCCATCTTTTTCTCCCGGGGCGCATCGCGAATTGCAGGGTCCTCGAGAAAGCGCGATGCCTGCTCTAATAGACTGTTACTCTCAGATGAGTTCTCCTCTTCGCCATCTGCCTGTGCAACATCATCTTCTGTTGGGGTCGGAGCTTCTACATGAGCTTGTTGTTGTTGCGTATTTGTCTCTTCCTCTTCTGGCTTGTGAGAGGATGCTGTGTCATCGGTGGAAGCGGACACGGAAGAAGAGGCGCGCTGCCATTCTGGTATAGCAGGCTTTCCCGACATAATCACCAGATTGGAGACAAGTTGTTTGGTGGGTAGGTGTATGCGCGGAGAGATTGTCTGGGGCGCGAAATGTGTGTCGGCGCGTCGTCACGGGCGATGGCAACAATGGGTGCTCGGGAATCCGTGGCTGGACCGAGGCAAGAACCCCAGATTCGGCCTATCTATCCGCTTTCGGTTGAACAACACCCGCCTGCGCTTCCAACAGTACATTGATAGCGATTCGCTGGCTGTCTTGTATAAACTTTTATTTAATTTTCTGCTGCAGTATCCAAGGTCTGCACTTTATTTGCTTAAAAACTAGACTCTGTGTTTCCCTCGCCCATACTCTTACTGCCTGAGCTTCCGCTCTGTATCGCACCTAAGATGCCATCAATGTACCCAGCACCGCTCCACTTCTGATGCGTCAAAACATCACATCCCAACTCCTTTTCTCTTGATTGCACCAATTTCACGTATGCCAGCATACCCTCATCCTTGAACGCTCTGCTCAGCTCACATGTAATGGTAGCTGTAGAGTGTACTCCGGCGAGGGAGATGAGCTGGAACACGAACCCGTGCTTGGCCAAGTCCCATACAAAGGATTTAAGGGCCTCTTCAGAGAAGCCATGGCCCATCCAGTTGAAGCTGGGCGAGAGATTATACACAAACTTCTTGCCGGGGTAGAGAGCGCGGATCTCGCCAGCAAACTTGGCTGCCTCCTGGACATTGGGATCACCTGTCTCAACCCACAAGAGGTCAGCGTAGGGTGCGTACTCTTTGCCGCGCTTTGTGGCCGCTGCTACGCCATTCTTGAAGTGATAGAAGCCTTCTCTTGTGCGGGGGATGTCCCAGTTGAAGTAGATGGGTGTCTTTGTGTACTTTTCTGCCACTGCTCGGCGTCTAAGGAGAGAGAAGTTGGGGTTCTGCCTTATCTCCTCGAGGTACGAGTCGATGGAGGACTTGGGGGCGCCTGCGTTTTCGAGGTGCTGAACAACAGCTTCGTCAAAAGTGACGAGCTTGTGCTTCTTCACCCATGCTGCCTCGTACTGGTCAATCTCCTTGCCTGGAGCGCCTGCTGCCTCCATATTCTGCAGCGTCTCGGCCAATGGCTCCGTCTCCTCTGTAACGCCTTTGATGAATTCGTGATCGCGTACGTCGACTGCGCTGGAGATGAGCTTGCCACTTTCCGAGTCTGTACGCGCGATGACGAGGTTTTCACAGCCCATCATGTCCCATTGGAATCGCGCAGCTACCAGGCGGTTGATGTGGTCGCCTACGGGAACAAGCACCTTTCCTGCGAGATGTCCACATTTTTTGCCGCCATGCAATTGATCCTCGAAATGGACGCCTGCAGCTCCGTTCTCAGCAAAGAGCTTTGCAAGCTTGATGACTGCCGAGAGACCGCCGTGTCTGTAACATGTCAGCGGGCTGTCTGGACTTGTGGTTCCATCTCTACCCACCCAGTATCACCGTCGGCAATGATGGGGCGCATGTAGTCCAGATACGGGGTTCTCGCCCTTTCCTCTGCGCTCATCTTCCTCCTTGCATCCCAGTTCTTACGGTCGTGCAGCTGCTGTGCCTTGAATAGGCGCTGTACCTGATTTGGCACTGTGTTGTAGGGATAGTCGCCAAAGTCGGCAGACACTTCGTTGGTAGTGGTCAGGACGGATGAGCATGCCCACCCTGAGACGTAGAGAACTTCTTGGTTCGCAGCTTGTTGGGACATTTGGATCGGATCAATCGCACCCACTGATGTTCAGAAAGAAATGATCAGCCATTGTTCTATCTATATAGCCATGGAAAAACGCACTGGTATGTACTGGCTCGCCCTTTGCTGCCCTCTCTTCAAGCAGGTTGAAGAGCTTCCTCGCCATCAAAGAGCTAGGATACGATTGCGGAAGGGTTCCACGTTTGCTCACGACATCCTCGGCAGAGTATGGCCGCTTGATGCCCTTGTACCGTGGCGACGCCCACCAGTCCTTCACGGCCTGCACTTGTTCCTCGAAGAGGGCATCTTCCGCCTCGCCTGCTTTTGAAGCTTCGGGTAGCAGCTGGAAAGAGTCTCCTGGAAGTGCGGTCGATACTGGAGGATCCACAGGCTTCAGCGCGGAGCTCGACATGCGATACACGGTGGTAGAGAGCGGACGGAGGACCTGCGGTGTTCGGCTCGCTATTCTTGATGGTCGGCTACGGCGCGCGAGAGAGCGCGATGCTGTTCGTAACATGGTGAGTATAGGCGGATTGAAGTGAGGCGCAACCCAGCAGGAGCCCACTATGTACTTGAGTCGGGTGGAGAGGATGGTAAGTGACGGAAAATTATCCGTGGGTGAGAGACAATTCGGCAACGACGGTTACCACTGAAGCCTTGTCGTCTTGTCTTGGGTCCAGAACCTGTGCGACCAGTGTGCGCGCGCAGACAATGACGTTGTCCTATCGCGCCGGGGAAAATGGGTGGTGCAAGGCTGCGTGTGCGCAACGCTTCTCCAGTATTTCCCCCCATGGCCGGCCGTCGAACCGAGGTAGCCCACCGCTAGCCGCTCGGAGCTGCCCCTCGGCCCATTGGACTGTACGTCGTACTCGCAGCAACGGAGTCAGCACGTATCAGGAAATTCCTACTGGATTGCCGAAGGTTGCCGTAAAACTTTCTTCTGCCCTCGTCCTGTGGAATTGTGCATTTGCCATTCAATTTTGTAGAGACGCTCGTATCCTTGGTCGAGTGAAGACTGCCATTTCCCCGCATCTACCCCACACTATACTAGAATATGGCATTGAGTGCACGATCAGCTTCCAGAGCTCTACGAGCGGCCAGGGTAAGTTTCGAGCGGTCTGGCTGAGTGTGCTGCAAGTGAGCAAAACTGACTGAAGCTTCTTAGACACGTCCGTTTGCTGCTGGTATGCGAATCTGCCCTCTAGTCTAGCCATTGCCGTACTGATGTGTATCGGTTGTTCCAGTGCAAGCATGCAGTTATTCGTCCTCGTCCGAACCGGATCTCAAGGAGACTTTCAAGAAGGTCCTTCCCGCAAAACGCGAGCTCTTGAAAAAGGTCAAGGCACATGGCGACAAGAAGCTTGGCGACGTCAAGGTTGAGAATGCGCTGGGCGGCATGAGGTATGCACACTATCCAAGTAAATAGCGTGTACTGACCGTATCAAAAGAGGTCTCAAAGCCATGGTTTGGGAAGGATCAGTTCTGGACGCAAACGAAGGTATCCGGTTCCACGGCAAAACCATCAAGGACTGCCAAAAGGAGCTACCCAAGGGCACCTCTGGCACAGAGATGCTTCCCGAGGCCATGTTCTGGCTGCTTCTGACTGGCGAGGTGCCATCGGTAGCCCAGACTCGCGCGCTGTCGCGAGAGCTCGCCGAAAAGGGTGGCATCCCCAAGTTTGTCGAGAAGATGCTAGACGACTTCCCCAAGGACCTCCACCCCATGACACAGTTTGCATGCGCTGTCTCGGCCCTCAACTACGAGTCCAAGTTTGCCAAGGCCTACGAAAAGGGTATCAACAAGGCCGACTACTGGGAGCCTACCTTTGACGACTGTATCAGCCTGCTTGCAAAGCTGCCTACCATTGCCGCCAAGATTTACCAAAACGCATATCGCGGTGGAGGCGCGCTCCCCAACGAGATTGATGTGAACCAGGATTGGTCATACAACTTTGCCGCCATGTTGGGCAAGCCCGGCAAGGAGAACGAAGGCTTCCAAGACCTTCTCCGGTTGTACCTCGCGCTGCACGGCGACCACGAGGGTGGTAATGTCTCAGCACACGCAACACATCTGGTTGGGTCCGCGCTCAGCGATCCCTTCCTGAGCTACAGTGCCGGCCTCCAAGGTCTTGCTGGTCCTCTGCACGGCCTAGCTGCTCAGGAGGTGTTGCGCTTCATCCTCGACATGCAAAAGGTCGTTGGCGAGAACTTCAGCGAGAAGGACGTTAACGACTTCCTCTGGAGCGTTCTCAAGTCGGGACGAGTAATCCCCGGTTACGGCCACGCCGTGCTGAGGAAGCCCGACCCGCGATTCGAAGCGCTCATGGACTTTGCGAATGCACGGCCTGAGATTGCGGCAGACCCAGTCTACCAGCTCGTCAAGAAGAACTCGGAGGTTGCTCCTGGCGTGCTCACAGAGCACGGAAAGGTAAGAGACTACGGTGCCGACAACGAGCAGTGGCTAACTTTCTCGTAGACCAAGAACCCATACCCCAATGTCGACTCGTCTTCGGGCGTCCTCTTCCACCACTATGGCTTCAAGGAGACTCTCTACTACACTGCAACTTTCGGTGTCAGCCGTGGTCTCGGGCCTCTTGCACAGCTTATCTGGGACAGGGCATTGGGCCTGCCTATCGAGCGCCCCAAGTCCATCAACCTCCAGGGTATCCTGAACCAGGTTGGCGCATAAATTCCAACTGGCGTGTGTTTGATACAGAGTAGATACTGCAAAAACAGTCGGAAATAGTAGCGATATGAACACTGCTCGTCGCCAGTTGTGCTTGTCGTTGTCGTGATATGTGACGTGTGTTGGTGGAGTCTTGCGCAATCGGGCGGGAGCGGGTCCAGATGATCGGCAGCGCCTAGCCAGGGACAGGACGACTTGCCGGCTCCAGCGCGCGCCCGACGTCCGATGAAACTGTCTCGCACCACGTCGACGACTGTGTCTTCTGTACACTCCTGTCCTACCAGGCACAGGCATTGTTCTTCACTTGCTCACGTCTGCATTTGGGGCATCGCCGTATCCAACGGCTGCTACGACCACACTCACACTTACACATGCCTCAATGCTAGTTTCAATATAACTAGGGGCTTCACGCTCGCGCCGTTCCCACGTACTCTGGCTGTTGCTGCTGCATGCAATACCGTATCTTCTTCTTTTTCTCCGTTGCGCCTTTTGCACTGACACAGTTTCACCACCAACATGGCTCCGTACGAGTTCCATGAGCTGCGCCGCGGCAAGTACGCGAAGCTCGATGCGCCTGTGGATGATGATGTCGAAACCCCCACGCGATTCTCCGCCGAGTCCAACGGAACCCTAGAAGACCTCGAAGAGGACGATCCCCTTGCTTTCGATAGCAAGCTGAAGCGCAAGAAGAGCGCCGGAGACCTCAAGGTCCGCAAAGCGTCGTACCGAGACACTGAGGCTGTGACGCCCGTCCCCATTCGACAGCGAAGATCCAGATGCGCACCAGGACGCTGTTGCTGCTGGCTGCTCGTATTTGTCGCAGCTACTGTCCTGATTCTGGCGTCTGGCGGAATATGGGCATACAAGGCGTCGGTGCCCGAGGATGGGCGGAGCCCGCCATGGTATCCTTCGCCAAAGGGTGGAACGGACAAGGCATGGGAAGAGAGCTATAAAAAGGCAGCAGAGTTGGTCAAGCAGATGACATTGCCTGAAAAGGTCAACATCACGACTGGTACAGGGTGGAGCATGGACCTTTGCGTGGGCCAGACTGGCCGTGTGGATAGGTTGAAGTTCCCCAGTCTCTGTCTCCAGGTACGCATCATCCTAAGCACGAGGCTGAACATGTACTAATGGCCCATTCAGGACGGCCCGCTGGGTATTCGATTCGCCGACAACATTACCGCTTTCCCTGCTGGCATCACCACTGGTGCGACATGGAACAAGGAGCTGTTCTACCTGCGCGGAAAGGCACACGGCAAGGAGGCACGATTGAAAGGCGTCAATGTCTTACTTGGCCCTGCAATGGGTCCTCTTGGTCGCATGCCCGCTGGTGGTCGTAACTGGGAAGGATTTGGCGCGGACCCGGTGCTCCAGGGCGTTGCAGCGGCCGAGACAATCAAGGGCATTCAAGACGAGGGCGTCATGGCGACTGCAAAGCACTATGTCGGAAATGAGCAAGAACATTTCAGACAAGCGTGGGAGTGGGGTCTACCCAACGCCATCTCCAGCAATATCGATGACCGCGCGCTACACGAAATCTACGCATGGCCATTCGCCGACTCGGTCAAAGCTGGTGTAACATCCGTCATGTGCTCATACAATCAGGTAAACTCCAGCTACGCCTGCCAGAACTCGAAGCTGCTCAATGGAGTTTTGAAAGATGAGCTTGGTTTTCAGGGTTTCATTCAGAGTGATTGGTTGGCGCAACGTTCCGGTGTAGCGAGCGCCCTTGCAGGTTTGGACATGACAATGCCTGGAGATGGACTCAGATGGGCCAAGGGTAACAGTCTGTGGGGTTCAGAGCTCACCAAGGCGGTTCTCAATGGCAGCGTACCTATCGAACGCGTCGACGACATGGTCACTCGTGTTGTAGCGTCCTGGTACCAAGTCGGTCAGGACAAGTGGAAAAACGATGGACCAAACTTCTCTTCTTGGACAAACGATCGTATCGGCAAGCTCCACGAAGGGAGCCCCTCGAATCACGACACGGGTGTAGTCAATCAGTATGTGAACGCTCAAGGAGAGGGGAAAGAGGCACATGGGCATCTAGTGCGTCGCATTGCGGCAGAAGGCACAGTTTTGCTCAAGAATGATGACAAAGTGCTACCGCTGGATCGCAAAGGCTGGAAGACTAATGGCAAGGCCAAGACAAAGTTTCGAGTTGGTGTTTTTGGCGAAGATGCGCGTCTTCCTCATGATGGCATCAATCGCTGCTCTGACCAAAGCTGCAACGAAGGAACTTTGGCTTCAGGTTGGGGCTCTGGTGCTGTCAACTTCTCTTATCTGGTTGAGCCCATGTCTGCCATCAGACAGGCTTTTGATAATGAGACTGTGTACGTCACAGACTGGTTGGAGAACAAGCTTCCTAAGCAAAAGGAGATTCTTGAAAACCAGGATCTTTGTATCGTCTTCGCCAATGCTGATGCAGGAGAGGGTTATGAGCATTATGGAAACATCCGTGGTGACAGGAACGACCTCAACTTGCAAAAGGGCGGTGCCGAGCTCATCAAGAATGTTGCCAAAGACTGTGGCGAAGGCATGGGTGACGTGGTCGTCGTCATCCACACAGTCGGCTCCGTCATTTTGGAAGATTTCATTGACATTATGAACGTCAGGGCAGTACTCATTGCCCACCTTCCCGGCACAGAGTCCGGCAACGCCATCGTAGACGTGCTTTTTGGCGATGCCAACCCGTCTGGACGTCTTCCCTATACCATTGCAAAGAAGGAAGACGACTTTGGTCCAGGCAGCAAGGTCAAGTACCTTCCTAGTCCATCTGACGGTCTCGCCCCTCAACAGGATTTTTCCGAAGGTCTGTACATTGATTACCGCTATTTCGACAAGCAAAACATCACGCCCCGATTTGAATTTGGTTATGGTCTCTCGTATACACAGTTCGAGCTGTCTTCGCTCCTGATTGAAGAGAAAGGCGCCAAGACGCCTCTACCCAAGCTTCGTCCAAACGGTCTGACACCACCAACATACTCTACCGACTTGCCAGACCCTCAATCAGTCCTATTTCCAAAGGGATTCAACAAGGTAGAGCGATACATCTACCCATGGCTCGACTCGGTTAAAGACATTAAGAAATCCGACCCGTCGACGCCTCAGCCACAATCCCCACTTAGCGACGCAGGCGGCGGTCCAGGCGGCAATCCAGATCTCTACAACACGCTCCTCACTGTCTCGGCCTCTCTCCAGAACACGGGGTCTCTGGACGGCTCCTCGGTCGTCCAGCTCTACATTTCCTTGCCACAAAACTACAAAGATCACGAGACGGGCGAGCCTGTTGATTTCCCTGTCCGTGTGCTACGCGGCTTTGAGAAGGTACATCTTGACAAGGGCCAAGGAAAGCTAGTGCAGTTTGAGGTGACGCGAAGGGATCTGAGTTACTGGGACGTCCAGAGGCAGAATTGGGTGCTACCCAACGGCGAGATTGGGATTGCCGTTGGGTTCTCGAGTCGTGATTTGCCGCTCAAGGGGAAGTGGTGAAGATGAGGGTAATTATTTAGACATACATCCAGGGGGGAGAGATAGGGAAAGGAAATAAGAGGGGCGTTTTTTTTTGGGGCGTTCATGGTTCTTCTCGTTTGATTCCTTAAAGGTCGCTCAAGATTTGATATTACTCTGAATCTACATGTTCCTACATTCCATGTCGATGTATTTCCACACACATACACAGCTACTTATCTTTTCTAGTAGTCTTCTTCTTCTTTATATTCCCAACACAATTGAACTGGCAACATTCCTTCCATCCTTGCCTTTCCTTTTTTTCTCACAACTCGCTCTTTCTCGCGTCTTCTTCCTGCCCCTGCTCGCCATCATCCACGGGCCTCCTTCCCTGCGCAAAGAAGATCGTCCGCCAGAGCTTGTTGCCCCCAAATTCCATGTAGTACTTTTCCTTGATAACGACTACGTCGACGCCTACGAAACCCGCTTCGGTGAAGATTTTTCGGACACCAGAGTCTGAGAAGTGGGGGACGACGATGGAAGCGGCCATTTTGCTGTTCAGCGCAGAAGAAGAAGAAGTAGAAGACGGGGAGGATGTGTTGGGTGTTTCGTTGGAGTGTTGATGATGGGGATGATGTGCGTGGTCGTGTTTATGAGCGGAATCCGAAGAAGAGTGATGATGGTTATGGTTATGGTTATGGCCATGGCCGTGACCATGATGATGGTTATGCACAACATGGTTTCCCTCGCTGCCCTCAATCATCCTCCCTTGCTCATCAGCCAGCAGGTCGCCGCCCTCGAGAAAATCATGGATCACCAGCACGCCGCCGGGCCGCAGCCTTTGCTTCAGCTGGCGCGCGGCAAAGACCGCGTCTTCAAAGTGGTGGAAGCCGAAGCCTACACTGGCCAGATCGAAGTTCCAGAATTGCGGGCCGGAAAGAGAAGAGGGCTTCGGGTTGGATTTGTCGAGGAGGTTGTCGAGAGCGGTGTCGATGGTCAGGTGGGAGGGCGAGGACTGGAAGCGCGATTTGTAGGCTGAGATCATGTTGGGGGATATGTCGATGCCGGTGGCGTGGTTGATGTAAGGGGCGAAGATCTGTTGGGTTAAGTTAGAGAGAGAGCGACTGAGGTTTTTGTATATACGTATGCATGTGAGTGAAATTTTTGAATGCTTCTCTTCTCTCCCCTTTGTTTAATCAAGCTTGAGGAAAGTCATGTGAGATAAAAGGGTGATGGAGAGGGATGAATGGAAGAAAGCAAAACCCATACGCTTGTCATCAATCCCGTGCCACAAGCATAATCGAGCATTCGGACTGGCTTGCTGCCTTCTTTCGTAGTTTCTCCTTCGGCAGTCACATTGTGTAGTGGTACACCGATCCAAGGTACATGGGCGCGCCAGGCTTCAGTAACTTGACGGTTCACTTTTGCGAACGTAGGATTGGTGTCGTACGTGTCGGAGATGGAGCTATACACATTAGCATTGTTATCATAGCGTTTAGATTCTCCCATTTGGCAAAGGAAAATTTAGACTTCCACTGATTGGGGGATGGGAGGCTGTAACAGGAACAAGAAAAAAAAGAGAATGTATGCATACTCGAAGTAGACACGATTGGCGTCCGCGTAGCCCATATTTTGAGTTTGTGGAGTGTAAACACGTAGTTAGACTGGATGTATGTGGAGGGGGTAGTGCAATATTGTTATTGTAGTAGAGTAACAGTGACGAGCAAGCGGTAATGTTTGGATGAGAATAACAGTGAACAACGATGGTGCTGCTCTCTCTTATTTATGTTCTTCAGTTATGCTGGGAGAATGGGGTGGGGAGTGGGGCCTGAGGTAAATGTCGCCGCCGGGTTTAGTAGCGGAGACATAACAAGGTACGCTAATGGCTGACGCTGCTATTGGTCGAGAATATCAAGCTCATGTGGAGCGGAAACATACACAACGGAGATTTTCCTCTACGAATGAGTCAAAGGGAAGGTTTGCATTTGATTGGGATTTTCAACCGAAAGACGAACGATATGCAAGATGATAATCGTGGACATTATGCTTAGAAGTCTCCATGACGTATACAGAAAGCTCCATTCATAGTAGTACAGAATATATATACTACGAAGGGTGGCATATGATTCATGATTTCTAAGGTTTGGATTCGCAGTTATGGTGTTGCACGTGTGATGGGTGTGTCATGAACCTGTCCTCAATGCGTGGTCTGCTTGCCAAACCAGCGACTAAATCAACTGATGGTATCATGAAAACATCCCACCAATGTCATCCACTTCTTTTTCTGTGGCTTCATCGTGAGTGTCTTCAGACTCCTTGGTCTTCAAAGCTTGCTGTCGTGCCAGACCCTCCACCCTCTTTCTCTGTTTCCTGGCGTCTGCGTCTTCCCAATCTGGCGTACGCGAAGTACCATGTTGCTGCGTTTTTAGGAGTGCATTGCGAAACCGGGCTATTCGGTCGAGGTTTATCTTAAAGCGCTCGTTTGCAACATTGACCAGTGTTCGCAAGTAATTCACATCTACCAAAGCGATGTTGTCTCCATTTTCGTCCTGGTAGCCTATGATAGCATCGAAGGAATAACCGGCTGATCGAACGGCCACGATAGGGTTTGATTCTCCTTTGGTTGATCCCAGGCTTACAGCGCCGCTCTCGCGAAAACCGGCTGTCAGCGCCGCATTCAAAACATGCTGAGCATCGTCTATAGATGCACTCAAGATGTGCAAGATCTATTGGCTGTTAGGCTATGCATAGCGCAGTGATCGCGGATCTCACCATAGGCTCAAATTTGAGATGAATGTATCTACTGGAGACACTAGGTGTCTCGTTCTCGGCTCTGAACCTTTTCAATCCAAAATCGGGCAGATAGTCATGGGCTATGCCCTCGTTTTGGACTGGTTCATGGGAGAGGAAGAGCCATGCACCTCCACCACCCTTCCCTCCAGGCCCGGCTCGTGAATCTTCGCCTTCAGCAGCAGAATCTATGACAAAACTGTCTGCTTTGCGACCTTCTAGGAATACGCTGATGCGTCCTGAGCAGCTGCTAGTTGTGACTAAGCCTTCGAGGCGGTTGATTTCGTCAATCAAACCTCGAATTGGGGCATCGACAGAGCCCTTTGGCGACAAGTCATGGTAGTCGACATCTGGGGTATCTAACTGTTCGAGGATTCTTTGCTTGCGAGCCTTGAAGCGAGTGGTCATGGCTACGGCGGGACCGTGGTTTGATAGGGCGAATGGAACCCGTGACACCGCGATAGATTTTCGCGTTCGCGTGCGTCATCGATGGTCCGTGCATGCTCTGACCTTACAAACAAGTCGAGGCACTCACAACTACTGCCACGTCCTGCAGTAGCTCTTGGATACTTCTGTTATTCTTCAAAAACGATAGCATGCCACGCAAAGCGACCAAAGACACCAACGTCTCTGCGCCTAGGAGCTCTTCCAAGCGTCCTGCGCAGGAAGTTCCACAGAGACAAACAAAAAGAGCAAGGGCGAACGCAAGAAAGTCGTACGTGGAACCAGATACAGACACAGACGATGCAGAAGACGGACCAGCAAGAGAAGCCTCACCGAGGGGAGATGAGGATGATGGTGTAGCCTCCGACTATGAGGAACCTGAGAACAAAGAACCGTCGTCGGAGTCTGAGCCTGACGAGACAGCTAGCGATGATGATGGTGGAAGCAAGCAACGCAAACCAAAGGGGCGCCCTGCCAAGAGCCTCCCTATTCATAAGAAGAAGTCTGACGAGAAAGAGTTATGGAGGCCTGGAGCCAAGCTTGAGCCTGGAACACAACTGGTTATCAAGAAACCGAAGGCCCGAGATGCAGGTGACACACCATACTTGGACCACACAATCCATCCAAACACTTTACTCTTTCTGAAAGAATTGGCTGCTAATAACGATCGAAATTGGCTGAAGTGTAAGTATCATTCAACGTTCTCTGATACAGGTCATGTTGAGAATTATGTGCAAAGGTCAACTAACCACCACATAGTACACGACCCAGACTTTCGAGTAGCATTCCAGGACTTTACAACGTTCACAGAAAAGGTGTCTGAGAAGGTTATTGAAGCAGATGAGACCATTCCGGAATTGCCGGTCAAAGACGTAGTGAGTGTGCATAATCAACGTCTACAATCTGTCTGTTAACATGCATAGATCTATCGAATATATAGAGGTGAGGGTGTGCCCACGCGGACGTTACACGGCTACACTGACACGAGAAGACATCCGCTTTTCTAAGGACCCGACACCGTACAAGGTGAGAAGATTTCCATCACCCATGAGCAAAGGATGAGCTTCGTCACATATCTATGCTTTCAAATAAGATGTTTTACGAGTTCATTTCTGTACCCTCGCCAAACGAGTGGGATATACACTGACAGTTGCAGACCTACTTCTCTGCGGCGTGGTCAAGGACTGGACGCAAAGGACCCTATGCACATTATTATGTGCAAGTTCAACCAAACGGCGGAAGTTTCGTAGGTATGTTTGCATTTCTTAGTTTGCTGCTCCAAGGAGAGCGTTTAGCTACGAGCTGTTGTGGAACCCATTCCCGAGCACGACTTGGCCTCGTGGCTACTATTGTCTTTCCTTGACACAAGCATGCATGTTCTCTGCATGTGTTCCCGGCGGTCGTGTGCATATGATCATTATAAGCTGGATGCCTATGGGCAGTATTTTCGCCTTGCCGAGTCTCGCGACCGATACCACATACTGTAGTGCCACGACCGCGTTCGCATTGTCAGACACGGACAAAGCAGGTCAGCGGCTGCTGCGTTGAACGCAGCGATACTGATCAGCAACGATGGTACTGTTGTATCTGTAATGCGCGGAGGTGTTGCACCGTACCATCGGGGCGGTGCTTCTGATTGCACGAGTGCAACACGGTAACAGAAGTTCTCGAGTAGAAGCTGCCTTCTAGGATGTTGGTAGCGTAACATTTTGGATAGCCTCGAGGGTCGGTTGCGGGCCGCACGATAATGCTGGCACTGCGCGCGCTTCGGCACGAAAGGGGCCTGCTTGTGTGCCCGTCTCGCATGGCAGCATGGCAGCGTCATGTGTTCTTACAAGCTGTTCTTATCTTCATAACATGCAAGCGTATGCTAACTTTACAAGGTGGTGGTTATTGGCAGCCAGACGCAGCAGCTCTCGCTAAACTTCGTCGCGACATTGACCGTAAACCGCACAAGATCAAATCCGTCCTCAGGAACGGCAGCATCAGAGAAGCATTTCTGGGAGGCGTGCAAGACGACGATAGAAAAGCAGTGAAGGCCTTCACGAGCTTATCCATGAACCAGTCGAATGCTCTGAAGCGTAATCCCAAAGTGAGTAACAAACGTTCTTCTGTCTTTTCTCCCGAAACCGGCAACAAGTCCAGGGGGGCCAAAGTCAGCATTGCGCCTGACATATCGGCATGGTGCTGATTGGTCGATGGTATAGAAGACCAATAAGTGCTTTGGGGTTGTCAATAGTTCTGGTGCGTAAGATTACTTGCGCATGCACTATGGCCGGCACAAATAAGCTTTGGGGCATGGTATCTGGAGCTTCTGCGTTGCAACGCTGTACGGCAAGGCAAATAAAGTTTCGAGTCTCCACGCATTCAACAAGCCGAGCTGATGGCTTAGGGCAACAGCTCAGCTAGTCAGATGTGCCGCTGTCGACAATTGTTCATGATCAGCGACGAAATCGACGGCGTGCAGTCCGGCTAGGCCTGATGAAATTTGCTGACAGGGAGCACAGGGATACGATCATGATCACCAGAACATTGAACTTCTGCGGCTCCGCAATTTCACCATTGGACGAAAGATTGCAGACAAAGAGATTGTCGGCACAGGCGGGTTGGATCGAGTAGCGGAGCTTGTGCTCGCAATGGCGCCTTTTGTAAGTGTACGATTTCGTCACTCGAAGCTGCACGCCGTGAGGCGGTGATTGGGCGCGATAGGGCAGCAGTGGCAGCAGTGGCAGCAGCTTGTTAGGAACAGCCCTGTAGAATGCAAGCGACGGTGTGAGCATGGTGCCGGCCAGTAGTGCATTGGCAGCGCAGTCACCCGCGCACCGTAACGAGCAGTCCTTTACGAGGCACTGGACATGGGCAGCGGCTAACGAGTGGTGCAGATTACGTATCTCAACAGCGTCGTGATGCCCGACGAGGACACGTCAGACTCGAGTGATGAGGACGAGGACGAGGGCGAGGGCGAGGGCGAAGGCGGGGACGACAGCGATGCATAGGATGACGAGGGTTGACAAGAGCAATTTCAGCAACGCATGTTCATGGCACGGTGTCTGGAGGCGAAGTCAAGGGATTGGTGGAGGAGAGCAGCAGCGGACAAGAGTGGTGGACCACAAGCGCGAAGCCCGCCAATAAACGCCTGTGTAACCCTGCGGCAGTGGCGCTGACTGGTTGGCCCAAGCGAAGGTCATGCAGTAAGCCAAGTCATCGTGCGTTGGCGTGTGTGCCCGTTCTCGCTCGCCCTTGGCGTTGCGGGAGACCGCATGGCACTAACGGTCATGTGACGCGCTAGTGCAGTGTTCGGGTCTGATGCATGTCCGCATCCTGGTCCTCGCACATCGCACAAAACAGGAAAGGCGTGCCCGTCCACCCCGGTCCCAGTCCTGGACGCTGAGCTCAGGCGCGGGCCTGCCGTCTCCTCCTAGCGCCTCCTGGCGGTGCCAGTGAGCAAGGCAGGGAAGGCGGGGGGAGGCGAGGGCAGGCGAGGGGAGAGGCGGCGAGGGGGAGGGAGGCGAGGGGAGGGGGGAAGGGAGGAGGGGCGCGGCAGACGACGGCAGCACAGCGCAGCACAGCGCAGCACAGCACAGCACATTCTTCTCGCTCTCGACTCGATGCATGACTGCATCGCTGCGGCCGCTCTAGTCGATGACATTGCAGCCCTCGAGCGCCGGGGCGTGTGTGCAGCCACTGTTCTGTCCGCTCGCCCCATCACCTGCCCTCTCCGCACGCTCCTGACCGCTGTGACAGGCTGTACACGTTGCGTTAGGCCGATACGGCCACGGCCCGGGGCGCACTCGTTGTCCGTCTGGGATGCATGGGTGCCGCTCTAACGCGTTGGATCAAGGCCAGCTGCATCGCATCATCATGGCTTCAGCGATTTGTCGTCGACTCTGCAAACTTGGCCGGCGGCTAGCTACTGGTATTGTTGCCGTCAGCGCCATGCACTCGCTCCAAGTTTTGCGCATCACGTTAGCCGGCCGCCGGCGATACCTACCGGCCAACACTTACGCCATCGGCTCCCATACGAACGAATACGCATGTTGGGTCCAAAGCTCAACTACGAGCCGAGTCATCTTGCACCATGGACAGCAATTTCTTTCAGCGGCTTCTGTGCATTTTCTCAAGAGCTTCATCGCGCCTCTTTAAAAAGCGGTGTGTTCGTGGGGCTTCTTCGCTATGTAATATCCAACCCTTTTATCCAACACACCGATGGCTCGCCATAATTCTTTCTTCCGCGAATTAGCACCACTCGGGCTGATCAATAGGCCCGCCACAGCGTGCGTCCGCTTACCCACCTCTTCCGTGGCTCCAAATGACATCTGCCGGCGTTTTGTCACACGATTGGGGATTTTTCTTTCTTTCATTCGAAAGCCCCAAACGTGTCGCGGCTCGAGGCATGCCAACATGCGGCACGACTCATCATCCTTCCTGTCGTGTTGAGTTGGGCATCATACGATGTCAACACCGTCTCCAATAAAGCAGGCAGCTAAGCGCAGAGAAGATACCGCTTATCCGCCAGGGCGTATTGCCTCGCATCGTCCTACTGCAAGGACGGGAGTTATGCGTCCCAGGTAATAGAAAGTGTTATCAGGATGCAGAAGGATGCGTGTGCACGGGTGCATGGGTACGATTCCACCTGACGGCGCCTCTGCTTGTTACAGGACTCGTTGCCGCATTTTATGAATGTTGCTTGTTTCGAGCGTCGATGCGCATGCCGTCAAAGTAATATATGCACACGTCCAGGCGGCCTGTCAGACAGCAGGAGCGTAGCACAGGACGCCATTCGTCTCGGAGGCTTGATCACGACTTCCCGCCTGATATAACTGCTTCTGGATCTCGGTGCAGGTCGCGGCACATGAGACGCGGCACAAGCGATATCGTTTCCCTTTGCCGCTGACCTGCTATCTGGGCTTGCAGCACTCTGCAAGCTCCGTTCTATGCCATGCATATTGTGGGCAGAGGCTGTGTCACACAAACTTCGTTAATCTATACGTCAACGGGACACATGCGGGAATTCCACACCTCGTCCCGGCCCGCTGATACACAGTTGGTACCAAGCGGGTGACTCCGACATACTGTATCCACGCCTTGTTCCGCACTCTGATTCACCGCCATGGAAGGAAAATAAAAAGGGGGGGGGGGCGGAGGGGGGACCCGTATGGGATGCGCTCCGCGCCGCAACCTTGATGTGCGTTATGCGGGCTGCTGCTTGTGCTTGATTGCCTTGGGGAGATTGAATCGACCGAAAGGCGGCTGAAGATCCATCCTGGTGTTCTACCCCACAAATGCACCGTTCAGTTGGTGTAACCGTCACCAGCCCAACGGCAATCGACGGCACTTTGGATTCGTCGAGCACTCCGACTGACATAAGGCTGCTGACACCGAGTGCCCACTGCCATGATTAATAACACACGTTCGTGGTCCGTCCTCCCTGGCCAAGTACCTCGGGACCACTCGCTGCATCTGCCCTCATTTAACGTGCGCTCGTGACTGACTCGGATGTCGAAATGCGGTGTGGCAGTCAATCAAAGCACAACAACAACCAAATGCGCTTTGCCGCGACCGGTGAGTCTGCTCGTAACCATTTCACCAAATGCGAAGCTTGAAGCATGTCATCACGTCTTGTGATTCAGAAATCCCAGTGGAGGCTTGGATTTTATTTTTATTTCATTTTATTTGTTTGGCTCGCGTATATTGTATTGAGGATTTACCCGTCACCCAGCGGATGCAAGGCACACGCACCAGTTGGGAAGGACGGACTCTGCCGACTCCAGTCAAATATTCAACGCGGGGCCGGTGATTGGCAGATGGAGTCCAATCAAACCCGGGCGACGGAAAACCTAGATTGGAGTCCCGTGGATCGTCCGCGCCACAGTTGGAGATGAAAAAAAAAGAGGGAAAGAGAAAGAGGAAGAGAGAGAAACAAGGAATGTTAGGCGGTGCATCCAAGGATAGCTGCGAACGACGGGCTGAGGATTCTTTGTTGGAGCGTTGCGTCGTCACCCATTCTGCAGCCAATGGCAGACAGGCCGGCAAGGTGCCGAGGCTGAAGATGTTCTGGGCGTTTCGCAATTCTCCTTCTCGTGGTGCCTACATCCGCACATGTCCGAGAGCTTCGTCACCGCGAGCGAGTGCCCTGAAGTCGCCGAGTCGCACCGGTGCGCGCGCGCGCGCCCTTGACTAGCAGCCATGGCAAGGAGGTCACGTCACAATGCTCCAAACAGCTCAAGGCCGTTGCCGCAGTGTTCCACGCCAACTGTCACGACAGGGATGCTGCCGTCCTTGACGAGCAAAACGACCGACGCGCCCGGATTGATCAGCCCTATCAAATATCGCAGCAGATGAAGAGCGCCCCTGCTGAGGGTGGATTAGACGATGCGGGATGACTCCAGCTGTCGTCACTTGGTGGAGGTAAGGGGGGGCAGCGTTTGGTTGTGGACGAGTCCAAAAAGCAGTGTGAGCAGCAGCAGCAGCATGGGCGTGGCATGGCAGTGTGAGCAGTGTGAGCAGCAGCGCCAGCAAAGCACGGTACGACCATGGCGGGCTATAGGCCTGTACGTACCGTGGTTCGTAAGCTGTCGCATGTCCCGAGCTATGTCCTTCGCGAAGGACGCGACACAAGGAAGGACGCAGAGACGGCCCGTCAACGATTCAAGAGGCCCGAGGTGCTCCCACTTCCTTGCATACGCCCTTTGCGCGCGACAGCTGGCCAAGCGCTCGGATGTCGCCCTGGCGCGCTGGACAGCACGCCTCTAGCACATTGCCACGGCGAGGCGAAGCGAGGCGAGGCAAGGCAAGGCAGCGTGGTGCAGGCAGGGCGATGCCACCGTCCGTCGTCATGGAAGGCTCTCCGATTGCAGCAGCCGTGTATATAATTAAAGGCTCGTAGATCACAACGCGACGGGAGTCCCCGAGCTCTTGGCGAGTCATACATCTCAAGCAAGCTGCCGGGCCGCAGCATCATCATGCACACGGGCCCGCATTCCTAGGTCATACGCCAACCAGCAAGGGGCCTGACTCTTTTGCTTGCGAGGGGGTGCGAGGACAGGCCATGGCTGCCCGTGGATGCGTCGTCCAAGTGGGACGCTGGGGAGGGGGGGCGAGCGTGATACAGCCGCGGCCACGCCCATCCGCCAGCGGCCCCAGTGCTCTCTTGCCTTCGCCCGTCTGCTGCGGGCGGGTGGTGTCGCTGCACGTCCAATGCAAGTGAGGATGCCGCATGGTGTTTAGCGCGTTTGGCGGACCGTCGCCGTCGTCGCTGCATGGGGGCGGGCAGGGATAAAAACGCCATCCTAGTAGAAGCGGCGAGAAGGTTGAGGTTCGAGCACGCGGTGGGTAGTAATAGCGGCCGCTCCAACCTGAATCTCCTTTTTCGCTTCCACGCTCTTGGGTCCCGTCTCCTCCACGCGCTTCGAGAAGCCTTTCACCTCCACAGCCTTTCCTCGACTTCACGCACCGCCCCCCCTTCACAAGCTGACACCCCCCCTCCCCCTCTCCTCGACAAAACCAACCAAGGCCAACCGCCCACCGCCCTAGTCGTTTGTGTGTGCGTGTGTGTGCCTCCCCCCCCTCACCCCATTCCTCCGATCCGCCCATCCTCGCCTTGGCTCTGCAACCCGAGCCCAATTTGCTCTGCCTTTCCTCTCACCTGCAGCAACAGCCGACCTTGCGGCCCGCTTGCCAGTATTTTGTGACACCTCACCCGCCCCAGAGGATCTCCCGCACCACCAAACCAAAACCCACGCCCTCTTTCTCTCACCCACACACACACTCTCTCTCACTCTCTCACTCTCACTCTCACACACGCGCTCCCTTTCAGGCTCTCTTGTCGAGGCTGGTCCAGCTGTGTGTTACACTGGTCAAGAGCGGCGTGTGACTGACAGGCACCACGTTGTGCCCGCCATTGAATTGGACGGCCCCCCTCCGAACACGCACACCTCCGCCTCCACCGTCACCGACACCGACACTCACACTCGTCCGCGAGCAATGTTCCCTCACCAAGGTGGCCAAGGCCAACTTCCCACTCACTGGCAACCGCCTACCTCGCAGCAGCCCGCGAATGGCTCTTATGCGCCGCCTCCCCATGTAAGTTTCTCTTGTACTCGCTCTCTCGTCCGCTCTGGTTCTGGTTCTGGCTCTGGCTCCCGCTCTCGCTCTCACGCGGGCGGCCCTGCAAATCAGCACTGGTAGTGCCCACGTCATCTGATGCTTCGGGTGACAGCTTACTGACATTTGGCGTCAATCCTAGATGAACACCACGCTCCCTCCTCCGCCGCCCCAAGAGCCACGACCCGACATGGCCCAACATCCCCAGTACCAGCACCAGCACCCGCAGCCCTATCGTCTGCCAGGCCCTAATGAGTGGACGCGTGCTCCTCCTCCGCCAGACCCATACCGACAGCAGCCGCCACCACCACCCCAATATGTCCAGCAGCACCACCAGCCGCCAGCTCCCCGCCAGCGCACTGCCATTGCCTGCCGCTACTGCCGACGCCGCAAGGTACTTGACTGTCCCACAATGCATCGAGACCCATGATAGCTTACTCTCCATAGATTCGATGCTCGGGCTTCGAGGCGACAGAAGACGGCCGCTGCTCCAACTGCATGAGGTTCAACCAAGACTGCATCTTCACTCCCGTTTCGGCACAGACTCAGGCTTTCGTTCCTGCTCACACCGTCTGGCGCGGTGTCGGCCAGCCGCCGCCAATGTATGGTGCCTACGGGCAGCCTCTTCCTCCTGCTAGCCACGGCGAGCCGTACGGCCAGCCAGCGCGTCCGCAGCAGTATCTGCCCAGCCCAACTGCAGGTCCGTACCCACCTCATTCTGAATATGCTCCGCCTGGTGCTTCTCCAGATGAGGCAAGCCGTGACACTTTGGCGGGTAGGAAGAGGCTTCACCCGGAGCCTCACACTCCTACCTTGCCTCCGCCACATCCTGGCTCGGCGTCACAGGCTCCTCATCGAGGCACTGGTCCAGACTATGCCTACCCAGAGCCACCAACTCTAACATCGGCTGCCCCAACAGCAAATCCACCAAGCGCGTATTCGTCTGGCCCTCCACCTGCCCAGCCCTACTACGCCGCACAACCGCCACGTCAGGGCTCCCCACAGAGCGCTTATCGCTACGAGCCGAGTCGCAATTCCTCGTCGCCGCATTCACAAGCTCCCACAACGCCCGGTGCCCCGTCCACACCCTATTACGGCGCTCCGCCTCAGACGAATGGCGTCCTCCAGCCTCCTCCGCCTCGCAGCGATGGCCGGACGCCGCCGCCACCACCACCATCTACATCGCAAGCTTCGGCAAGGCCGAGCATGCGTATTAACGACCTAGTAACCGACAATGGTCCAGCCCGCAGCTCGACCGACTCGTCCATGCTCAACATGCTTAACCGCCGACCCATGTAAATCTTCTGTCTCGTACGAGAGACAACGCTCTGAAGCTGGTCTTTCGAGAGCGCTGCAGGAACCGGATCAAGCAAAGGGAAACAAGAGCAAACTCTCTCGGTCGATTGCAGCACCCGTCCTTTACTCGTTTTCTCGTGTACAACCTTTCTTCCTGGCCTGTCGACATCTACTATCGCAAGGAGTTCTGGCTGGCAACAGCGTGCTTTTTGGGCGGAATTCTGATTTTCAACGGCGATAAAGAGCATCGAGACTTTTCTATCTAATACTTGAAGACTCACCTCACTGTCATTTCTGAGGTTGCGCGCGGGGGTTGGCCTTTTTTTTTTCTCCGTCTTTATCTCGGGTGCGGCGGTTGCTAATTCTGATGATATGTTCGCCCTCGGTCTCGGGAGCGGGTATCTCGTCTTTGTCACGTTTTGGCAGCAAAACACTTGATTCCCGCTGTCCCCTTTGATCTACACTACTAAACTGGGTGGTATTCTGTCTTTTCCTGCGAACTTTAGACCTGGGGGGTTGCATCATCTCACGGAGGCTTGGTTGATACTTGCGTCATCTCAAGGCCTGGGTTAGACCAGCTTTTACGTGCTTCAATGCATTGGCTGGGGTAGTGGTAGTTTGTGCTTTTTTCTGTACAGTTTTCTTACGGTTCATGCTATCCATTAGGTACGGTTGCTATATTCCCCTTCTTCTAACTGTCTCTACCGCATTCGAAATTTTTTTTCCTTTTTCTGTCTGGGACTTTACTCACTGGTGGGCGGCTATCTGAATTTTTACTCGCAAAGACACGTTCAAGGCAAATGGTTCAGCAGCAGCAGCAGCGACGCATGTAGTGCTTGTTTTCTTGGTTTATGTTATGGTTTGAATTAGCTATCTAAATTGAAGATGTTTGATGGTGTAATGCGTGCCTAGCCCTTGGGTCGTTTGGTCAATAGTGAAGATCGTGGGTTATGCACATGAGCTCACACGACTACTGCTGCTGCTACTGCTGCTGCCGATGCAATGCTGCCACCACTACCGTGCCTAGTCACACTCGTTGATGATGAGAGCGTGGCGTACATTTGGGTGGCACACTGACATGAGCATAAGCAACACTGGGTCGATCAAAGCACTACGACGGATATGCACGTGTAGTGCCTTCCTTTTCCGCGTATATGCTTCCCATCACCTCCCACAGATGAGAAAAGGAAACACCCGCTACGGACAGCATTGACCATATTGCTCACCTCTCCTTCCGGACACCCGGTTCTCGATCGATCTCAGCACCAAAGAAAAAAAACTGGATTCCTCTTGCCGCTCGACTGTACACTGTACCGTGCTATCCTGCTAATTACACCTGACTTGGTACGACTGACACCGGATGGTCGCACCAGCCTGTGCACCAGAAGCCGCCACACTGACAACGCCTAACAAAAGTCTGCCGGACAGGCAAAAGCCCTTCGCAGACCGCGGTTCCGTATCGGGATCTATCGGCAACGATGTTTGCTCGGTCAAGCCCATTTGACACCGGTACGGCACGGAGCGCTCAGCCGACTGCGAGCGATGCTTCTGAAGCAACATCTAGACTCAAGTTATTGGCATTGGCTCGGCACAATGTTCATTTCATGGTACAGAGGTCTTGGAATCTGGTCATTTGTACAGTAGCAGCTCCGCCGTCGCTGGGCTAGTCTGGGTACTGTTTCCGACTATTGGAGGGCACGGGAGGAAAACGCCCCAACGCTTGGAGCAGAGGGTTGTCGGATGCAGGGAAGAGAAAGAGCCGTCGTGCTCCTGAGCTCTAGTGTACCAAGATCTTGAGTCCTCGGTGTGTGTGTGTGTGTGTTTGTCGGGCGGCCAGATGCTGATCCAGCCATGTCAGGTCAACGTTTGGTGGCGCTATTACGATTTCTCTTACCATTGCGCGCACGGCCGAGTCCAAACCAAAGCAAGCATGGAAAGCCTAGGTTTTGTCCTCCCGTCGGCTGCCGACATTCACATGCTCAACCCTCCCAAACCGACCCAACTTACTCTATGTACATGATCTCGCAACCTGTCAAGCCGGGATCCCGAACACCGCCGGCCTGGGTGGGCTTCCTTTGCAGCTTACCTTCAACCATCAAAGCCCAAGTGGACTAACGGAACGGAGCGAGAAGCAAAGTTTGCGCCGCGATGCTGCTAGACAAGTCGGCAGTCGTCATAGTCGGGCGTTCCAACCACACTCGTCCAAGCATAAGATGCAGGGCAAGTTAGCACTGACGCGAGCTTGAATACGAGTGACAAGAAAGTGATGGGAGCCTGCGCCGGAGCACATGACTAGCCTGACTGCTCTGACAGTCCTTTGCTCCGAGAGTAAGAGAGACAGAGAGAAACTTATTTGATGAGCTATCATCAGACCAGGTTCAAGGTTGTTCCCATCTGACCTTGACTGGGTTGCTGGGCTCCGTTGGGTTTATTGATTCTGTGAGATGGGCGAAAGGGATGGACAAGGGTATACTGGCCTGTCACGATTCGCCTTCAGCCTGTTTAGCGTTTCAGGCACGAACCGCAACGGCTCAACATCCTTTCCCTTTCCCTCCCGCAGCACACTCGGCAGGATTTACTCAAGTCTACACGTGGAACGTTTCGAACCTGGTATCAGACCCGTGTATTCCGAGGCGTCCCCCCGCCCATCTATTTACAAAACATGCCTTTTGTCGGAACTACTCCATTGCGGACAGTGACATGGGGGCGTTCCCATTGCAAGCGAAAAAGCAAGAGAAAAACGTCGTTTGGACAAGGGCTTGTTACGGGACGGTGCGAGACACAAGGAATGGGAATGCACGTTTTTGAGAATGGGGCCGTCGGCCGCCATGTGTCGCGCCAACTGAGTCAGAGGAGGAGGAAGAAAAAAAGAGACGATGGGCTGAAGACCCTGCCCTGGCTCTCTCCAATTTTACGCCTCAGCTTAGCCCAATCGCTAGTGTACCACTGTTGCTCTCTTCCTCATCCTTTTCTCCCTTGTTTTATTTCAGCTTTGGTTCGGAGCGTGCGGGTCCGAAGTGTATACGTATCCTCTGCGGTCATGGCCACTACTTAAACTAGGTAGTGCCTTGGTCTTATCATCGGAATCTCACCGATGGATTCCCAGATGTGAGATGCTTGCATGATGCATGGGCGGGGGGGGGAAGCGAGGAGGAGACGGCGATTTCCAGGCCCTTCACCCCAGGACGAACACGACCAGTGTCCAACACTCATATTGCCTCCGTCACATAATATTGCAGTAGGTTAATCGCGCCACGGTGGTATTTGCGGCGCAAAGAGTAAGGCACACACGCCATATCGCGTGTCCCCGTGGGTTTTTTTCCACTCGCATCCTAACACGATCCCTGCCTTGTACAGCCAATCGCTCGTTCGTCCGGCTGCGTAAAGGAACGACACCCCGGACCCATTTCTTCCGTGCGTTCTCATAGTGGCGTCCCCCCTTAGCCGAGAACAGAAGCAACCGCACATGTCCTGCTTGTCTGTACCCGACGGCGAATGCCACGTAACGCCGACGTACCCTCTTATTGCTATCGTCATCCACTTCTGTGCTGCTGTTTTTGGCCGCGGTAGCCGTATGTGTGGCTGTATCCTCACGCCGGACAGCAGACGGTGGAGGAAGGACCCTGAAACTTTGCTGACCACATCCCACATTGACGGTGCAAGATCAAGCTAACGGGAAGTTAATCATGGGAAAGCGAAAGTCAGTTGTAGCGAGTGCATTCCGCTTACTACAATTACTGCTGCCGCCATCAAAGTAAATAAGAAAAGAAAAAAGAAGAGGCCTTCTAAGCTTACTCGGCCACACCACCTTTGTCTACGCCACATGCACACAGCCAGCACTTCCAGTCGCATTTCTTTCCCTCTATGTGTGCCCCCCAAGCGTATCGGAGGGGACTCCCTTTCACCTTCTAGCTACCTGACTCTCTGTCTCTGTCTCTCTTTCTCCCACCTGACCGTTTTTCTCCCCTCCCCCCCAGCTTACGCTATAAAGACTATAGACGTGCCTTTGATTAGGCAGAACCAATAGCATCACCAGCGCCTACCTTTCCAGTTCAAAACCACGCCTAACTCGTTGCCAATCTTCCCTTGTGCAGCAGCCCCCAGCCCCGCGCCAAGCCCATTCGTTGACGAAAGTGAGATGAGCGAAAGAGCAGAAGAAGAGAAACCCCCCCCCCCCCACCCCATGCTATCAGCGGGTAACGTACCCGATGCTCCCTCGCCCTTTTTTCTTTATCCCCTCCCTCCCTCTCCTTCTCACTCTTACGTATCTAACAATCTCATTACTCCTCATCCTCACTCACCGTAGCCTCCCTTCCGTTCCGTTCCCTTCCTGCTAGCCGCACAACCTTACCTTATGCAGCGCTCCCCTCCCCCTTCCCTTCCCTTCCCTTCCCTTCCCTTCCCCTCCCGCCCCGGCCCAGCACCACACACTAACGCACCCCTAGCGTACCGTATCTCGTGCAGCGGAAAAAAAAGGGGGGTTAGCGTCTCGGGTTCGAGAGACAAAACGGACAATAGGAAATAGGAAGCAGGAAACGCCAGCTAGCTTTTTGCGGGGTGCTGCGCGTACATGGTGGATATAGTATGCGTGTGTGAGTGTGAGTGTGACTACGAGTGCGAGTGCGAGTGCGAGTGCGAGAGAGACAGTATGTGTGTATGTGTGTGATGAATTTCTCTTCCCTCCCAACCCCCTCCCCCCTTTCACCAGGGATCAGGGATCAGGGATCGAGGCATCTGAGGCGGATCCATCACGCTTGTCTTGTCTTGTCTTGCCCTGTCTTGTCTAGCTGTCTGTCCGGGCAAGGAAGAGGGCAAGGGGGAAAGAAACGGCTCGGAGATGCAGGAAGATGGGGTGAGTGCAAGGAAGAGAAAAAAATCGTGGTGAACAGTGGGGGGGGAGACAGGCTGGAGGGGGGATAAAGTGGGGTGTGGAGTGGGGGGAACGGTTTCGTATATTGCGTTTTATCAAGGAAGAGGATTGATTTTTTTTGGGGTGGTGATGGTGGTGGGAGGGGCCGTGGCTGTGTGGGGCTTGGGCGCATGCGGTTTACTTGGATTGGGTAGCGGAGGAGGAAAAGGGCTTGGGGTAGACGGGTAGGTGTTGTATGTAAGTGATTTGTAGTGGTTTGGTGGATAGACGATTGTTGACTTGTTGATTTGTTGATTATTTTCCTTTTTGGAATAAAAATATACAATAGAAAGTAGCTGATTGACGCACTGAATTAGTCGTCTAGCCGGGCTGTTTTTTTCTTGATTAGAGTGAGTTGGGCTGTGGAAGGGAGAGCGTATCCGTTGCCTAGGTAAGGACAAGTTGGTAATAAACTAGTGTATTGGGTGTCCGCTGCATCTAGTGTTTCGACTTCAGACTCTTACTGTGTGCGCTTGATCTACGGAAATGCAGGTCATCCTATACACTTCACTTGTCGAATTCAGTCACTTATGGTAGGAGAACTGGAAACTAATGCAAGCAGTACATATTTTTGACAGAACTATTGGCTCGCTGGACTATCTACAAGGTAGCACTATCTAACCTTGTTCCATGTCTAGTGTGTATTTGTAACATAAGAAAGCTCAAATGAACACTGTGTACCGTTCTGCAGCAAAGAACAGTATATGTTTTTTTTGGGAGGGTGGGGCAACCAAAGGTCTGATAGAGCCAATGAACATACCAACACCAGCACTGACCAAAACATTGGCAGCATTGGCAAGATCAACTCATCATCTTCTGGAAATATCACGTCCCAACCTTGCCATTCGCCTTACATCTCGCCAAGTCTCACGCAGTCTTGCAAGGATCCTCTCTCGCCTCCTTCGGATCCCGGGAGGAGGCGCATCCGCAAGGTCTGTGTCTGCAGGCGGTCCGGTAGCAACTCCCGTGTTAGTTGGGGGTACATCGGGATGTCTCATGTTTGCAGCTGGAGACTCAGGTGGCCCAGCCTGTCGCAACGGTAGGTCCGGAGGTCCAGGGTTCGGAGGCCAGATGTTGGAAGATGGGCCGGGATCCAGATACGGTACTCTAGAGAGAAGACTGTTTGGTGGTGGTGGGAAGAGGATAGAGCCGATATTGTCTTGTCTGTCGTATCCAATCGCCGGATCATAATCTATGCTGTTTGAAGAACGGTCCCGCCTGAAGTATCGGCGAGCGATCAGGGAATCAACGCTTGAGCTGTATGATGCATTGGAGGCCGTCCGACCAAGGGGTTCGCAAAGCCACCAGTCTATTACCCAATCGTCTTCTTCTTCTTGCGCATCTGCAAGGCTGTCGACTCGAGAGCGATGCGAATCGACAGAAGATCTCCTGCTCGATGGGGGCGCCACTGGGACTCCATTGACATTTTCTCCCGGAAGGTTATAAGTCATGTGGCCCTGGGGTACGGGAGCGCCTCCATAGGAGTAAAGTCCATCTGGATTACTAGCAAGCTGTCCATTTTGAGACACATGAGGTCCTAAGTTTTCGGGCGCGGAGGTATTGCCATTGGTGTGCCCATCCAAGGCATCATTAGACTCGTTTCTCGGGACTCCGTTGATAGCGTCAACCCGGTATAGAGAGTCGTCTTCATCGAAAGATTGACGCGAGCTATCATGGTTTCCGTTGATTTGGGGGTCTTGAGATTCGTTCTCATCTGGCGAAGAAGCGCCTCCTCTTAGGAAAACGCGCATAGACGAAATCGGAAGATTATCGCCCTCTTGAATGCCCTTCTGTCGAACACATGATGGGTCAATGGTCTTGGTTTGTAGCTTCTTACTGGAGCTCAGCTTCGATCCCTGCTTGTGACTTGCTACACGGTATACCACTGGACGGACCTTGCGCACAAGTGAGTTTCGAAGCCGTGATACCTTACAGAACGATATACGAGCAAGAACCGGCCCGACTACGTCACCACCGTTATGGTGAGTGCGTACCGATTGATCGAAAGCCACTGGAGGATCGTTGCAACGCGATGTATTAGCGCTCTCAGTCAAGTACGATTCCGCGTGGTCTGAATGTATGGAGCGTTTGTCTTGCTGTTCCAGCTCGGACGGCGAACCGTCGCTTCCCACACCTGAACTGCTTCCGTCACTCAACTTCTGGATGAACTTAGTCCGAATCCAACAGTTCGGTAAGCGTAGCGAGAGTCTTGCCCTGTGAGATTTCGGCAGCCTGTTTACTTGGCGAAGTGCAGGTATATTGTACTTGTCGGATTTGGCTGAGGTGGCGAGAGCATGGTTAGGGCGTCGGATTGCTGTCTTTGCCCAAGCCAGATGTGTTACCCGAGTTTCCAAGCGATACCCAACAGAACGTCCACGTCTTTCAGAGACAGAAAGACTGTTCTCATTCGAAATTCCAGGTTCGACTGAGCCAACAGTATCCGGGGTGTTTCTTTTACAACCTGCTCGAAGGGGACGCTCGTTAATAGATTTCTCGCGAAGTGGTTGTGGAAGAAGTGTCAGTGAGCAAGAGACGGGTTCATCTACGATAGATCAGTATAAGAATTTTTAAAATCGTGTCTAGTAACGGAACACTCCTGCGATACACCCAGATTCTTCTGTAAAAGTGTAGCATACCTTGAGGAATGATCCCGCAATCTGTTTGTAGGTGAGAGCTTGCAGCCAAGATAAATGGTGACTGAGGCGGTTCCCCCCTCTGATCACTATTTGAAGCGTCTTGTTCAGCCGAGCTAGAGTCTGGACCCATCAGGAAAGATACTGACGCCTGTTTTGTGAATGACTTCTCTGAACATCTGCCGCCTTGATTTGCAAGTGGCAAGAATTCGTCAACAGACATTATCTCAGGGTTTTCCAACGGAGCGGCGTGGTGACTATCGGAGCTTAACCTGTTTTCAAAGCTTTGATCAAGACTCGAAATATGTTTGGATTCAGTACCCTTGTTTACAGACGTGGAATGTCCACATTCTGTTGGCTGTATCGTAGGTATTCGTGTTGCGCTTCTGGCGATGTCTTCCGCTGGTAGAAACATCGAACTTGATGGGGTATCGACAGACTCCTAGTCAAACTCGGAATGCCTGGCGACATGGTTAGCCATCATAATCGGGAACAAAAGATGAAAAAAATACCTCCGTGTACCAATTCCGTTGAGGGTAGAAGGTGAGGTCACGATGGTGTGTTTGTTTTGTCGCCGTTGTCTCACAGTACCGTGACCAAGTCTTCCCGTAGGCGGGGTAATAATTGTAGGGGAAATGAATGTGGGCATCACGTGCCGATGGCTCCCCGGGGTACCAGATGAGTCTGGAATAGTTGACAACTTAGTGAATGGCTTAGGCCACTGTGATTCCTTCGACATCGAGTCCTCTCCGGATGGCTGCGAATAGTGCTCTAGGCATAGCAGAAACTGCGGAAAGGCATCTAGAGAGCTACCCGAGGTGGAGTTCTCTTGACGTTTTACCAGAGTAGATGGGTCCGCACTGGCTATCTGGAGCCGTTTGCGAGATATGTGCCCAGCCCGAGGGTGCTGCCCGCCGAGGCCGGAGCATGCAAAATTCTGTCCAAGATCGCGCCGCAAACAGGTTACTGTCCCAAGTGGGTTTTTGGAATGCGGATGGTCCGTAGATGTGTGGCATGAAGCGGGCTCAGCTTCCGACTCGCTGCACGTCTCTTTGTATGACTGTTTATTAACTGTCATTGTAGCGATTCGTGGGCAGTAAGCTGATAACAATAACCAATGAAGTGACTGCTGTTGGAATACTATGTGGGAACGAAGAATGGTGTAGGACGTGAGGTGAAGCAATGGGATGATTGCTGGGCAGTATTGATAGTAACAGGTAAAGACCAATAGCACCTGCTTGTCTACGTAGCGATCAAGGAGGTACCTCCTTCCCATCCCAATCCCAACACTTGCCTCTCCCTTCTACCCCCACTTGCTTGATGACATCAAGAAGTCTTTCAGCAACCCATTCGCGCTCAAACAGCTTTTCCTTCTTGACGTTGCCCCAGAACTCCTTGCTCAGACCAGTCTTGACAGTGCCTGGATGCAAGGCCACCGCCATTGCGTTATCGCCAGAAGCAGTCCGAAGATAGTTATCAAATGTTTTGACTGTTTGGTTGACGCCTGCTTTGGATGCGCGATAACTGTACCATCCTCCGAGGCGGTTGTCGCCAATGCTACCAACACGAGCTGACATAATAGCGGTCGTAGCTATGTCTGGTAAGCCCTTCATATCATTTTGATCTCTATCGATGGTGTGAGACTTCCTGGGCAAGAAGGACGAGAAATGTTTGAGCATCAACATTGGGCCCAAAGTGTTGGTTCGAAAAGTTAACAACGCATCGTCGGCATTGATCTGGGCGGGCGACTTCTCTGGAAAAAGGATTCCGGGAACTATCAACGCAAGCTGAAGTCTACTCGAGCCGTCAATAAACTGCTTCTTACAGGCCGCTGCTGTGTCCGCGATGGTCTGCTCGTCTCCATGGTGTTAGTGGACACAGTATCGTAATTTAGATGCAATTCTTACGTACCAAGAAAATCCAGTCTCAGCACATTTAACCTGTTCTCGTCCACATCTAAACCATCAAGGAGTTCTTCCCTGGTCTTATCGAGGTCCCTTCGTGCTGTCGCAACGACTGGCGCATTTGTAGTTTGCAAGACTCGTCTCGCAAGCGCGAAGCCAATGCCTCGCGAGGCTGGCGATATCAGCGACCATGGTGGCATTTTTGCTTGTCCGATATACAAACAGTAGAATCGACCATGGTGAGAACGCTGTTTGACTGCTAGCAAGGGTCGTGAGAGGTAGCCAAGACACGATCTATGATGCCATACTTGACTTGTCGATCGGCTAGCCTGATTTAGGTAAGCTAGCAAATTCCTCATCTGGCTTAGTGACATCCTTACAGCAATACTGCTGACTTACAGAAGTTTTTGTCCTCTGGGAAAAGACTGGGGCATTCTCACCCTATTTCATGATTGTGTTTTTACAATGCCATGTTTGTGCGTCGTAAACAGCGAGGATGTTGAGGCAGTCACAAAGTTAGCACAAACACTATGGTAGTACAACATCGCATGTGTACATTTTGATTACTTTCACTAAAACCGAAAAATATTTCGTCAATCCCTAGATCTCTAGTCTTTGCAACAAAGCCCTCAGAATCCAGTTCTTCTTGCTTGTAGCATCCTCAATCCTCTTCACGCTTTCGTACACTTCACCTTGCAGCCGCTTCAGTGTCTCCCGTGTGTATGACATACTGCCTGCATAATCCAGTTGCTTCATTACAAGCTTCTTTTGCTCGTGAGAGAGGCATCCCGCATCCTTTCTTCGCTGAAGAAGCTCGAGTAGTAGCCTATTACCATCTGTGCGTACGCTTAAAGCGTGCATTAGCGGGAAAGAAAACTTCCCCTCGTCTAAATCTTGACAAACACCCCTTTCCTGGTTATAGTTTTTGCAATAGAGGTTTTGGTAATCGTTGCGGATTTGATATTGTATCCCGATGAGGGTTGCGAGATTCGTGATATCGGTGGTCAAGCGCTTGTTTGAAGCTTCGGTTTCTGAGCTATCCAAAAGTAGTCGCACTATGAGTCGGAACAACCTCCTCGTCTTCTTTGCCACCATCTTAATATACTCGTCTTCCGACGGGCATAAATGGTTTTGCGTCCAGTAGAGGTCGTACGACTGTCCAATATGCAATTCTTCCAGTTCCTCCAGGACGATTTTGACCGCCTCGGGTCCCAACTGCCGAGCTTCTTCCACAGCTTTCAGAATCTCATAGCATCCTGAGTTGATGGTCTGAGCCGGTCCAAAGACAGTGTGCGCTGCTGGGTGGCCTCGACGAAGGCTGGACCCATCTTCAATGTCATCAAGTAAAAGGGACGCGGAATGGAGGCGATTGGTTAGCGATTTGATGCGCAGTATGGCTGGTTCGGGAACATTGAGCCAAATGGTCAACGCATTAGTGAAACTGTCTCGTGCCCCTCCAGATGGAAGTGAGTTGATGTAATCAAGTGGCGCTTTGATGTGCTCTGGGTTGAGAAATCCGCTCTTTGGGGTGTGAATAGGTAGCCTCTGCTCCACCTCAGGGCTTCAGGGAGCCAAAGTAAATGGTGTAGGAGCCGGTTTGGGATCTGTGGTTGATACAGAGTTACTGGATTTTGTAAGGCATGTTTCGGTAGAGTATTTTCGCGAATACCCATTGCTTGCATCAGAGCCTGTGATACGCTGTTGATCTGGATCCTCGCTCGTCCTATAAACAACGCGAACATTGTAGTCGATACCCAAGGTCTTCAGCATCCAAATTTTTGTCAATTCATCTTCCACGCCTGCGTTTGGGTCGTATCTAGTTTCGGCACAGTACCTGGGACAATTCAGACTCCAAACCAAGTTCCCACTCATCAGATATGCCAGCGCATCTAGATGCCTATTTAATTTCTCTGGCGTAGGGTTGTTTTCGCGTCGATATTGCGCGCAGCCCTCGAGAAACTGGCTCTCGTTTTGTCGCGCTATGTCCAGTACGAATCTCTTTGCGGCATTGACGTCTACTTGGTGCCATTGCATGTGCAGCCAGACTGCATTAATTAGTGTTTTTGATGTCCCTCTCTCCAGAAACTCTTGATATTCGTAGTCGAAAGACAGGTAGTCGTTAACTAAGATGAGTTGTCTGAAACAGGGTTTGCGGATGGGATCGAGTTGAGCGTCTTCTTCCTCAGTGAATGACACACCCATACCGAAGAGCAAAATAGATTCCGTCCAGCTGTTTCATAAATCAGCATGTAACTGTTCTAGTTTCTAATAATAATTGAATATACCTACGACGTTGCGGCATCAACAAGTCGAAATTCCAGATACTCCTCTAATGAGCCAAACTGTTTGTCCCTGTCGCGGAAAGTTCTGGCGACATATGGTTTCCATTGACACAAGATTCTTTCAGCACAGACCGGGTCCAGCCTGGTAAGCTGTGTCGTTATCTTTGCTTTGACTTGGGCCCTTCCTAGCGCAGGATTCGTATTCTTCCACTCTTGTCGTTCAGGAGGATCAATGTCGTTATGGTAGACTTCCTTCAGACCGACACATTCCAGGTCAGTAAACTGAAACCCATTAGGTGAGCGTTCAGATTTGGCCTACCTTGTCTGGTTGATCGTGCTCAATGATGGTGTCGTGTAATAACGCATCTGTGACATAATTAGCAGACGAGCAAAAAACGGTTATCATCACTTTGCAACAAAATGTATGACTGTACATTCTTCATATATTCTATTAAGTAAGCAGCTGCACTTAGCCGTTCCGGTTTCGTAAGCGGTAGCACTATAGCAGAGAAATTCCCATTGATGGGATTGCACCCGCCGAACTGCTTGAGGGGCCCGATATACTTGATCCAATCCGATCTTGCCTGGTAACACCCTGCATTGGCTTCTGACTCCCACTTGTGTCTCCTCAAAGTGAAGTTTGTGCCAAGGCCATGTGTCTCGTATTTTGAGAGGGGAACAATGTAAGAAGTCGTATCGTCTAATGCTTGCGTTGAGATAAAGGCCGACATGCTGCAAAGGAGAAAACTGGAAATCAATGTGCAGATAACAGCTCAAAGAACCAAATCTCTGTAGGCAGTCGTATTAAATATGAATTAAATGAAGAGATGTCGGCAAAGCGGTATATCATGCCCGCCTTCTACGTCTGCTTGTGCGCTACTCGATACCTTTGGTAGTGTAGTAGTGTCGCAATTGCTTCCTTCGCAATCGGTGAAACAAAGTGGGTCAGAACTTATTGTGGCGTACTCATGGCTAGCTGTAGATAGCGATGTGGACGCCGGTCTCAATATAGAATTCATATAAGTCGCTAATGGCTACATATGCATGTCTACTGCATGCAGTTTTAATTTCTTTTGGCAGATGCATAATATCCTCTACTATACATTAGCTACTTTTTCATGTGCCCCCGAACAAATCAACCGGTTATTTATATTTAATACACAGAAAAGTGGCAGTTAGAGGCTTTAGGGCTATGCTTATGTGTGGAGTACTCCAGAGTGCATATCTAAACCCCTTGTTTTCGAGTTCAGTCTTATCTAGCATACCTATCTCATTGCTTGCCTCACGGTTAGACGGCCCGTGAACTCAATCACGGCGTCTGTTGCTGGAAAAGAAATAATCAAGAAGAACAAGATGGCATCCAAGCTTGATGCTGTAACCAACCAATACCCCGATACAGAGCACAGTAACGGAAGAGGCTTCAGACAACGTATCCGCAATTTTTTCCTAACAATATGCAGTAAATGCTAGGGCGCTTGCCAAAGAATGATGACTGTAACCAGCCATGTTCGAGAACAAGGTTGTCAGAGACACTGTGAAGCTGATAGATTGGAGTTCACCCGCCAACAACTAACGAACTAGCTCTAGGTATTCGATAGTGGAAGATAACCTACAGACGCTGCAGATACTGTGCATGGTATCTTTGCTGCAGTCGCCGTTAGTAATCGCGCTAGAAAAATTGGGTCGGCAAAGCTTGCATCGGCTCTCCACGGCATTCACAGCTTGCAGTTGGGAACGTTCAGAATAAACGAACCGCCAATAATCAGTGAGACGATCTGTACTGCATCTTCCACTGACTTGATTTAAATAACTATTTTATCAAGAACCTTAGTCGACGCACTATGCGGGAACAAGATCTAATACTTACGGATGAACGCTACAAGCTTACCTGGTGGTCAGTCATATCCGTTCATTTCAAAAGGGAAGACTTCACAATTAACTTCCAACATACCTAGACAATCCACGTACATGAACATGGGAGATGCCTGAGTCCAGTGCATGTTCAAGAGCTTGGCCATTGTCTGGCGTAGAGCTCCCGTCTGCAGCGGCGCATTTCCTAATGCGAACCCTTCCCATATTGTTGATTCTTGGGCATGAGCTATGAGTGTAGATTGGATTTCGGTTCGCGAGGAAAGCCGCGGCTCCATACGAGCCGTTACATTGGTAATGTCTTTAATATCCGGGTCTTAATCGAGCGTCTGCTTCTGCACTTGGATCCAGTTGTCGATGGCAGGGTAGATAATGCGATCGATCAGAAAAGGCTTAGAGGTGTTCAGAGACATCTCCTAGAAATCTTCCAGTGTATCCACCTCAACTGTTAGGTTGTCTCGTGTGCTGACCACATAGGCCCTTGAGAGAGCCGCTGAATCCTTTCTGGGTCAAAATGACTGTCATGATGCCTTTCTATGCTGCACGACCTATATTTAAAGGCTCAATATCTGTACCAAAAGACTCATGAATGCCAGTGACCTGAACGGAAGCAACACAGATGATTTACTCGAGCTGCGGTGGGTCTAGACCAAGGAGCTTGCTAACTGCAGTTGCAGCGCCGACTGATCCTACTGTGCTCGTGATGTCTAGATCAAACTGTCAATCTCTTTGCTTCCAGCAATAATTTGGCCTTTAGGGATTTCACTTAACCTATCTGACGTTATGGTGCACCGGAAACACCGAAACACCGAGTTTGCACTTGGCCTCCACTCCAGCAAACGCAGTAGGTAACGAAGTCTCTTCCTGACATGGGAGCCTTCCACTCCGCAACAGCCAGTAAAGCCGAAAGAACTAGACCCGAAGGATGAATAGGATCGTCCCGGTGTCTCTCGTCGTAGTCATCTGCATACGACGCAATGCCGTTTATGAGCGCTGCCGTCTGTGCATCAACCAACTGGTCGGTGCCCAGAATTGTTGAATTACCGTGACTTCCCAGGAACGGAGCCACAGGCTCGTGTGCAATGCCAGCCGACGGCTGAGCATATCCACCGATGGTAGCCCAGTTGTAAACGGTCTTGACTGAGAAGCTGAGGATGGGATTGGGGATCTGGCTGAACTGGAAGGCTAATGCCTAGGTGACCATGGCTTTGGTAGCCATTGTCAACGACGCGTGTGTAAAAGGAAAATTATAAGTATTATTTGCGCAACGTGCAGAAAGGCCTTTTCTCCAACAGCTCTGAGATATGTGTGTTCTCATACCAGTTGCACAAGAAGCTATCATTCAAAAAAACCGAGGGTTTTCCAATAAACCCACCTCGTAATGACACCTTCCGTTCTCCGTCATTCCCACTTCTCATGAAAGAGACCCATCGTGATGCTGAGAGTATACCATGCAACAATGGGTCGGATTCACTCACTCCCGGTTTTCTTATTGGTCAAACCTTTCTACAACGCTTCGTGCAACTACCTTCTTCGATGCACCATCACCACTAACAAGACTCTGCAGTACCCATGTGCTATGTATTCCAGTGCTACATGAGAGTATAGTAGTGCAAGGGAGGCTCGAGATCTTAGGATAAATACCGCGGCGATATTCCATGGAAGGAGGCCACGGAGAGATGATAAAAGGTACAGGAGATCCCCGACTATTTTGGAGCTTCAGGTACGCCCGTTCTTAAAGTTTTTTCTTTGTTGGCTTTGTTCAATAGGATAAGGGTTGCATGTTTGTCATGTTGTAGCTCGTTCATTCGTTGGCATGAGTTTGATTAGAGCTGCGTGGTGCTGTGACAACGCTGTAAGAAGGTTTCTTCTAGGTAGACTGTTTAACTCTGGCTTGCCTTACAAAGCAAGACCGCTCGTTGTTGTTTCTCTTATTGTCGATATATATTGGTTGTTGTTGCCATCGACTATTCCCGATCTTATATTCTAATTGAAGCTTATAGAATCAACGCAAAAGTATCTAGAGCTATAAGGTCAATAGTACATATTAGTAAGAAAACCATGTCTTGATCACATTAACTACGCACCCGGTTTCCAAGGAATCTTAGTCAAACTATACAAAAGCAGGAAGTTAAACAAAGCTCAAGACATCGCCCCAATTACTCCACTTCCAAGCTACCACGAGACACTCAGCATAGCACTGCATGATAAATTGCAACATCTTCAAAAGAAACAACACATCTCTATTCCCCACTCCCTACGGAACAATCCCCCAATAATTCTGCCTCTCTTACCCCTCAATCCAGCCAAACCGCCTCATACGGCGCCACCCCATCCGGATACCTTAACCGGGCCACCATATCTAGCCTCTTCTCCTCCTTAACCCACTGAAGCACAAACATCCATCCCTCCTGCGTATCCGACAAATACATGTAATCACTCACACTCGTACCATGCGGGTCCTTCTTGCTCGTCTCATCCTGCCAACATGCCACACGCAAGCCGCCAGCTGAGCCGAGCGAGAGCGGTGCTTCGTAGTACGTTAGCGCATCGGTAGATGCGAGTTTACCTTGCGAGTCGAGTGCGAAGGCGGCGACCCAGCCGTTGGCTTGGGTATTGTTCCAGGAGCGCGTGCTGGTGAAGAGGGTAGTGCCGTCACAGGAGAGTTGGACTGCGTTGCTGCGGTAGGTGTATTTGCCTCGTAATCCTGTAGCATTGCGCACGAGGGGGTTAGCCAGGGAGATCGGGGAATGCAGGGCTGTGATGGGTAAAAGACGTACTGTTTGGTATGGCGCTTGCGCGCTGTTTGTGCTTTAGGTTTGTTTCGTTTATTTCGTAGACGTCGAGGTATTGAGCTGTGTAGTTCAAAAAAATGGGTGTTAGCTGTCTTTTGCCATTTTTCGTTGGTTTTAGCTGTATGGTGAATATGCTCACAGTGTTCGTTAATCTGCATTCTTGTCAGCTACTACACGCTTATTAGTCACAAAATAGGCACTTACAACATAAAGCCATTTCCCATCCTTACTCGGGTACACATTTCGCGGACCATCACCAACTTCTGGACTCAGATTAACCGAGAGAAGTTTCGCCGTCCCATTCTTCATGATATCGTACATGAATATAGCGTCCCAAGCACTGTTTTTTTTAGCGGTATATCAGCAAACCAATCACGAAGCCACGTAGAACTCACTACTTACAGGTGAGGCACAAAGCCCTTGCTATTCACATTGACGTCAAAGCCATGAGCGCCGTAGAGCTTTTCGTATATCTCACATTAGTCAAAGCCTTTCGCAAGCATACCGAGAAAACAAACAAAGAAAAAAACAGAACTATCGTAAACTCACCACAGCCTTGCGCGTCTTATCCACCCGCGCCATCTCCTCCTCAGGCACATAAAACATTTCCTGCACTACATCCCCAATTCCGCCATCCGCATCAATAGCATTGATTCGCGCGCCCGACCCACCAGCCGAAAAAGTAAAGTTTCCATTCTCGGAAATGTAACACGAAGAAGTCGCTGTTCACGTTCATTGTTATTATTGTTGTTATTTTACCTTCCCAGAAACCAACGTATGAGCGAGATAAGGGAGAAGGAAGCGCCCAATTAAAGAGTACACACAACCTACTAATGTTTGCGGTGTTGATGTGAGTAATCTTGTTTTCTGGTGTTCTAGACCACGAGAAGATGCGCGGTGGCTCGCTCATGGTCGTCGCGTAAATCACATCTCGGGCTGCGTTGGACGAGACGAATTGGTGCAGTCCGAAGCCAGGGATTGTCGAGTTGAGCGTTAGTGTCTTGGCTACCGTGTCGAAGGCGAGGAGGTAGAGACTCGTGTTGGTATATGAGCCGGTCAGAAGGTGATGGAGACCCATGGTGGCAGTCTGGATTTGGAAGAAGCGGGTTCAAGGTGAAGTGTAGGGATGCAAATAGTCCAAGCAATGTCTGAGATTGCGCCTACACGGTGGGACGTGGTAAATTTGCTGAACTGTAGCTTATTTAACGTACATGTCTTTCTAGATCTTCCGATTCGTTAAAGCTATGCTTCAATTCACCTTTCTTGCTCTATCCTCTAGGTCTAATCTTCCGCGGTCGATTTCCGTGGCCCTTCCCCTTGCGGATCGGCCCTTTCCCCAGTCCAATCTGCACGTTCTACCCCATGTTCCCCACTAGAAACCCCTCACGTAATGGGTTTAGCTATATGGTCATTTATTGCAGCGGTGCGGGCTAGTTTTATGCATTGACAACAAGTGATAGGTGTGAAATATTTCGTAAACTCTCAACAATTTCCCCCCGCAAAACACTAACCCCTTGCTTCTTCCTCCCACACGCACACATGCACGTGCACAGATCCGAACGCTCCTCATTTCAACCCCACTAACCCAAGTTAAAATGACATGCATCGAAAAAACAGACAAACCGGAAAAAGAAAGCCATCTAAGTCAGCAGGGCAGAAAAAAAGAGAACATAGCGGGAGAGCAGCAAAAGAAAGCAACTACATGCGGCCCCATTCCTACCATCACTTACCCTCTCCACTATTGACAGATAAATCATTACATGTGTCCGGGTCAAGAGACAGAAGTGGCAATTAGCATCATAACAATGTATTTAGTATCCAGTAGTACCAACAAAGTATGTCAAGCAAACAACAAAGTAGTCTTTTCATGATAATAAACGATATATGACCACGACCATCCCTCCTTCAATCCGTCATTCTATACAACGTTCCCTACTTACAGAGAAAGAGAGGCAGGAAAAACAATGCTGGATGGTGTATTTACACAAGGAAAAAACTAAAACTAAAACTAGAGTCGTGAACGAGGCTCGTAAGATAAAAAAAAAAGATTTAAGAGGAAAAATGTATGAAATAGCAAGGTATAGGTAAGGAAAGACAGAGAAGAAAAAAAGACAGGCAAGGTAGGCCCCGCAGGCTATGCAATTCATTCATCCCTTTTATCGCTTGTTGTTTTCCCAAAAATTTACATTAAACCCCCCAGTCCAATCGGTCATTCATCCACAGGTACTACCTGGGCGGACTTCTAGGAGGGGATTTGGGCACCGCCGGTACCTCTGGCACATCATCACCATTTGGTTCCTGACTTTGGCGGAGATGTTCCGGCGCCTCCTCGCGCGTTATTGTTGCTCTCCGTATGGCGTTGCGTAACCGGCTCATAACAGCTGGTTGTGTGTTGTTAGCATTGCCGCCAGCTACACCTTGGTAACTAGCCCGGTGGCCCTGGAAGCTATTTCGGCTGTGCGCCGACTCCATGCGCGTCAGCATGGCTGCTGAGGTGAAGTCATTGCTCTGCTCGAAACTAGGGCGCACACGATCCATCGACATGCGCGCTCGATCGTAGCTCGGTCGCACGCGGTACTCAGTCGACATACGGGGGTTGAGCGGAGGACCGTCCGATGTAGGTGCTGGTGGAAGGCCTTCCATGGAGCGACGGAAGGTGTAGTCAGTACTATTGCTGCCGTTTTGACTTCTCGGGTTGTGCGTCGTGGCTGTGGGCGCAACCGACGGTGGGTATATCGGCCGTACATCCTCATCTGTGGCGTCGGCATTCGCAGCTTTGTATTTGGTGGCATCGGCTTCAGGCGTGTTCGAATCTGACGGTGTAGCGATCTTCTCTGGCGGGGGAGGAATATATGAAGTGGTTTCGTTAAGGTAGTCGAATTTGCCTTGCTTGACTTGCTCTCGAATAATGTCCGCATCCAATGGAAAGTACATCTTTTGCGTAGCTTTGAAGATGAAGCGGGGAAGCAGACAAGCCATTGTAGCGCATAGAACGTAGGCCCAGAAATTGAGGGTCCCATAGACTTCGGATCCAGCCTTGTAGAACTGTTGACTGGAGGTGAAGGAGGTGTATATACCAGTCCAGAACCAAATAAAGAGGGTGCTGATGACAACGATGAGGACCATCAACCAATCCCATCGGTAGGTATTGTACAGAACGTAAATATTGGCAGCACAAACGGCTGTGGTGGCAGCGTAGATACCCATGCGTCGGTACTCGGCAATATCCAAACCGTTTGAGGTCGCAAATGTTGCGGGCGCAAAGATCTCGTAGAGGAAGAAGAAAGCGACAGCGGATTGGTAGATACCGTCGACCATGTAAGCCCTAGGGGAATGTTAGAAGACCGCCAAGAGGTTGTCGAGCATCTCACTTACCAGAATTTTGGTTGCGTCCACTCCTTTCGTTCGATGCCTCGGCGATATAATTGCGGAACAGCCAGGGACACTTTATCGTCAACATCTTGATCCAAAACACCCATGACAATAACAGGGAGTGATGTAAAGGCCAAGTTGAAGAAAATAATGTATGTGTAGTCGAAGATGTACTGGCTGTCAAAGTTGGTGTAGATTTGGTACCAGAAGAGGGCAAACGTCCAAACAATGTTCTACGGAATGTTAGTATGAGCAAGAGGCTAGAATGAGGAAGACAGCTCACTTTGTAGAAGAAATTGGCAATGGTCTCTGCAAGCCTACGGTATGACCATCTGCCGTGAACAAGTACCAGGCGAGTCAAGAAGCGGAATTGACCAATCGCGTAATCCGAGGACATGACGGCGGCGCGACCCTCAACACCAGCGATACCAACACCAACGTGTGCCTCTTGAATCATGGCAACATCGTTGGCACCGTCTCCAATGGCGAGAGTCAGGCAGTCGAGTCCAGTCTTGACCATGTTGACAACAGCTGCTTTTTGGCTGGGACTGACTCTGCAGCACAGGACAGATCGACATCTTCTGCAGAGCAAAAGGAACTTCCTCTTTACAGAATCGTCCAATGCCAGCTTGAGTGTATCGCCGTCGATGATGATGGCATGTGTAGGTGGAGGCGGTTCGTGGTCGTCTTGAGCGGCGGCCAGCTCTTCTTCAGAACCCTCTAGGCCAAAGATTTTGAGCTTCTCATCAAGTTGGGCTTCCACAGATGCAATGTTATCATCTGTAACCTTGAGAATGATGAGATCCATGTCATTGTCGAGCAGGTTGCACGAGAAACCAATGTTGATGGCTGTTTCCACTTTGTCGCCAGTCAGAACCCAGAGCTTGATACCTGCTTGACCAAGAAGCGAGATAGACTCTGGTACGCCATCCTGAAGTCGGTCCTCAATAGCGGTTCCTCCTAGTAGCCAGAGGTGGTTTTCGATGCGGTCAGACACCTCTTCCAGTTTGTCCTCACGTCCCTGGATGGCATTGGCAGCAACGTCGTAGTCCTTGCTCCACTCTTGATATTCCTCTTCGGAGATCTCCCTCTGAGCAATACAGAGCGTTCGCAGTCCCTCTCGGGCAAACATCTCGAGGTGTTCTCCAGTGTCAGCACGAAGCTGTCGTTGTTCGTTGGGGATCAATCTCGAGTAGATCATACTGTCGGCTCCCTTGCAGAATAGGATAATCCTGTTGTCAGGCATCCTAATGATTGCACTCATTCGCTTCCTGCTGGAATTGAATTCGAGTGTGTTGAGAACCTGATACCGGCGTTCCTGTCCCAGGACGTTAAGGATTAGACGATCGTCCTCACGGCCAACAAACGTAAATCCAACATCGCGAGCGGTAGCAACGAGGGCAGCTTCGTCTGGCGATTGCGCCTTGAACTCAATCTTGGGAGGGTCGCCGGGGGTACGTTCGGTGACGACTGTGTGGCAGAGGGCTAGGGCAAGCATAAAATCCTCGTTGGCCTTTTTCTGTTCCATTCCGGCATCCCCGCGTAGGTCGTCAACAAAGTCGGGGGCAATAAAAGTCAGCTCGTCATCCCACAGGTAAGGATTGTCGTGCATCTTCCGGATGCCCTCAAGCATGCGGACACGGTCCCGTGCAATCTGATCGCGAGCCTTGGCGCCTTCCACTTCGACGTTGATACCTTGTCTTCGCTGCATTCCAGCTTGGGCTTCGGTGTATGCTTCTCCGTAAGGAACACCGTTAATCGTCGCCTTCTTGAACTCCATGACGTTCTGGGTAAGGGTTCCGGTCTTGTCGGAGAAGATGTATTCAATCTGACCAACATCATCGGAGATGTTCCACGACTTTGGCGTACAGGGATAGTCGAGCTTTGCATAATACATGTTGATGTCGCTGTAGATGAAGAGAGCCTGCAACGTACGAATAATTTCTAATGTAATGTATAGCGAGATGGGGACCAAGTTTTGGAAGAGAATGACACCGGCCCAGAAGGCAATGACACCGTCAGTGGCCGGGGCGCCTCCGTAGGACCCATATTCGAAAACAGAGTGCGAGGTGTCGTCGCGGCCCCACGTGACTCCTAGCACAATTCCAGAGACGAGACACATGACGGCCAAGATGATGAAATTGTACACGACGTTCCAATTAAGTTCCTTGGAGATGCGGGCTCGCTTGCTAGGCGTGATACCTGAGTTGATCATGATTTTTGTCTCCTCACCAGTAAAGACGACAACTCCAAGTATCCACTCGGTGTTTCGCAGTTGACATCCACGGAGGACGAGATTGTTGATGGAGATGGGCTCGACCATTTCGTAGGATGGCGCTTCGGGGTCCTTTGCGTTATGTTGCTGCCACCTGATGGCTGCGCTGTACGAATAGAGGTTGGAGTGAGGGCCTTCGCTTTCGATGACGAATTCGGCACGTTCGCAGTGTCGAGCGTGTCGTACATCGCGAGTACAATGCAGTGCATTGCGCACCTTGAGGTTCGTTTCGCCGTCCAAATTCTTAGTCTCGACATAACAGGCGCCGTCTTCGGAAGACGTGGACAAGACAATGACGTCGGCGGGAATCTCCTCATTGTTGTATAGACGCACAAAGTCTCCAACCTGGACGTTCTTCCATGCATCTTTCTTGAACCGGGCCTTCTCCGGGGCTGACTTGTAGGGATTCAGCACGCTTCCCCAAAACTTCTGCACCACTTGGGGTTTGGCGTCGACACCGCGGATATTGTCATGCTCCCCGGGCCCCAAAGGCCAAGATGGGGATTGAGAAGGTGACTGGCCAGGGAGAGGCGAAGGAACGGGTGTCATCTGAATGTCGCCTTCGTTTCCCATGTACGACTCCCTGTGCGACGCGACCGAGGCTCGCCGAGTATCGATTGAAGGTCGCATACCATCGACGCCCCTGTCGCCGCCTTCCTTGCCCTTTGCGCCCTTCTTGCCCTTGACCCCCTTGATTAGCCGCCATGTGGTGACGATGCTCTTGGTTGTTGCCTTCTTTATCCTACGCCATAGTGATACCGAATCTTCAGCCGTGTTGACATTGTTGAAGTCGACGAGTCGGTGAACCGGGGCGTTGTTCAGCTCATTATCGAGGACGGTTCTCCGCCAATCTTCAACGGCGTCTTTGATGGCGGTTACGACGAGAATAACGATGAGAGGTACTGCGTTCAAGGCTGGGTTCGAGGCACCGAAAATGGAGAAAATCTGTAGGAGTCGGGGTCAGTGGGAAAGCCAGGCGGGAGTGGGCAGGCGAGAACATACACCCAGAATGATGATGAACAAAAAGTAGACGTTGGCGATGTTGTGGAATTGGAACCACAGATTCTTGGGCACGAAGCTGAGAGGCGTATACTTGGCGGTTCTTATCTTGTTGCGGGCGTACTGTTCGACGGGGTGGCCTTCTTCATCGCGCGCTGTTGGCGGCAAGGGGATATTGAAATAGACTTTGCGGCCGCCTTCATTGTCGTCGGTGTCGTTGTCGGCATCTTCTGAACCCTCAACCGAGTTGTCGCCTTGAGATCCGTCTTCTTTGCCCAGCGAATCTCGCTTCTCTCCTCCTGAGCCTATGCGCCGGTGCAGGCGTTCCTTGAGCGAGTTTCGCTTGTTGGCGGCCTTGGTGCCTGTCGCGCGATGTGTTGCCCCTACATGCTGTGTCAGCGCATATCGCAGCCACGAGATGGTTAGCAGTGCAAACAAAAAAGACTACTCACATCGTATGCGCTTTTGGGGATGCGAGACCTCGGTCTCGTCGGGCTCATTTTGCAGCGTCATAGTGCTTGTCGTTGGGGAAGCTGCGGAGCGGCAGGGGAGGCGGCAGCCTGAGCCGGAAAGGCTCTACGCGGCGATGCAAGCCAATTCGGTTGCGATCGGAGAGACGGCCGTGGCGATGAGTTCAGTGCATGCGGTGGTGGGAAGAGGACGGGGGTGCGTAACAGGTGGTGGTCGTGGTGGTGTTGTTGTGGTGATGATGATGGTGGTGGCGGAGGGTGAGAACAGATGGGCGATCGTAGGGTCTCGGATATTAGAAGACGCCGGACGAGAAACAGCGGTTACAAGACCAAACGGTAGTTTTAGTCTGGGCGCGCGCGCGCAGCCGGAGGATGATTATGCAACTGTGCCGCAATGGGAATTATTAGAAGCCGTACAATGGTGAGGGTGAGGGCGAGGGCAGACTGCACACAGCACACACAGCCACCAGCAGCAGCAGCAGTTGGACGGGATGCAGTGAGCAGGAGGGGAAGCAGCGGGCGAGGGCGCGTACGTTGCTTTCTCAGACCCTTGATGCCGTGCGTGCTGGGCGTGGGTTGGTTTGCTTTTACTTTGCTTTGCTGATGCGCTTACAGCAGCAAGCTCCAAGGGCGCGGGAAGCACACGCCTCATCCTTTGCTCGGCCGGACGCTACGGGCTCGACCAAGACGCGAGGCTAGGCCGCCTCTGTTTCCGAAGGTCCGCTCTGCGACCTGATCGCCTGGCTCAAGATTGATTTGAGGCCATGGCATTTACTGACGCGTGGCCCACAGCAGTTTGCCAGTCGCCATGTACATGCACTATTGCCAGACTTGGAGGCCAGCCGCCAGCCGTCAGCCTTGCCCATCGCCCTGTTTGAACTGGAGCTGAGGCTGGGGCTGAGGTTGCTAGGCCGTGCTTGTCATGTCATCATGGCAACCCGTTGGCCGGCCGTCTCTGTCAGCAGCAGCAGCAGCAACCAGCGAACCTTTCTAAGCACCGCGCTGACGGGGCCAACTGAACCAGGATCGAGCGCGTCATTTTTTTCGCCCTTTATTTGTCCTGCCCTCCCCGACTCCGCTCCACGCTGGTCGCCAGGACATGGTCGAGTCTGTGCCATTCGTCGTGCTCCCTTCCATGATCCCCAAATAGCAACCCATATAGTGAGATGGCAGCTGTCACTGCGACAAATGAGGCGTGTTGGCCCCATGACTGCCACTGGAGTAATCTGGCGAGACAGGCGAGACAGGCGAGACAGTCGACACACGGTTGCCATCACTCATCCCACGGGCGGCTCAGCCGGAATGCGCATACAGCCACGCCTCTCGAGTGCGGATGCAGCGCTGCCCGCCTGGCAAACCATAGTCGAGAGAATAGAGAGCACGTCTGGGTCAGATGCCGGCGGAGGCGTAAGCCGATGCAGTGTCGTCAACGGTAAATGAAGCTAGCCCTGCTGCAGATGCTGTGTTTCGGGCGAATGCGCATGGAGCCCCGAGAGTTGTGGGTCTCACGTGACACCGTGCCTGAACTCCATCCTGTGCCCGCGCTGCCTAGCCCGCCAGACGCGTAAGGCCGGCCCTCGACCAAGCTCACCCCGCCTTGCCTGGCATGAAGCCGCACAAGAAAAGCATCCGTGATTTCTTCACCCCGGCCACGCGCATCTCGCAAAGCTCCCAGGCGCTTCGGGCTGATCGGCCGCAGATAAGTACACGCTCCACTGCAACACATGCCCCGCGCCAATCTAATTGCTACGCCAGATGCAGACACTACCACCGCGCCTGCACCCTCTCAAACGTCAACAGTTCCGGCCACGAGTAGGCGCGTCACCTCCAACGGCAAAGACGTGGTCCTCGATTCCGACTCTGAAGATGATTCGCTGCCAGACCTGGACTTTGGCCTCCCTGCCCCGAAACCCAAGACCCCAAAGACGACGACCATCACGACTCGGTCGAAGCGCACATCTGACAATGACGAGGATGGACTGCGCATGCCTACCAAGAAGCTGAAAGACGACAAGCGGAAATTCGACGCTCTGGTACAAACGGCCCAGAAGAAACTCGAGACTGAGCGCAAGATCCAAGAGCACAAAGCTGTACTGGACACGCATATAGAGGAGCCAGCGACCACAAGGGTTGCCATCAGCGAAGAGACACTAGGACAGGCCGTGCAAAATGATGATGACGATCCTGACAAAGCGCATCGGCTCTTCCAAGCCATGCAGCGAACAAACGCTACGCAGATGGAGAGCACCTTTTACTTTTTCGAGGATGATGTAGATACCATCCCCGTGCAGGCCAAGTTCCCCATCAACGCCCTTCCCCAGCACCGCTGGGCTTCGATTTTCCAAGCACCCAGCACCAGAGACCAGGCCTTTATGACCGGCGTTGCACGGCAGATTTTCCGTGTCCAACATCTCCCCAGAGAACTCGCCTCTTGGATGATTGACCAAAGTGAGCACACTGTGACGTTTTGGTTCCTTTCATCTAATATTTGTAGTCTGTTATAACCAGAATGAGGCTTTGAATTGCAAGTACCTCGAAATCCTTGAGGTGGGTCCATCCAAGTTCAGTGTAGAGCAGCTTTTTTGACACTCAGCAGGCCCACCACGACCATCTTCACGCCCTGCTCGACCCGCAAAGACTGGACGTCACGTTCAAAATGATAGGTGCCAACATGGCACAGCTTGAGGCAAGCACCCAGCTTGTGCCGATATCAGTGCCACGATCCGAAACCAAACCGTTCCTTTCGCCATCGTTCAAATCAATTGCCAGGCTACTCGCACGAGCCGCACCCTGGTAAGCACATGAGGTGCCTGAGTGAAAAATGGGTGACTGATGTGCTGCAGGCTGCATACAGCTACTCGAGGTCACGCATTATACCTGCTGTGTCATGTATGCTTAGATAATCGTGTCGCCGCAGACTTCGACATACTGCATGCCGTCCAAGATGCCATGGAAGCCATCATCTGCAATTTCGCCGACAACAACAAGCTGATATCAGGCGTAGGGGGCCCTCCGCCACAAGACGACGTACAGTTTCTAATCACTTCCCAGCTGAATGAATTCATACCCCAGCTGCTCACCAGAGTTACCCATCCCGTGCTGCAAAGAAACTTGACATGTGCCCTACCGGCCAAGTGTCCGTTGACTTCATACCTACAGCGCCATCTGGCTCTTTCCTTCCTGGTTCACCCTATACCAGTCCACATGTCTCTTACAGATCACAAGGCACACGACCTTGTACTCGAGCATGTTGCAGAATCGCCTGACTTCTTCATCAACAAGAATACCGACTATAGCCATCTCGCTGCCCGGTTAGCGCTTCTCGACATGGCCATTGGGCCGGGGCTCTTGACCGTGCCGTACCAGCCGCTGTCAAGCTCAACACCCACGCAAGCAGATTCCTCTCCAATTCAAGTTCCAGTGCCGGCCTCGTTAGAGGTCAGGCAGTTTAACGAACACATCGATGCACTTGCGCAGCAAATCAAGCTTCTGGGCAACTCTATTGTGGAAGCTGGCGCAGTGGTGGACATTACCATTCTAGAAACCAAAAACTCTGTAGAGCGAATCTGCGCACGGCTGGAACATGCTTCGCGAATAGGCGGGAAGAAGATTCACAATGTGTTTGGTAGCGAGGAGGAAGATGCCCAGCTCCGACTCAACAGGTTCTTCAAGAAGGCACGGAAGCCGTCTCCATCTGCGACCTCGCACAATATATTCGACGAGAACGAAGAGTCTGGCCTTGACTTGGTCGATCCTACACAGGTTTGACTGCTCGGTTCGGACGCTGCTACCAAGACCCGGGTTCCCATATAGTGGCTACCCACCATGACCAAATAAACCTCCATGCTAGCTGCGAAGTGATGGTCGTAACCCCTGTACCCCTCAATCAGAAGGAATTCCAGCCGTCGTTGGCTCAGCCCTTGGCGTTCCAAGGCTCCACGCAACGCTTTCAGGGGGATCTGCAGGAGAGAGTGCGTGTCGCGTCCCCACGTGAGCCACCACCTCATTAAAATTATAACGATTTTGTCTCTCATTTCATGCGCGCAAGCGAAATCCTTCGAGCAGATGCCAAGACGGTCTAGAAAGAGGGAAGTGCTGCAACTCATCCTAAAGCGGAAATACCTTCAACGCATCCCTCGCGTCCAAGCAATGTTTGCCAATATTTCCAGACAGGATGAAACCCCACTTTGCAAACATGGGCGTCGGACCTCCCAAGAGTGTCTCCTGCCTCCTGCCTCCTGCCTCCTGTTTCCTGTCTCCTGTCTCCTGTCTCCTGTCACACTGCATGGCTGCTGCGAGGCGGGTCGTTCATGCAAGCAAGGGCACGGTTCCCATGTATCCTAGCCCCTCAAAAAAGAACCCCCCGGTGTGGCATTGATCTCATTTCAGTCATGTGTAAGCAAAGATGCCAGCTGTATCCTTTGCTAGATACTAGTTTTTACGATGAATGGCTTTGGACGGTGTATACCCTTGTATTCTATGTACATCACCTGTATGCGTGGCGCATGCACGATTTAACGAGCTTGTCTGTGCTCCGCCAACGGTGGGGAGGCGCGCGTCGAGGCTGTTTGCTCGGTTGCCGACTTACGCGGGTATGGGTCCGTGTGTCGCAGACGATGGATACCGATCTGACTTTTTTTTTCTAAAGAGGTGGCGTAACGATAGAGTAGGTGACGTCGTGTAGAAAAGTGTGTTTGAGAATGAGATGAGTTATGTTAAGAGACTTGGGTATGGTGGTGGGGGAGATTACTCAAGACTAGGTATACCCGTTTTCTTGCTCTTCCATATTATCTTATTGTTTCGAATAGTAGAAGTAGAAAGGAACGAGGTAGCATATGGATGTTTATACTGGACTGTTGTATCCAATAGCGATGCCTGTATCTCCTATAATCGGAAGTTTATTTATTTATTTTTTCCTCCTCTATCGTTGATATACACCTCCCCTTCTATCAAACCCCCCACAGCACATAAGAAGAGAGAGAGAGACCAAGTAAGCGTCTTCATCCCCAGACATGTTGATGTAAAGAATCGTGAACGACTAATCTCATACTTTTTCTATCCCTTCTCTATCTTCCGAACCTCCTTCTTTCTTTCGTTCTCTCTTTATTTCTTCATACACACGAACATCGTGTACAAGTACCTGTACGTATCCATCGAACCTAACCTACCCCTTCTCCCTTTCTCGTTTATAAAACCACCCTTGTTTTATTTCTCCATAGCAGAAACGTTGTATCTACACACGCACATACAGCGCGAAAGCAAAGAGAAAAAAGTTGATTAATCTTTTCTCACGCGCTCTCTTGTTAGTCTTCATGCGGGTAGACTAGCTGTTTGTAGCCCGTTAGCGCAAGCTTTATTTGTAAAGGAAGAATAAGAAGAAAGATGATAGATGGAGGATAGACAGGGTTCCGGAAGAAGAGTAGAGTAGAGTACAGGATAGCGCAGGGAGATTCTCTCGGTACGATGGAGTAATTAGAGATGAAAATTCCTAACACTTGTTTTTTCTTTCTGTAGATGGAGAAGACCTTGAATAATCTAAAAAGCGACGTATAGTTGTTTTCCCCCTATATACTCTCAATGACAATCACCTATAAGAGAGAGAGAGGATATGAGTAGAGAGGAAAACACATATATAACCCACCTACTCCTCAAGCTAGTCGCGAGACAGACTTCTATTACAGTGTGATTAATCGATTCCTCCTGACTCTATGTACATGAAAAAAAAAGAATAGGAAAGGAATGGCGGGCTAGATTAAAAAGAGAGACACCCCCAAAAAACCAAAAAATCTGAGATGGATTATAGAAACAGGGAAACTGATGCCAAGCCCGATTTATGTATTCAGCGCTGCTGAATTTGTTTTTTTCTTCCAAACCATGTCATTAAGTGTGCCTGCATCACCAACGTGTAATAACCATTCAAAGAGCCCAAAAAGAGAAAAAAGAGAGAGTCGTTGGATATCAGACATGAAGGTTTCGTCCGCTTGATTTTCTTCCTTCTTTTTTTTTCTTCGTCATTTCTTCCCCACCCAACTCACCGTCGCCCTCCCCCCTTCTCTTTCTATCATATCATCTCTGCAGCATTTTTTTTTCTCACCAAGGCCTCTAGAGTCCTCCAAAGCCGTTCTTCTCATCAATATGCCTGTAGCGCTCCTGCTCCTGGCGGTACTTGAGCACCATGGCGACGCAAAGGACGAGAATCATGTCGATGCCGACGATGCCAAAGGCGGCGGTGAAGATTTGGTCGAGGTACCTGTTGGCAAACGAGGAAAACTTGCCGATGCAGCCGCCCTTTTGCGCGGCAACAAGCGTGTTTAGACATGTGCTGTCCTGCACGAATGGAGGCGTGGTGGAGTTGACGTAGCCGCAGCAGTCAAACTATTTTTGTTTTGTCAGCCTCCCCCCCCCCAAAAAAAAGGATTACTTTGGTTATTCCCATGTAAATCAAAACTCACCTTTTGCTGCAAGAGACTCTGGATAAGCGGCGTCTCGCGTCCCCAGAGCGCGCTGAGGTTCCTGCGGGTTTCGAGAGTTTCGACCCAGATGGCTACACCAAGGCCGAGGGTAAAAGTGGCACAGACGACTACCAACCAGCCCTGAATACGAAGCCAGCCACGGTTGTTGGGGAGGAAAAGCCCCGGGAGAGATAGCAAAAAGGTAACAAAGACGAAGATTGCATTGACCACACCGGCTGGAATGTTGTTAGTTGATCTTCTCTCCTGTTGCAGGCAATGTGTATGGCAATTTGCTGTCACTAGTGTCGTGATATCGGACTCACGGCAAGAGTCTCGCATAGTCAAGAAAAAGTCGTACCTGTCAAGGGACATTGGCCGAGCAGCAGATTTTTGGTGACATTGTCCACTGTAGGCGTGGCTCGCATGGCTTGCTCCGACATGAGAGAGAAGCCCAACAACAAGCCTCCGCAACCGGCGAAGAGCAGGTCCATGCCCACAAAGGCCATCATCAACTTAGTAGGCATCTCGGCGGTATTTGTACGGACGAAAGAACAAAGGGGACTGGACTAGCAAAGAAATATTGGACAAATAATGATGATAATAATAATAGACAGAGAATCAAAGTCGAGCGCAGGGGAGTCGTCCGGCGTACTCGGGAGGGCTGCGTCGATGAGGGAGTGACGGCGAAAGGATTAGATGGGAAAGACAGAAGGCAAGAGAAGAGAAGGTGAGCAAGACCAGCACTCGGACGAAAACAGCAGGGCACAGGGGAGATGGGGGGGAATGTCGAGCATTAAGAGGCTCTGCGAGGGCGCGTCGCAGTTTTGCAGAGTGACGATGCGTGTGTGGTTTCAGTAGTGTTGGAGCATGGCGGGCAGCCAATGAGGGTGGGCAGTGAGCATGGATGGTTCGATGTTTTGGCGCTGCGACGTGGGAGCGCCACGAATGGGTGGAGCAGGGCGCGTGAAGCAGCGCGGTGCTGTGACACGGCGGTTTGTACGAGGCCGTCGAGCAGTCGCAATGGTACGAGAGTCATAATCAGAATCAGAATCAGAATCAGAATCAGCATCGTGGAGTGCATCACGTGGGCGGCGGCGACGGGTGGTTTGGAGTACCGGCGGACGGAAAGTGCAGGCGCCACCAACAGTGCAGAGGGGCGAGCGAGGCTAGACCGCGCAGCTGGCGAAACGAGACCGCACGGGGAAGGAGCCTAAGGGTGGTGCTTGCCTAGCGATGGATGCAGGCCGCGGCTTCCCAGTCGAGGGCCCACCACCAGCCTGTCCAAACACTGGGCGGCCTCGGGACGTTGGATTGCAGCTGTGGCCGTGGCTGCCGCCGTAGTGGGAAGGAGAGGGTCGCCATGAACAGCATCCAGGCAGTGAGCGGCGGCCGCAACGCCTTCCCCGCCGCCTTGTTGCCCATGCCTTGCAGCCGCTCACAGGCACACGCCCTGGTATACGGTAGAGCAGACCCTGTGTCTTGTACATACATACATACATACATATACACATATACACATACAGGCCAACCCGAAGGAGGGCAGGCGACGCCCAGCAGTCGAGCGTCGAGCGTCAAGCTGACTTGGGCGGGCCTAGCGCACGAGATGGGCCAATAGCGGGCTTGCAAAGTCCCGGGCCGTGCCCAGGCTGGCGTCTAGCGCAGCCCTCGGCCTCTGACGGACGGCGCTGTTTTTGCGTGGGAGGGCCGTTGCTGTTCATCTCCAAAAGCGACCTGACAGCTCCAGCGTAGCCCAAAAGCCCCCCTCAGCGCCATGCCAATGCACTGCACGCAAGAGTGTGTATACACGCGCACACATACACGGAAAAACTCGCAGTGGATGCGCGTGCTGTCGTCTGTCGTCTGGTATCGTGGCAGGGCCCCCAGAAGGACTGCGATTGCTGCTCCGATCTGCGATTCAGAGCAGTGACCAGGGTCGCGCTCAAGCGGCATCCGCCCCCAGCTGCCAGTGGGTAGTTGACGGCCTGCCCGCACCAAAGCAGCCAAAGCAGCCGTCCAGAGAAATACTTGACCACTCCCGCCGTTTCATTCCCAATCCCGTTCGTCCCTTTCCTTCTCAAGACAGCTCGCGGCCTATACCACCACACAGCTGCACCACTCCGTCTGTCCCTGCGTGTCCGAGCCTGCCATACCGGCGGCCCAGCTCCACAAGCTCCAAGCAGGGTCACTCGAACCACCTTGCCGCCCACCTCTCCACACACACACTCACTTTTACACTCACACACATATACACGCAATATCTCAACGGCGCGCGCGAAAAGAAACACGCCCGGCCACAGATACCAACGACAAGAAACGAAGAAAAAGGCCACAAGCGAAAACGAAGAGAAGAGAAGAAAAAAGAAAAGAAAAAGAAGCCGCAGACACGACGAGGTGCGTACCGTCACGAACCCTTCCTTTCCCTGCCCTTTTCCCTTGCACACACACACACATACCCCCCCGGTCAGCGCGCAGGTTAGGCTGGTCACGCGTAGGTTGGTGCTTGGCCGGCATCCCAGCCACTCTCTGGCGCACGGCTCGCCGAGTAATTAGCGCTTTCCGCCGGCTGCAGCGTGCGACCGAGCGTGCCCTCCCCGCGCACCTTTCCTTGCAATTCCCTGCCGCGCCATCACAGAGGGACCAGCCCCGATCTTTTAACAGGCCGCGCTTCCTTTTCCTATTGAGGTCAACCTTTGAGTCTAACCCAACTCAACCTGTCTGCAGTTCGTTCTGTAACATTTTTGCCTGCCCGCCCAAACCACGCAAGAACGCCTGCCAACTCCCCACACTCCGCCGCATCCAGTTTAGGGCCCTCGTCCGCCAAACACACTGCCGCTAACCACTCCACCGCCCTCTCGTCAGCTCACCACCATGGCCAGCGAAATCACCGAGCACGATCAGAACGCGTCGCCCTCTGTCCACGACGACGGCAATGGCGCCCTCGGCATGGAGAACCGCGGCGTCAAGCGCGCGCGCGCCGCCGCCGACGACGATGACGACGACGACGACAAGCCCGGCCGCGAGCGAAGAAAGATTGAGATCAAGTTCATCCAGGACAAGTCGCGTCGCCACATTACCTTTTCCAAGCGCAAGGCTGGTATCATGAAGAAGGTATGTCGGCTCCCCCCCAGTTTTGCTTTGTGCGCGTGCACTCTACTATTCCTTTGATCGGCATCCCAGCTCCACCACCCTCCGCTGACCATACACCCTTCAGGCCTACGAGTTGTCGGTCCTCACTGGCACCCAAGTGCTACTGCTGGTTGTATCCGAGACAGGTCTTGTCTACACTTTTACCACTCCCAAGCTGCAACCGCTAGTCACCAAGCCAGAGGGCAAGAACCTCATCCAGGTACGCTACAAACACACAACCAACCTTCCCGAGCCATTGCAGGCACATGGCTAACATGGCATAGGCCTGCCTAAACGCCCCAGAGCCCTCAAGCGGCGATGCAAACGGTGTCGATAACGACACGGTCGAGTCGCCCGAGGACAACCACGCCCAGGTGCCGCCGGGCCAGCCCCGCATGCCGCCCAACAACCAGGCCATGCCCCAGGCTTACATGACCCCAGAGGCTGCTCTACACTACCAGAGCTATCTGCAACAGCAGCAACAGCAGCAGCAGTCAAACCAGTATCCCATGGCGCAACAAGGTATGCCCCGCCATCCTGGTGGTCACTACCCCCAGGACCAGAAGCTGGGCTAGACGTAATACACATATACCCTACCGGTTCGGTAGCAGGTCACTCCTCGAAAGGCGCATAGTAACTGGATATGGATACCCACATAATGGCAAAAGTAATCACGGTGGTTGCTCAACGAGCATTGACGCCGGTGTATGAGGTGCGGATTTTCGCATGCGATAGTGGTAGCAACAGCTGTAGCTGCAGCTGCAGCAGTGGCACGATGTCATGTGGGCACGCAATGTTGGAGAGAAATGCAGTTGCGCTTTCTGGACGACTGTACGTCTTACGCAGATATTGGCGTGGTGTGGTCTTCTTTTTTTCTTCCTTCTTCTCATCTCCTTTTGCTCTCACCTCGACATCTCTAGCATTTCGTGTCACATTTAGCAGGTACTGTTTAGATCAGATCTCCCTCTCTCGCTGCCCATAGCATTGGTCGAATCCAGTACGATAATTCACTCTGCACTCCAACTTGTCAGCGTCGTGAGCCGCTACTTCCCTTAGGCCTTAGTTCGGTCTGGGCGTTGCTTCCTGTTTTGTCGCCCAAACTTGCCTTTCTGGGAGAAGTGACGTGCTACCCAACACCAAAATCCTGGACCGTTGCTTGTGCGGGTCCATCTCAGTCTATGTGTCATGGGATTTCTCGCGTCCATTTTTTTTTTCTGTTTCTTCTTTCACTCACGACATGGGCTCAACGAAGCCGATGCTAGCGACCATGCACGTCTTTCAACTACTCCTACTACTAGTGCACTACGACTGGAACACCAGGTGTGACGTTACGACTGAGCTCGTGCACGACTCCCATCAAGCTTTTGTTGCTAGGTTTCCCGTGTGGTTCATCAAGGCCACAGACTCGAACTTGCCCTCGAGGCACCGTCACACCCGCGACCGCACCACCTTGTATGCCAACGGTTGTGAAACCGCGTACGCAAAGAGGCCTCGAGACATCAAGAAAAACCCCTGACTCAACGGATATGCAATAGGTGGCAACTACCGTCTGCATTTGCTTCGACAAGAGAGCGGTGTACAAAGTGGTGGCTATGTGTATATAGGACAAGAACAGCCCATCGATGCGAGCGCTTCCGCCACTGGCTGCTCCGAAAGTCTACTAAGAACCGTGTACCTATGAACAAGTGCTCGAGAGATGCAAAGAGCGCCACAGCCAAGCGAACGAAGCCGTGTAATGACGAAAAAGCTCACAATATGCAGGTGGACATCCACACACCCTGATCAGGGTCCTCGCCTTTCTTTTTGGACGACGCTCTTACCCACACGAGGCACTGCTGGCGACAGAAGCATGGCGTGCCTCGGACCACAACTCTCTCTACATGCTGACAACTGCCGGCATAGGGCTGATCTCCATTTCTTGTCCCTGCTAGGTACCGCCAGGTCGCAGTTACGGACCGCTCCGCTAAACCTCCCATCCAAGCATACAAACGGCTACTTACCGCTGCACATCTATCGGTATGCGGCATCGCTGTAGTGTGACAAAAAAGGGATTCACGCGTCGTACTCCTCATACGCCCATCATCTTGGCAGCCAATGATATCCTCAAAAGTCATGTGTGTCGCCTGTGCGTGAATTGTGCAGGCCCACCAGCTCTCCTCGCCACGCACACACTTGACTGGATCTCACGCATCGGTATATACCTCCTAAGTACTTTAAATGTGTGCCACGATACACGTCACTCTGCCGCTCGGATGCCGGCTTTCTCCCGCTCCAGGGCTTTTTGCTTTTTCAAGCGATCCCCGCATTCCGCATAGCCAATGCCCTTGTCTGGATGCCAGACGTGACACACAGACCTCGACTTTTGCTTGCATCACTACTCCAGCTTGTATCTAGACAGTCGATCCCATGGGGCCATGCAGGGAGCTACTTTCCTCCACCAATCGACACATGCTTTGCTATTGATCATCCACTCTCGCGTCAAAAGCACTTTTGGTGGGAGACTACTACACACATCCGATCGAGGAATGGTATGAGACTCTACCCAAGTGGCCCCCAAATATACATTCTCAACTCTCCATAAGACAAATTTGTTCTTGTCAAGGTATCGAGCTTGATGGATAGCAACTTTTCGTGAGGCGCGCATGCTAATACCGTTGCTGTTGTTAAAGTTTCGCCCAAGCTCACACGATAAACAGGGCCCAGGATACGCACAGCTTCCATCCAATAATTATCATTTCTTTTAATCGTTAGTCTGCTGTGATTTGCTGTGCCCTATCTGCAGTAGTTGTGTTCCGCCTCCTCTTCCGATAATAACGCCGAGCACCCTGGAAACCTAGTCGGTACTGCAACCGGCATATAAGGCTTGTATTCTTTCGCTATGGCGCTTGGTACCATGCACTAATCTCTCATGCCAAAATCGCGTCTTACACGGGGTTTGAAGGTTTACAGACTTGTCAATCCTGAACGGCCTCAACTGTTTCCACTATTACCCAGCTGTTATTCAAAATGGCGTACGACAGCGAAGATGCAAAACCCATGGAGTCGGTTCAAGAGGGATGTCTCAGCATTGTAGACACCCGAGACATCAAAAACTCATCCAGCATACCCGTAGACGCAGACGCGATCAAGTTGGCGGAAATGGGATACACGCAGGATATGAAGAGAAAGTATACGGTATGGTCTGTCCTCGGGGTAGGCTTTTCAATCACAAACTCTTGGTTCGCAATCTCAGCAGCCTTGATTACTGGTATCAATTCCGGAGGTCCGCTCCTCGTCATCTACGGCATCATTCTCATAGCGCTGATATCAACATGCGTTGGCATTAGCCTGAGCGAGTTGGCGAGCGCAATGCCCAATGCTGGTGGCCAGTACTTCTGGGCTGGAGCGTTGGCGCCAAAGAGATTCTCAAGACTTGCGAGCTATGTGACCGGGTGGCTAGCGTGGTGGGGAGCCATGTTTACGAGTGCATCGGTGGCGCTGGCTGTGGGGAGCGCCGTTGTGGGATGCTATCAATTGGGGCATCCAGACTTGTAAGTGACTTGTTGTTTCCCTGGCCAACATGGAGCACGTATCGTGGAGACAAAAAAAAGGGGGGTGCTGATCTTCCGGTAGCACCATCCAGACCTGGCACGTATTCCTTGCATACCAACTCGCAAACATTTTTTGCTTCTTCTTCAACTGCTACGGCAAGATACTTCCGGCAATTGGCAACACTACACTCTGGACCTCGCTCGTCTCCTTCGCCGTCATCCTCATAACCGTCCCCGCTGTCGCGCCAACGCATCAACATGCTCGATTTGTCTTTGCCACCTTCATCAACAACACCGGCTGGAAGGAAAATGGCATAGCCTTTATTGTCGGCCTCGTAAATACAAACTGGGCATTTGCTTGTCTAGACTGCGCCACTCATCTTGCAGAGGAAGTCCATTCTCCCGAGAGAATGGTACCCATTGCCATCATGGGCACCGTCGGAATCGGCTTCGTCACCAGCTGGTTCTTCTCTGTCGGAATTTTCTTCTCGATTGTTGGCGATTTCAGCGAAATTAGCGCCTCTGCTACCGGCGTGCCTATTCTGGAAATCTTCTTTCGCGCTCTGGACAACAGCAAAGCAGGTGCAATTGTACTCGAGACACTGATCGTTGTTACGGGGCTGGGATGTCTGGTCGCAAGCCATACGTGGCAGAGCCGTCTATGTTGGAGTTTTGCGCGCGATCGCGGACTCCCCGCCCACGCATGGCTGTCAAAAGTGCATCCGGAGCTTGATGTGCCGCTATACGCGCACTTGGTCAGTTGTGTCATCGTAGCCATCATGGGGTGCTTGTATCTAGCGTCTCTCACGGCATTTAACTCGTAAGCTTCCCCTCCTATCCACCTCGCGACATGCGATATAACATTGAACTGACGGATGCATTCATGGAATAGTATGATCACAGCATGTATTGTACTTCTGTACCTCAGCTACTCCGTCCCAGTCGTCTGTCTCCTTCTTCGTGGCCGCGACAACATTGTCCACGGACCATTCTGGCTGGGTCCTTTTGGACTCTTCGCAAACATAGTTTTGCTCATTTGGACCTTGATTACGCTCGTCATGTACTCGTTTCCTTATGCCAAGCCTGTTGAGCCGGGCAATATGAATTGTAAGTGCCGCATCCGCACACTCGAATATAGGATAGAGTAAAACAAGCTAACGGTGCTCAGATGTGTGTGTGGTGTATGTCATTGTTGCTATGTTTGCTGGCATGGACTGGTTGATTAGAGGGCATAAGAGTTTCAGCACCCCAGAGGAAAGGAGGACAGAGGGCCATGGAGGGAGAACTTGTTAACATAGTAAGGATATAGATACATGGAGAGGGTTTAGGGAGACCATATGTAACGGATGTTTGTGTCTAGAGATATTCTTGTGTGTTGTTGTTGAACAGTATAGTGTCGAGATTGTGTGCTCATCTTTGCTTTCCCTCAGTGCGACGGCTCACTTACTAGAGGTCATCAAAATCAGAAATCCAAACATCCATCATGCGCAAGCACAAACTACAATTGTAATGCCAGTCGAACCGTGACGATGCGTTGATGAGAGTTGCTATGGGGATGAAAGAGGAAGGGTAATAGGCTTGGCAGACTCGGGAATGCGGACGCGGACGCGGGGCGCTAGAGCCGCGTCGCGCGTTTGCATGGGGGCATTCTTCGATGCACTGACGTCTCATCATATGTACCATTTCTTTCTGTCGCAACCGACGACGCCCCCGACCCCTACATCCTCCCTAACTAAATCCGCTCTCTCACCGACGCTCCCTTGGCAACCACATTCCTCAGCTCTCTGCCTTTGCAATCTGCAGCCGCCCTGTTTTTACCTGGGCCTGAGGACTCTTGGCACTCAGGCAATTAATAGGCGTGCGTGCATCGGTTTCTGGGCGCGAGTGATAAGGGCCATCGCCAGTCATCCTTTAGGCAGATACGTGCGCGGCAGTCACGAGTACGAGGATCGGAGATACTAGGGGCACTCGATGCTGGGTTGTGGATTGGTATCTTAAAGGGACTTGTGAGAAGGGCAAACCCGTCCCGAGTGAGCGTCTTGGTGAGAGAGCATGGCGGAAATACTCGAGAAGATCAAGTAAGTTTTGGGGACGCGCTGAAGCTCGACCTTCTGCCCTCACCTGCCATGGCCTGTCATTCTACCTTGTGTGCCTTCAGCAACAGCCATGGCTGACCTGGCTTCTTATAGCGAGCTTCGAGAGCTGCCCGAAGACCAGCATCTCTTCTGCCCCCGCCTCGGCGATGACGGTTCGGTGTACTACGACGAAGACATCGCCGCTTACCCCCCGGAAACCGATCCTACCGAACTCGAAGACCGTAGGGTAAAGCTCCAAGCGGCCGAGGAACGGAAATGGACAGCGCTCAAGGCGACGGAGATACTGGCATTCGACGGGGAGGAAGCAGCACCGCATAAGGAATGGCTGATCAGCCGGCTTAACCACTTGATGCAGAGCTGCGACGTCTGCGTAAGGGTATTCCATCAATCCAGGGCAGAATGGCGGACACGTCTGCTCGACTCGTATGACGAGGAGAACATTGGCCCATTTCTAGAGGTGGTGGATAACCAGTGCTTGGAACGCATACACAAGGGCCTGGATGAGGCAACTGAGATCCTAAGCAAGGCTGAACCGAAAACGCGCTCAGTACGTCTGCTGCCGAATGAGTGCACATATGGCTTCTTCGAGGCCCTCAGCTGCGACGCCCTGATACGGAACGAGGAGCTCCTGCAGAAACACTTTGATGCCCCCTTCGACATGGTCCAAACGAAGAAACGATTAAAGGTTCAGACATACCTACCGGCCATGACACGCTTCTTATTTAGCAGGGTCGAACGGCGCCAAACTTGGGCGACTGAGTCGTGGTCTACCTTCAAGCGCAATATGTTGAAGTCTGAGTGGGATTGGGCTGTGCGAGACTACATCACAAGCGCCATGATGAAGATACAGATGTACAATCTGGACATTTCCATGGTTCCTCTCTTCTGGAGTGGCGCCCGGCTCATAGTCGCAAAAATGGATAGAGATCTCATCACGGACTCCCTGCGAGGTCTCGATGGAGACTTTTATCGCTTGATGCTGGATCACCTTTCTCTCAAGTCAGAGGGCTTCTTAGACTTGATCGCGACCATGAAGCAGCTGCTTGAAAAGTCTCCAGTCGACTACTGGGACGGTATGAATGCCGTTACCCCGTCCATTGCAACTGTGGTGGAGCAAGTGTTCAACAGTCCCGTTTTCAACCAACTGCTTTTGGCTATGGCGGAAGACAATGAGCAGAACATGAATAATCTCCATGCTGCCTTTGGCTGGATACCGCCTTTTCTTGACTCCATCAAGCTTGCAAACCTTGGACCAGCGGTTCGACCCTTTGCTCAAGCGCTTCTCGGTCGCTTTCAATCAGACCGGTACCCGCCAAAATCCCGAGAATACTGCTACAGGGAAGGTCTCAAGGTATTGGACTATGCGTTTCGCAAAATGGGAGAAGGCAGGACGATTGACAAATTTGTTGGCCAGCCTACCGTCAATAGCATGCTTGACGTGTTATCCACCTTCATACAGGCACTTGTCATAAACCTGAAGCGTTTCAAGGCTAGCAAGGAGAACCAGGGGGACATGCAGTTGGCCCTCTCGGTGATTGAGAATGCTTTCAAGCTCGAGGCACAGTCTCTGATCATTGAGAGGCAATTGATATCTGCGAAGCAGCCGTCGCCCACTGAGACACCGCCGTCTAGTCCTATTTGGAAGACGGTCTTGAAGGCGATAGGCCCCGATAGCTTGGAGCTTGCCACGCATATGCTCATCGCTGGGAGGGGTCTGATCGGTCTTGAACCATTGCAGATGAAGTCTGGCGTAGACAAGGTTCCTCCGACTGTGCGCCATTTCAATGACCGCTTTAGGTTGTTGTCTCAATCTATTACCGATGTTGTGGAAAGGATGTCAGAATTCGAGCCCAGCTTGCTACAAGCGCTGTTTGGACAACAGCCGGCGGCGAGCGCGATCGTTTCTCTGATGTTCTCGTCCACCGAGGATACCCGCAACTCTGCTATCGAGCTTTTGAAGGTCATTAGTGGAGAAGAAGAGCGCCGCGGGGCCCTGCAGCACATCTTGAGGGCTCATTATAGACATGTCGTGCGAGGCATCTCCGATTCGGTTCGGCAGGTCAGGCTCAAGAAGGCATTTGCTCCAGTGCCCAGTATGATCCGAACGTGCAACGACATTATTGATATCATCTGTAATTCACAGGACGGCATACTGCGCGGCCGGGACTACGATTCTGGAGACGCTGCGGCGACGATGAACCTGTGGGAGAACCTGTGGGATTCACTCACCATGATCTTTGCGACTACCGAAGCCTGGAGTAATTTGGGCTTTTACGACAAGCACATGATGATGGATTTCTGCAGAGACACCATGCAGTTTGCTGATGTCTTATTTGACCAATGCAGCATTTTTGCGACTGCCCTGAAGCCTCCTTCCACTGACGATGAAGAAAACACGTCAAAGACACAGCTGCTCAAAGAGCTTCTGGCACGACCGGCGAATGCCATGGAGGGCTTAGCAAGATGGTTGCGTCTCCGCGACGAGTTCTTGTCCAGTAAATCCGTCACCTTGATTAGCAAGCTCCTTGTCCGGTTACATCGAGTATCCATCGAGATCGATGCGGACACACTCTCGTACATGGAGCGCGTACTGTCAGGAGACGTGCGCGCAAAACTCAGCGACACACAGCAGGCTGAGCTGCAACAAGCTTTGGAAGAGCATCTTGGCCGCCCACTCGTCAAGGAAGAGGAGCCCGTCAAGCCCAAGCAAGTCTCCATCAGCAAATGGATGGCTCCGGGGACGACTTCGTCTTCAGCAACTGATGCCAAGGCCAAGTTGCTTGCTAGCATGACCTCTGGATCTAGCAAGTTCCAGGAGCGACGAGAGCAGATGAAGGCTGCGGAACTAAGAGCTGCACAGCAAAAGGCAGCTGACGATAAGAAGAATGCCACGCAAGCCGAGTTCAAACGCAAGAGGCAACTGGACAAGGAAAAACGCGAAAGGGAAAAGGCCGCTGCAATTGCCAAGGCCAAAGCGGCTAGGGGAGTCACTGCTGAAGCTGGTTCTGGCCTGGAAGGCTTGGGCGTCCTGGGCAAAGACCAGGCTGCAAAGGGTGAAGGCTTAATGCACTCATCTGACGAATCATCTGCAGAAGAGGGCGACATCGATGAAGATATGTTTGGTATCAAGAAGGAGAAAGTCAAGGCTGGACCCAGGACGAACATTGTCAACGAAGTCAGGATCCAGATGCCAACTAAGAAGAAGAGGGCTCAGCGATCTGCCAAGGACATGCGTGCCCGTTTGGCGCCTGATCTGAGTAGCTTGCATCGTACTATCCTCGGTTGGAACTACTTCCACGAAGGCGATTTTCCTCCAAAGTCCAGACCAGAGCTGTACTCCAAGGTTCTCAATACTTTCCGTACACCCAACGACTACCAGAACACTTTCGAGCCGCTTCTCACCCTCGAGGCATGGCAAGGCTTTGTCAAAGCTCGTGAAGAGAGCCAAGCCAGACCATATGAGATACGAATCACGTCGCGAGCTGCGGTCGACATGTTCCAAGAGATTGGCAGTACAATGACGCAAGTCGAGAACAAGGAAGTGTTCATCTCTGAAGGTGACATTATCCTCTTTTCACAGTCAAAGACACCTTCTGGCGAGGAACCAACGTGCCTTGCCAGAGTGTTCCGTGTGAAGCGGAAGCAACAGCATATTGAAGTGTCGTATCGCGTCGTGCCAGGCAATCCGCTCAATTCGGCGCTGCAGCCCAACAATACCTTGTTCGGCACCAAGCTGCAGTCCATTACTCCTCTGGAGCGTGAATATGGTGCGCTCAAGGGTCTCCAGTACTACGACTTATGTGATGAGATTATTCGAGCGAAACCTTCTCCCCTTCTCACCTACAAGGACAGCCAACTACAACCGCTCATTTCCAATTACAACGTCAACACTGCACAGGCGAAGGCTATCAAGTCGGCCATCGACAATGATGCGTTCACCTTGATTCAGGGGTAGGTCACCACATACATATGTTATCTGCAAATACTAATTGTCATCGTAGTCCTCCTGGTTCTGGAAAGACCAAGACAATTACTGCTATTGTTGGAGCGATCCTGAGCGATAGCCTTCGCAATCGCGGCACTACCATTTCTGTCCCGGGTCAGCAACGGTCTGAGGCTGCGTCGAAGAAGTTGCTCGTTTGTGCTCCGAGTAACGCAGCCGTTGATGAGCTGGTCATGCGTTTCAAGGACGGCATCAAGACGCTCGGTGGCGAATCGCGTAAAGTCAACATTGTGCGTTTGGGACGAGGTGATGCCATCAAGGCTAGTGTGCAGGACGTGACGCTTGAAGAACTTGTCAACAGGCGGTTAGGCGTTGACCCATCGGATGACAAAGACAAAGAGGCAACGCAAAAGCTTTTTGCAGACCACAAGAAGATCTCGGATCAGCTCAAGCAAGCCTACCAGCAGCGAGACACTGGCGAAGTCAAGGGTGAAGCTGCCGTCAAGCTTGACGACGACATCAATGCTTTGCGCAGGCAAAAGATAGCGCTGGGAACAAAGATTGACAACGTAAAAGATGATGAGAAGCTTGCCAGCCGTAATGCCGACCTCAACCGCCGAAGAGCACAAGAGGCGGTCCTGAACGAAGCACACATCATCTGTGCAACACTGAGTGGATCTGGTCATGAGATGTTCCAAGGGTTGAGCATCGAGTTCGAAACCGTCATTGTTGATGAAGCAGCACAGTGTGTTGAGATGAGCGCACTGATTCCTCTCAAGTACGGGTGCGCCAAGTGTATCTTGGTCGGAGATCCAAAACAGCTGCCTCCAACAGTCTTTTCCAAAGAAGCGGCGCGCTTCCAATACGAGCAAAGCTTGTTCGTTCGCATGCAGAAGAACCATCCAGACGATGTGCATTTGCTAGACACGCAGTACCGTATGCATCCGGAAATCAGTTTGTTTCCCAGCCAGACATTTTACGATGGCAGATTGTTGGACGGCGGCGATATGGCCGGGCTGCGCAAACAGCCGTGGCATCAAAGCATGGTGCTCGGCCCATATCGCTTTTTCGACGTCAAAGGTCAGCAGTCGGCTGCGCCAAAGGGCCACTCGCTTATCAACGTCGCTGAAATCAAGGTTGCAATGCAGCTGTATAAGCGACTCACCTCCGACTACCCGGACTACAACTTCAAAGGCAAAGTTGGCATCATCACACCCTACAAGAGTCAGCTGCGCGAGCTGAAGCAGAGTTTCATGCAGACATACGGCCAGAGTATTATTGAAGACATCGACTTCAACACTACGGATGCTTTCCAGGGTCGTGAAAGCGAAGTCATCATCTTTTCTTGTGTGCGAGCCTCTCCGTCAGGGGGTATTGGTTTCCTTCAGGATATCCGCCGTATGAATGTCGGTCTTACACGCGCAAAGTCATCTCTCTGGGTCCTCGGTAATTCTGACTCGCTCCAGCGAGGTCAGTTTTGGAACAAACTGATTGTAAATGCCAAAGAGCGGAACCGATTTACCGATGGCGATGTGCCCAAGATGCTGAATCAACATTCTAGCAAATTCCCGGCACCAAAGGAGGGCTACGTGCAACCTAATCGGCCTTTGCCTGAAGTTAAGTTGGAAGTCAAGTCCGAGCCTATGAGCAGATCGGCAAGCAACCAATCTGGGGGGACCTCGTCAAGCTCGGATACGAAGCCGATCAAGCAGGAGATCAAACAAGAAATCAAGCAAGAAATCAAGCACCAACACAAGCTGGTGCAACATGCGAAACGCAAACTCGACCAAGAGACCAACGGCGTAGATGGCTTGAAGCTCGAAAGCAGCGATGTTGAAATGGAAGACGTTCCGTCCGACACTGCATCCAACACTATGAATGGAGGCAGCGGTCGCTCAACACCAGCAGCAGCAGTTAGCGACGCATCGCGGAACAACTCGATGACGCCGAGTGCAGAAGCAAACAACGGGACAAACGGTGCAGCCTCGACCACCACGACCGTACCGCCACACCCAACCGACGTCATAGGTGGCATGTCCATGGCCAAACCCAAGATTCGAAGGCGTCCTCGCGAGCCCGCGAATCCTTTTATCAAAACCAAGAAGCCGCGCACCGGGTAAAACTGGGGAAAAATAACGCGATTGGAAGTTACAGCAGTGGAGCAGTATATGGGGGGAGGGCGGTTTTTCCATTTTCCTAGTACGGCGTGTGTATGTGTGTATACAAAGCAGGTGTTTTTCTTTTTTTCTTTTTTTTTCTCTTTGGCACAAAACTGCCCTTGAAGCATTTAGTTTGGCGTTGCAAAGTCGGTTCAGTCCGCATTATTATGGTTACTATCTAGCTATATGCCGATGATATGTTTGCTTTTTTCTTTCTTTTACGGGGCCGTCGCTTCCCCCTCCCCTCTCCTTCCCCTGGTACACACATACACACATGCACATGAGCCGCACCCGGTAATATAAACCGCGTGCTTTGACCGCGCATCGGCCATGAAAGCCTGCTAGCTTGAAATGATATGCCTTGTCCATGGCGCGTTTTATGTATCTGTAGCCGAAAGAGAGAAAATGAGATCTCCGACAACCGAAACGTGTACCGTAAAAACATGGATTTGCTGCTATTGTTTGCCGGGTAGCTCCCCCATGTGTATGTGTGTCTTATCTATATCTGTGCGTATAACAATCGTCTCTTTGCTCTTCTTCTCTTTGCTTTTCTCTCTCTTCAAGCTTTCGTATCCACGACAACGGGGGGGGGGGGTCGCCCCGGGGCGGGCAGTAGAGACTAGATACTGGATATTATTAATCTCCTCTTCTCTCCACTTGCCCCCCATCGGTTCTTGCTTCGGCTGGTATCTATGCAGCTTGTGCGGACGAAGGAATGAACGAACGAACGAACGAATGACTCGTGGCGAAGTGGGCTTGCGTATAACGGAATGATGGATGTGGGGGTTTGCGGTTGCGGTTGCGGTGCTTTTGTTTAACTTACTTGTATCACTTTGGTAGCATTCTTACCGACGAGGGCCATTTCACATAGTAAACCCGATTTTTTTTCCCTTCCCTGTGTGAAATCTCCATTACCTACTGGCCACATGTTTTGTGTTTATTTTTCTAGGCTACGACTCGCCCCGCATTTTTTTCTTTTTCTTCTCTGGGGTTGATGTTTCGGGCATTGCTTGTCTCTTCGTGTTCGTCTATTCTTGCCTCTCGGCTTTCTGCACGCTTTCAAAAATGATAGATAGGTCGGCAAGGCTGGTTGTGGATTTGTTTTGTTTTGGTGTGCTTTGCCCTTGGTTCTTTTTTTTTACTGGGGGCCCGGGAAGAAGCAAGAATAGGCGCGCATAGACGATGCGGGTTTTTTCTGATAACAGGTACCTTGGCCCTACGGTATGTATAGCCGAAAGCGGGACATGTTCCGGACTATCGGTACCATGCCGTTTATGCAGATCGTGTCTGGCTTTTGTTCTTCTTTCCCAATGGGTAGTGATGATGATGATGAATCGGGAAGATTAGGTAGCGTTTTATTGTTTTTTTGTTGTTTTCGCTTTCGCTTCCAAGATTGTTTCCACTTCCCCCCTTCCTTTGCCTGCTGCGGCCGGCCCCCGCCAAACCTTTCTTTTTTTCATTCATGTCGCTCAATCTCCGAGGTTTTGTTTCAAGAGGAGAAAGAGAGAAAATAAATTAAAAAACAAACAACACGTCTGAATCGTATCTGCCAAAGCCTTGTTGATAGGGTTGTCGTGCGCCGGTTTTATATGCTCTTGTGCGACAGATTGTGTCACCTCTGTTTTTGTTTCGCCATCACGAGATTGAGAAGCGGGTTCTTCTTTTTTACTCTCACGCGCGGCACGCAACGCACCACATGATATTGTCTTCGCCTTGGAAATTGGAGTCGGTCGGGTTTTAACTTTGCAGCAAAGCTTGGGCATGGATTGAGCTGCTGACCGCGCCAGAGTCTTAAACATTCCATGAAGCTCAATTGTACGCCACGGCTGCCAACCTGTCCGGCCAGTTCTTGAGAAGCGGAAACACAGCGTCTGCTGAGTTGCCGGGTTTCTCATCAGTCCTACGTTTCAGACCAGTGTTCTTGTTCCGTGGGCGCGCTGAGATACCCGCGCAAGGATAATTGAGCAGACACCGGCATTCACTTTAAGAATCTGTTCCCAGCTGGTTTGGTTTCGAGACACCATGTCCTCCACCTCCACCGAACAAATGCTAAACTCATTCCCCATGTTCGGTCACACGGGGTGGACTGCGCTCGAATACGCCAGTGCATACGACAGGATGCGTAGCAACACGAGCGCAACGTCCGGATCGCTCGAGCGCTCATCAACGGCTTCGACGCAGGACGAAAACAACACACCGCCCAGCACTGCAAGTACTCGGTCGACTGACTATGAGGCGTCGCTGCCCATGCTTGTCAAACATGATGGCAGCTTGCTGAAGAGGGGCAAAGGTACCTTTCTCAACCATACGCCTCGGAACCACGAGGTGCGGACTTCCAGGTCCAGAGATACGGAGCGGTTATTGGAGACTTCGATAGAGAATTACTCGCGTCCTAGAATGTCCGATCGCGTCGTGTCGGCGGAGGGTAATGGTGCTTTTGCAAGTCGGCACGGGTACAGCGTATCGACAAAGTCTTGCAAGGCCGACTACTACCGGATTTCCGTTCTTTCCGTGGCTCCGGTTGAGCTTGATTCGAAGGATATATCGTCTTCTTCTTCAGCAGAGGACTGTCACTCGTTGGTCAAGCCACTTCAACTCTCGACGTCTGTTCGTGTGGCCAGAGCGCCCAAGCACGATCCCCTTGCTGTCTTGTCTTTGGCATGCGAACGCAATGACTTCAGTGTTCGGAGTGTGAAATCGCCGATCAATCACTTTGAAAGCCAAAAGGTTCAGTGCCGCGAAACACCACCGAAGATTACGTCTCTAGATCCGAAGAAGGTTGCACGGTATGCGCCATTGGAGCCTCTGGTTGCCAAGCACAGACGCAAAGCCAGCCGTGAAGCCCTGAGCGAAGTGCCGCCCCAGATGGAGACTGAGCAAGCTGGGGACATGGAGATCTTTGGAGTAATGGAAGAGTACTTGGACGGCCAAGCGGGCGAAGCATGCCCGACCTCTGAGACAACGTTCCATGCCTACTCGCCTGGTCCCCGGAAACCCCTTCTTTCCGGATCGTCTGAGCCATCGCGTTCCAGGCCAATTGAGAGAAGGATTACGAGGTGGCCTGTTTTTGAGATGGAGATGCAAGGGCCAGCGCCAGCATTGCCCGAGCGAAGCCCAGAGCGTCCCAAGCATACAGGTTTCCGACTTCACGTCAAATCTTGCTCGTCTCCAGACATTCGTTACGCCACTAAAGCGCAAAAACATGCACCACACCAAAGAAACCATACCTACGATTACGGCACCGAGGTTTCTGATGCGCAATTCCAGAGACGTTTCGACTTGGGAACAGCAAGCCGGACAGGCTCCTCACAAGTAGGACGCCTAGCACCACCCATCCTCAGCCACGCCGCCCTCACCGCCAGTGCCAATCTTGGCCTGAACGATCTCAGCTTTTACCTCAAAAACACAGGGCCACCCAGTCCGGACTTCCAGCCTGCCACGTCCCACCGCCGAAAGAAGAGTCTAAAACTGTTTCGAGGAAGAGACCGCAAGAAGCAGATGGCGCCGGATGTACAGAGTGCTTCTTCTTCGCTCCAAGGAACACAGAAACAATTATCTACCATCCCGGCTTGTGCTCGCGAGATGAAAACGACGGGTGGTGCAAGACATTTAAGGATCGTGGTGCCAGGAATGGCGAGCGAATATGACATGCAAGCTAGACCAGTCGCAGCATGGCAACCTGATGTCCAACAGCGTGTCGGAGACGGAATCGAAGCAGAAAAGATACTGGATTCTGCCCCAGACTCACACAGACGTTCTGAAGTGCCCGTCCGCTCATTCACCCCTCCGCACACAGTCCGCCAGAACCAAACGGTCGCCCGTCAACCCTGGGATTTACAGCGTGAGAAACGCGAGGCGGTGCCGAGCGAAAGAAGCTACCATAGCGGGACGACCGAAGGAACGGATCTTGATGCTTTAGTTGGTGGTCCGGTGTATGCTCCGGATGTGGCTCAAGATGCTGTGATGAATGGTGATTATGGTGACGACTACGGTGAAGGGTTTGAGGAAGAGGATCCGGCTTGTACGATGGAACGGCTAAAGGAGAGGGTAGTGCTGCTGCAACGGCAAAATGTGCGGCTCATGGAGGAGCTGGGGAGGATTGTAGGGTTAGACATGGAATATGATGAGTTGGAGTGTGAAGACATATTGAGAGCGTCGGCAAGGGCTAGGTGTGCTACGGGTGAGAATTAGATGTATGGATGGTTGGATGGATAATGAACGGGTATGTGTGCAGTGACACGGCCATTAGTAACTTGCTGGAAACAGGGTAATTGCTTGGTGCCGTGTCGCTTCTATGTAGGATTAAAGACTTCTCTCTAAGAATCCTTAATGGCGTGTTGTATACTGTTAAGGCTCTAAACATAGATCGCCTTCGTGGTTGTTGCATGGAAATGGCAACATGGTCCGAGCGTTCTTCCCATCGAGGACAATGCCACTAAAGACTCACCGCCAATCTTATTAATAAGTTAACAAAGCCCCTCTTACGGGGGACGGTTACACCCTAGAGGTTAGAATTTAAAACTTAAAATCCAAACTCTAAAACACTAAGCCCCGCGCGTAGGAATAAAAGGCTAGTTAGCTAATTATAAATATAAGAGAATTATATAATAGGAGAATGTTGTTAGAGAATAAGCTACTTAGCTGTTCTCGCTATCAGGATTCTGTAATTAATTAGGTCGATCACTAGGAGCTACTTTGATATAGAGCTATCTATCTAAGACAAGATATATTATAGTCTATATAATGCCAGGTAAGCTACTATAGTAGAAGCTACTAGAAGGCTAGTACTAGAGAAATATAAATAGCTGTAGATCTAGTAGATAGCACTGTAGAGGTCAGAGCGAAGAGTGAAGAGCGAAGAGTTAGAGGAAAACACTACAGATCACTGTACTCTAGTCAATTCAATTCTCTCCTCTCCCTTAGCACATATCTTATCTCTCTCTTCTCTAGAACCTTCCTATCTGCCTCTGAGTCTATAGTAGAACAAGTAGTAACTGCTACCTCTGAGCCTACAGGGACAAGTAGCGACATCTACCTCTGAGTCTGCTATAGGACAAGCAGCCTGGCTTCCACAATCCAACACTAACTATCTAAAGGCTTCTATTGCATAATAACCTTTATATAATTTTTTATTATAGATCGCGTAGGTAGTAGCGCACGCTCTAATAGTCCTACTATATATTTAACAAGCTTAGATTCGTCGTGTAGGCTAAGTAGTTGGCGTTATTGTCTAGCAGCTTTACACGACTAAGTTTCATTCTAGTGCCTGCGCGCCAGAGTATTACGGTCAACACTAAGTTTTTCTAATACTGCGCGGTATAAATTAGGTGCTTCCACATCGTGCGAGTCGATTGCACTAGTTACTTTAGATAGGGCTGTCATAGTGGTGGAGTTATAACGCGTTGAAAAAGATGAGTTACAGGTGTTGTTGTGGTAGGGCGGCTCACTCAGTGACCATGATCACACACTGACCATCCACGGTAAGGCGCTTATTTTCCACTTTCCCCTCACATCAGGAGGCGAGCCACGCCACGCCACCAAGCTAGCTACTCTACTACAATTGATGCGCCCATCTTCAGAGTTACATTACATTCTATTGGCAACATCGTGTAGGGATACTGAATCATTCACTTACTAGCCCTAGCGCATCCGCTTCTACTCGCTAATGCTAGGCGTCTTATGTCACACTTGATCCGAGGTTTAACACTTCGCGTTCTAAATGGTTGCCTACTCTGGACACTAGGGTACGTATTTGTTATGTTTCTTGAGGCGAGAAGCTCTTGAAATTTGGAGTTAAAAGTAGCATTCACTTATCTCTACTTGTTGCCTTTGGAGGTGATGGTTTTCCATGATTTCCTTCCACTTGTGTTATCTAATTGCGGGTTAACGCATACAGTCTCTGCTTTGTTAGAAAACTTATCTCGCTGCAGAATCTAGCTAACCAAGCCTACAATAGCGCAACTCTTCCACCTTATAGTAGAAAATGGTGAGACATAGAACCGCAAGTGCTCTTCAACAGAGTTCAGACCCGGACCAAATAGTAGCTGAGAATATTCCCTGGCGTGCGTATTGCATTGGCGAACAGTGCAGCTACATGGATCATGTAGCAGAAGATGATATCAAGATGGCGAATGGATGAGGTACTATAATCTCAACCGACTCATCCGAGAATGAAAGACCAATTCCACTCTCGCACGACCTCTTCCTAGTCTCGTCTGCGCCCACCTTTGGATTTTGGTTGCCAAACTTCCTCAAGGTCTTTCTACACACACTCGACGTTCTTATAGTGGTTGCGTTTCTAGATACCTTTAAGTCTTTTGAAGTACTGCCACGTTTTTGGATCAGGATGCGTAATTACCTGATTAGGATGTATTGGGGGTCAGATCACGTAGCATCATATACTAGGGTTTCTAATATGTAAAGCAAGAATCTCACTATTACGGCCATAACAGGTAATTTTCTCATACAAATGCATGCGATCCAATCTTCCAGTTGCAGTGACTTGACGTCAGCGACTTCCACACTGCTTTTTTCCTGATCTCAGTTAGCGTGATAGTGGCGCTAGCTGAGCTCATCACCTCACAGACCTAGGTCGTGTCATCCCCCTCGTGAGGCTGCAAAGCTGCGGTGTTCCTTACTTAGATACGATTACGAATCATTCTGGAATACGCAGACGTTTGAATCCGCTAGCTGCACTATAGTAGTGTACCAAGGTAGATTTGCATTGTTGCTGTTGATGGAAAGGCTAGAGCCAGCAGTATATACTACTTAGTGTGCCAGGCTGATTTCCCCATGGTGCGTTCTCGTTTGATTCTAATGCTCACCGGCATATCTCTACTATCGCTTCTTGCTTACACTGAAATTGTTGTGACCTTGTACATATCCGAGTTTACGTCGATTTCCTCTGTAGTTACTTAGGATCCCGTATTCAATGATTCCGCGCCTTTGCTATCGACTTTGACTACATTACCCGCCTTGCTGAAAGAGCCATAACCAGCCGAACAGGTGCTGGGTTTTATTCTCTTGCTGCTAGCGAAAGTGTTCAGGTGGAAGCTACCGTCGGCGGTTTTCTTGTCTGTCACAAATTGAGCGAGGCGATTGAGAACAGAGAATTCGATCTTAAGTTTGACGCTGTATACTGCAGTTTTGTACGTTGTCTGAACTGAAAATTGACCAGAGAACTGGATGGCCAGGAGAGTGATGTCGAATATCACAACAATGATATTCACCAAGATCAGGTGCGCGAGTAGGTTCCTTAGGCGTCTCTGGTCGTGTCTGCTGCTATGGCTGCCACTTTGCCCTAGAAAGCGTACTGTTTGGAAGATGTAAATCGCCGAGATGATGCCCTCCTGAATAGAGAATACCACAAGTTGAATCTTGTCGTACAACACGAAGACGCGAACGACGCTAGGAGATCGGGTGGCTGCCGAAGTCAGCGCTAGGGCGATGACAGGACAGTGCATAACGATGGCGTCGAAGATAATCATGTACAGGACCCAGCGAATCCTCCTCTTATCCTGAACCACAAGATGAAGCCGAGAGTATAGCACAAGTGACTGCCCTGTTACCATACACGTCCAGCCGATAGCTATGATCGAGCTTGCGAGCACGTTTATAGTGATGACCTGGAAAAATTTGCCTATATATCCAATAGCATGGGGAGCGATACCCCAAGTTGCAATAATGAGGCTCCAGAAGTACATCCCCTCCCGTTTTTTGAAGGTTGCGAAGATAAGGAAGGTGAGCTCAATGACGTTGTATAGCGCAATTGTCAGGAAGGCTCCCATAGTCATGAGGGTCGGCAAGCCAACATTCACTCCACCAACGATGCCCACATCCTCCTGTCTCGCCATAATCGTAGGAACAAATGAATTGGGATTAGAAGAGTATTATAAGGAAGTATGGCATGAAAACTTAAGCCGAGAAGCGTGGTTTGGCAATGGTTGCAGTTATTTTGCTGGGAGAGCAGATGGCTACCACCTCGAACAGGCTAATATATGTCGCAGAGCTGTCCCAAGGGCATCAATCCTTGGTCTGTTCGCACGCCCGACGCTACAAATCTTATGATTCAGACGGAAACTTGCGCGACAAGCACATCGTGTTCGCTTAGGGGCTGTCAGGTCAAGCCACAAGACGTGCTCGCCAGTTGTGCACCCTGTGTCGAACCATTGCTTACCCGCACGCCATAATGGTTCTCGAGCTGGGTTTCAGCTAGAGGGGAGGCACATGCCACTACATGGCGATCATACGTGTATGTCCAACTATCGATTATCCTCAGCCTTTTCCTCCAGGTCGAGCAAGACCATTGTTATTACCTAGAGTATAGTCATTCGTAAACATTACGAGCAATAAAACTCACGTAGCGGAATTAGAAATGTTGTTGTACACCCCTCGATAGGGGCTTCGCTTCAGGTAGGTGCATGTGCTTGAGAGAACATACATTCTAGCCCCGTTTGAACAATTGGGCTTAACCCTTAATACCGCACCACTACGCACCAAAGCACAGACAGTTTTGACACACGTTGGCGTCCAGAGGGAGCCAATCGGCTTCTGACCCGCAAGTGGCGCGCTAAGATGCCGATCGGGCACTTTGGTGCTGAAGCACTGAAGCGATTGCGCAAGCGAAACCGATCAGAAAACGCCTCATGGACCAAGTTCTGGCTTCGGGTCGTGATTCGCTCAATAAGCAGGCTCTTGTGCTGCACAAGACGGACATGATTATGCGACAATACGAGATCCATTTGACGTGGAGTAGGTGTCTGTGAGGTTGATGAAGGTTAGGGAACGAGAAGACATACTCCTGACTACAGTACCGCAAAGAGTAAGTCTTTTGTGTTAGAAAACACAACGTACCTGGGTAACAGAATACCGGAGCTTACCAACTGGTTGTGTTTAATTCGCTCCGAACGGTGTAGAGTGAGTGCTGCTTCATGGTGAGCTACCTGTGCCGTGTGCCATGGGCTTGGGATACACTAAGCGTTGCGGGACATCACCCGGGCTCCGCTGCAGGCGCAATCGAGATGGATCGGAGAAGCCCGCCACTGCAGATGGATCGGAGAAGCCCATCACTGCAGACGTCGCGAGTGCAGTCTCACCGATAATCGGAGTCATCTCGCCTTCGTCCGGTAGCGTGTAGTTGCTAAGGCGTGTGATGCCTGCAGTCACTTTCAGTACTGCGCAGACGAACCTCGTGTTTGTTGGCAGGAGGTCGCGTATCCATGTAGCACACTTATGTGCGGCGCTCGCCAACCTTTCCGTCGTTAAAGGCGTCCGCTGAAAAAGCGGGTGGCTTGGACATCGCATTATCGACCTTCTTCAACTTCGCCGAGTAGACGCGTCTCCACGTTCCCGCTCCAGCTGAAAAGAAATTAGCTATACTTCTCCTTAAACAAAGTCTTCATTAGCTCGTTGTGCAATAGTCACGGTACTTCATAATGCAAAAAGTTGCAAACCCTGTCTCGTAAACCCTTGACAAGAATGCTACATGCAGATGCCGCAGGAACCTCCAAATCTCGATTTCATGTTCAAACTTCTTTTGCGCCACCTCACTTTCCGACTTGCGTACAATCGTAAAAGCTTCGGACATTGCTTTGCCTTCAACACGTTAGCGAATTCTTTCATAACTCTGATTCAACTGAACCCGATTCAATTCCCGATAATATGCTCGGAGTGGCTGCGTATGGCCTGTCCTTCGTCGTCCGGTCATGCTTCTTCCAGGTCCTTGCATCCTTATTCTTTGCAAGGAATGCTGCAGTGAGTAGACTTAAGCAGCTTTAATAACTAGTATTTCAAGAAGCTCGCGAAGAAAACGAGTTAGATGATCTGGACGAGAGTGCGAAAGTGGAGTAATTGGTGCTTGAGCAGGCATGTGCAGATGACTGATCCAAAGATCTGATGGATTGAGATTTGACTATAGCTCTTAAAACTCTTGTCGTCAGTCATGCTAGACTGAAAACGTCTTGTTCTGAGTCTTGAGTAGGAAGGTCTTAGTACTAACTCAAGACCAGCGAATGAATCTGGCATTAGCTCGAACCGTGTTTGTTTGTTTGTTTTTGGGGCATGACGTCCCTTGCTTCTGCAACCATTGTTTCTACAACCTTCCTTATTAATGGATATCTTTGCACTTTGATTTCTAAGTGCTCTTTTGTGCATAATGCATTTTCAGATGCAAACATTTCGTGGTCATTTGACTGAAATTTGGCTACATCGGAAGCTTGTTTAATGCCTATTAAGATTCGCTTTTTGTACTGACATGACTTAACAGGTCCGCAAAGGCAATTTACAATGAGCACATCGCGTAAACTTTCGCACAACAAAGAAACAAAGGCTCTCTGTTTACGCGCTCCGCAGGAACGGATTGATCCTCAACAATCTCACGTCATGTTTTGCCTTCAGGCGTGCTTGGCCAGTTGCGCACGACATACGTGTTGCTTGGTGTACTTTCTGCGGAGAAGTTTGCCACTGTAACGACCAGGTCTTGCTTGTCGGGGTTGCCGCGCACCCATGCCATGATTCTGCGGCTATGATCGAAATCCATGTATATAAAGTTTGTGTCATTAACCCCGAGCGCCTTGCTCCGCTTTCTTAATGCTACGAGTCTAGCAGTGCACTTGAAAACTCTCTCTCGCTACGGCTCATGCTTCCTTGCAAGATTGACTGGGTCAATCCGCTTTTCCTGACCAGAATTGATCTCGAGGTTATGCCGATCTATCTGGTCGTAGATCTCCTCGCCCGCCAAGATCATTGGTATACCGACTGCTTTCAATAGGCAGGTAAAAGCAAGCTTTGTGCGCTGTTTTGTTTCATAGATGTCGTTACTCTTCAAGAAGTTGTATAAGCGTTCCTTACGGTAACCGGCGACATCGTGCGAGGTGATGTAGGGTAGGGTAGGGTAGGGTTTGGTGGGGTGGCTGAATGACCGGTATAGCTGGATGAGTAGTAGCACACGTTATAACAACTGCTTATTATAAGTAATAGAAATAGATTCTGCTATGACTAATCTCTACAATTGAATATAATTAGATATAAGATGATATAACGTAGTGGATAAGCGAGTGACGCACCCCAAATTCCACCTAAAATAGCGAAAACACCACGTCAAGATCTGAACCATGCCTGCTTCTTAGATAGCTAAAACGTATATATAGTCTTTCATCATTATACTGTACTAGGTCAGAAGTTTGATCGCGCAGGGCACGTGCCAACCCCACCACCCTAATTTCCATAAAGTAGCACTTTCTTCAACACCACACAACTTCATTAATATAAGGCCTTTTGCTATTGAAATTTCGTGTAATCGAATCCGTAAGGGTGGATTATTAGAACTCTAACGCGTATACATTTTGGCCTAGGCGGAAGGTAGTTATAGAACTACTAAAATGTTACGAACCTGAAGGGAGAGGCACGGCGGTTAAGTTAAGGAATCATGGCGGCCAACCAACCCACCCATATGTGACGCGGGGGCACCGATCACGTGACCTCCTCGGTGGCGCATGCACGAGGAAAGGTCTTGGCGTGCTCCTCGTACATAAGCCACCGAGGAATGCTCCTCGTACAGCAGCCACCGAGGATTCCTCGGACTCCTCTGACCGAGGGCTACGAGCACCACAAGTATATAGCAATAGGCAATGGGCCCTTATGGCTCATTGTGTTCAACTTCAGATATTCAATCAAGCAGTTACCTTACAGCCACTCTTCAGTAACGCACTTCTGATTAGTGACTACTCGTTCACAGCACCCTGCCTCTCATCCGCGAAAACCAACCGCTTGACCTGTCTTAGCTACTTAGGTAGTTATCCCAGGATCTTATCACTTTGAACACCCTCACGATGAGCGACATTGCTATGAACACTCCAGACGCTTCCCAGACCGGAGGAACTACGTCTCGCGCCAACAAACCCGACTTATACCATGGCGAGCGTAGCAAGCTCGAAGCTTGGCTTCTCCAGGTCGACCGATACTTCCACATTGAAGGAGATCGCATCGACGACGACAACAAGGTTGTCTTGGCCACGTCATACCTTAGGGGAGACGCTGAAAAATGGGCCAACCCAATCATCCGTCGATACATGGACGATAGTATCGAGGATACCGACAACGTCGCCCTAGTCGAAGACTGGGATGCTTTCAAAACCAGGATGCGACAGAACTTCTCACCATTCAAGGAATCAGTTGTTGCCGAGCAGAAAATCCAAGAACTACGACAAACTCGATCTGCTGCGGACTACACCACTCTGTTTCAACAATACGCTACTGTTATCGACTGGGACAACAACGCACTCATGCGCATGTACAAACAAGGACTCAAACCTACCGTTCGCAAGGAACTTATGCGAAGCGGAACCCAAATCGAAACACTGGATGAACTCACGGAAGAAGCAATCAGGTTGGACAATGAGCTATATGAGCTCGCGTTGGAAGAACGCATGTTCAACAAGGGAACGCGCAACTACGGAAGTCAGAACGATCGCTCTAAGGAGAATCAACGACGTTCACGTCCAAACCACGGACGCCAGAGGACTTACCAACCCCACACGCCAGGATCCTACCGAGGATACGGTGCGGAACCTATGCACCTCGACAATATCAATCACGGTAAAGGACCTGCGAGGTCTAAGGACCAACCCGAGAAAGGCAAGAAGAAAATCACTTGCTACGGATGTGGCAAAGAAGGTCACATGGTTAGAGACTGTCGAAGCAAGAACAAGGTCAAACGACAACTCAACGTACTACGGAAAACATCCGAGTTAGACGATAACGAATCATGGAACGTTATCTACCGACCCACTGTAGAGGCACCCTCAGGGGAATTGAGCCTGCTACAAGGATTCGAAGACATTACGATTACCGTCCAAGAACACACGGACGAAGACACCGACAGCAACCCTCTAAGCGACGAGGAGTACGAAACGCCAGCAGAGGAAGAAGAATTTCCCGCGGCCACCACCAAGCATGAAAAGATGGAACGATTCAAGAAAGAACATCGACCATCCACGCCACGTCTTAAGCGACAAGACAGCGCACTACCAGAGTCACCGGAACTTATACCATCACCATTGAGGCTAGACAAGCAAGATCAGCGAGGCGATCCAGCTACAGTAGAACATCAGATCAACATCCTACGTACGGCACTGAATCGGCCTGAAGTATCATACGACTACGATGGATGCGAACCTAGCGTACTACTCGAGATGTATCAAGAACTATGGCATCTACGATCAGACATCGACTTCTACGAGATACCAGTACCACGCGACGCACCCACGTACGCACACATCACTACGAGACTCAATCGGTACAAAGAAGAACTTGCACCTAAGAAAAGTTACACCAACCAGTCACAATTGCCAACATGGGCACAGAAAGCACGACAACATTGGGAACAACACAACTTGACCAACCCGTACTGGCACGACGCGCGCAACGCAGGACACAGCAGGATATCCTGGACAGCGTGCACCACTGAGTACTGCCCAGTACATTACTCTGACAAGATGGGATCAGGATGGTTTCCACAAAAGACACAACACACGCTAAAGTGCAAATGGCATTGGTTTGAATGCAAGAACGACGCATGCCCTGCACACCTATGGGACAAGCGCGAAAAGAAACATTTTCCAGGACATGACGACCCAAGAGACATTATCGACATGCAATTGACGTACGAAGTACAGTACGGAGACAACATCGCACACGAATGCAACCAGGCACATTGGCAAACATGCCTCAGCGATGATTGTGAGAAACACAGAGTCGCGAAAGAATACTACGGATACGGCCAACAGAAGACTTTTTTAGGCCAGCGACCGGGCAACAAGGCCCCTCCAGGGAACTCAACACAGTAAACTCCCTAGGATTGATAAAGCTCACAGTGAAGCTTAACGAAACACGGATGCAGGCACTAGTGGATTCAGGATCACAGGCAAACTATGTTTCAGCGCACGCAGTCAAGAAAGCCGGACTTACGACACTGCGGAAACGACAGCCATACCCACTACATGTAGCCAACGGCGAACCTATGCCAAACGAAGATAAGATAAAACACGAGGTCAAACAAGTGACACTCAGCATCCAAGAGCATGAGGAGGAAGTAGACCTAGACGTCTTTGGACTAGCTACCCACGACATCATTTTAGGACTCCCATGGCTAAGGAAACACAACCCGCGGATCGACTGGAAGTCGAAGGTGTTTCAATTTGAGTGCTGCGGAGCAGGCGCAACCGCAAGCCAGCCTACGCATCGGCAGAGTTCGATGGTAGATGAGAGTAACATTGCCAAGCAGTGCAATACCGCAGAAAGAAAGAAAGCGTACTCGAAAGGTAGTTCCCAGTGTAGGAAGCCAAACTCAGCAGATACCGAAACTAGGCCAACGGATCACGAAGCTAGAGCACAGGAGAAAAGCGCAACTCCGGACATCCCTGAAGAATACAAGGAATTCGAACATCTATTTCAGGAAGTGGTAGACGACCAAGCGTTACCAAAGCATCAACCCTGGGACCATGAGATCGTCCTACAGGAAGGAAAGAAACCGACTTTCGGCCCAATTTATGGATTATCGGAAAAGGAACTTGCAGTACTACGAGAGTACATAGACAAGAACAAAGCCAAAGGCTACATACGACCATCGAAGTCACCAGCCGGATACCCGATCATGTTCGTACCAAAGAAGGATGGTACACAACGGCTATGTGTGGACTACAGACTACTCAACGATATTACGGTCAAGAATCGATACCCACTACCGAACATCACAGAACTTAGGGATCGATTATCTCGAGCAAAGATCTTCACAGCATTAGATCTCCGAGATGGATACCACCTTATCAGGATCAAGAAAGGTGAAGAATGGAAGACAGCGTTCAGAACACGCTATGGACA
>JPSZ01000040.1:0-33048 GCA_002161795.1 Curvularia sp. IFB-Z10
ATCAAGATCAGAAACGATGTACCAGAAGAATTACAGGACGCAGTCATCCGACAACACCACGACGACCCTGTACACGGACATCCAGGAATTGCAAGAACAATAGAACTGATTCGACGAAACTACGAATTCAGCAAAATGAAGGATAAAGTTGCTACCTTCATCGCCAAATGCGAACACTGCCAGAAGAACAAGCATGGTACTCACGCACCGTACGGAGAAATGCAAGCTCAAGAGCTTCCAGAAGCACCCTGGTTAGACATTTCTATGGACTTTGTTACAGGCTTACCAGTCTCAAGAGACCCTGCAACAAACGTTTCCTACAACGCGATACTAGTTGTAGTAGACAGGTTCACCAAACAAGCGGAATATATACCATTCAGGAAGGATTACAACGCAGTACAGCTCGCGCATGTCATCAACGACAGAATCATCAGGAATCACGGCATACCAAAGTCAATCACGAGTGACAGAGACAAGCTCTTCACATCCAACTTTTGGACCGCACTCATGGCCGCGATAGGAACGAAAAGAAAGCTATCCACAGCTTACCATCCAGAAACCGATGGACAAACAGAAAGAACAAATCGAACAATGGAAGAAAACCCACGAAGAATTACGAGAATCACTCGAGAAGGCACAACGCCAAAGCATTTCATATGTTAACCAGTAAGAACAAAATAATTGGGTACAACTACTACCAACGGCACAAATGGCCTACAACAACAAAATATTAGAATCAACAGGAAAAACACCGTTTTACGCAAATCACGGGAGACACCCAAATCTCTTTACACGAACGTTACCAAGTATGAAAACAGAAGCAGCTATTGCAACAGCTGAACAATGGAAGAAAACCCACGAAGAATTACGAGAATCACTCGAGAAGGCACAACGCCAAAGCATTTCATATGTTAACCAGAAAAGAAAAATGGCACCTCAGCTAAAGAAGGGGGATAAAGTATACCTACTCACAAAGAACCTACGAACGACACGACCAAGCAAGGGATTGGACAACATTAAAGTCGGACCATTTTTAATTTCAGAACAAAACGGACCAGTCACCTATACACTCGATCTACCACCAGACGCCAGGATACACCCAAGGTTCCACGTTAAGTTACTAGAACCAGCAGACCCAAGTACGCCATTACAGGAAACATTTCATTACGAAACAGAAGAAGAAAACGAATTCGAAGTCGAGAAAATTTTAGCGCATCGAACTTTGCGCAACCAAACAGAATACCTAGTCAAATGGTTAGGATACCCAGACAGCGAAAATACATGGGAACCAGAGACAAACCTCACAAACTGCCGCCAGCGCCTGACGCAGTACCACCGACAGAAGCCAAGTAATTCGGATCAAGAGGCTCCCAGTAATCGACGGGCAACCCCTCGAAGGCACCCCAGGTGCTAGGAGACAAGTTGATCGTCAGATCGGACTCGCCAAACTCGAGCAACTCTTCCCGCTCCAGCTCTTCGATCTCGCGACCCTCCACGGCAATCGCCTCCTCCGCACGCTTCTCCAACAAATCCATCTGAAGACGCAACCGCTGCTCCCGGGCACGATGAACCCGCAACTCCTCTAAGGCCTTTTCGTGAAGCCTTATCGCAGCATCTTGCGCCTCGCGACTCTCTTTTAAACGACTCTCCAACTTCTCTTTCTCAGCAGCAAGACGCTTGAACTCCGACTCGGTGACCCGGACGTTACAACGCTGCCCGCGACGAAGACACTCGCTACACTTTCCAGAACGAACGTGCACCTTGCACACCCGCTTATTCTTCTCACACGCCGAACACTTCTGCACCATAATTTTCCCAAAGGACTCGATGAAATCAGCAAGGTTTTGACGACGAACGGTACTAGACGACGATTGTTGTTTGGGCATGGTGAACAAGGCAGCCGATGACGCTTATGACAAGGAATCGCCCCAGTTATAGCGCGCCACGGAAAACCCCACATGACCCACAAGCACGGACCACGGACAACAGGGATAAAACCAGCGACTCGAGGACGAGCCAATAGAGGGGGAGGATGGTGTTACGATCCTGAAAGGCCTTACGCCCTCGGACCAGTAACAGTTGAAGGATGCGACCCGAGACACTGCGCCGCAGCCTTCCTTGCCAAGTCACAGTCACGTGACTTGCTCAGTGATCAGTATGTCTTGGCACTACTGAGCAACTGAGCACTCTGCATGCCAAGCTGCAAGATGCTCAGTGATCAGTACTGCTTGGCGCAACTGAGCAACTGAGCAGAGTGCATGAAGCACAAGTATATAGTCATAGGCAATGAGCCCTTACGGTTCATTGTGTTCAACTTAAGTTACGAGTTACAATAGATTGTTACGAAGAACTGTGCCTACCATACCATCGTCTCATCCGCGAAAACCAACCACCTAGAGTCTTGACACCAGAAGTCTTATATTACTTCCACTCAAGATCCCATACTCTTAACAATTTCTCTTAACTTTAATATACTATATATTCTTTATCTTCTTATATAAGGAGTAGGCCTATTTGTTGAAGTGTAGAAGCGAGGCTGCTTGTCCTACAGCAGACTCAGAGGTAGACGTTGCTACTTGTTCTACTATAGACTCAGAGGCAGATAGGAAGGTTCTAGAAAGAGAGAGAGATAAGATATGTGCTAGGGGAGAGGAGAGAATTAAATTAACTAGTCTTGATCAGATTCGCGTGACCGTTCTTCTCTGATCTATTACCTCTGACCTCTACAGTGCTATCTACTAGATCTACAGTTATTTATATTTCTCTAGTAGCAGCCTTCTAGTAGCTTCTACTATAGTAGCTTACGTGATAATATGCAGATCATAATATATCTTGTATCAGATAGATAGCTCTGTATCAGAGTAGCTCCTAGTGATCGATCAGATCGATCACAGAATCCGGGTGTGATAGCTAGAGAACAGCTAAGTAGCTTATTACCTGGATTCTGATGAGAATCCTGATAGCTAGAGAACAGCTAAGTAGCTTATTCTCTAACATTACATACTTATAACACTTATAAGGCTATATAATAACTTTAGAAATCTACTAAAACGTCTAAAAAGGCAAAAGTTAGTAGTCTTAAGGCTACTATAAAGGCTATTTATAAAAAAAGAGGCCTATTATAAGGCCTTACGATAGTAAGAAGCCTAAGGGAAGTAGTAGAGGCTTACTACCTGCGACCTTGTAGCGCGGCCCCGCAATTAGAACTCTAACTTAATTTCTATAGCTAGATATATATATTACGGCCTATTAACCTAACTACTAAAAGTTTTCGCGATTATAATTATTTAGTGTAGCTTTATAGCCTTATTTCTAAGGTAGTTCTAGTAAGGCTGCGCGCACGCGAGGTAGTAGGGCACGGTACAGCTGTGGGCCCCCAACATAGAAGGCATTTCCTTCCTCACCTCGAGTACACGTTTAACTACGCAAGCTACGTCATAGCTGCTTACTAGTTTCTCGAGTTGGACACTATGTTAAAGCCTCTTAGATTGCACTTATGCCGCGGCAGAAATATGTTTATCCCTTTACCTGTTTCTGCGACTCCTGCACCTCTAACAGGTACCGCAAGCTTACTTGTATATGCTAAGTAAGAGTTCCTATAAGTAGAAAAGCTTACTAGAGGAAAACTAGAACAAAGAGGTTATAGCGTAAGCTCACCTGAGCGTTCGGAATTACTTGTAGAAGCCTAGTAGCTACTTTTATACGTTAGAGAACAAACTGGGCTACTGCAGCGCTGAAACATCGTCTATTTGATGAGCAGATTACGGGGTGCAGCAGCGACACTACAGAACACAACGACAGCAGAACCACAGAGTGTTGGTTTCCGTGTCCATTACAAAGAACGGGAAATTTCCGCCATGCTAAGTATGTCATACACCCTCCGATAGAAAGGCCGAGCGGCGTTACAAGAACCATGCGTGGACATGGGTTCCGTGAGGTTCCGTGGCGTTGCATATTTATATGAAGGCTGCACCCTAGTACACGCTCTCATTGCTCAAGAGTTCATCCTGAATCCCACAAAACAAAAACAGGTAGAGAAGACTAACCCAATAATAAGGACGAAGAAAAGAGGGAAGAACAGCCGCAGCATGCAGATCATTATCATTGGTGCGGGCCTCGCGGGGCTCTCAACCGCACTAGCTCTCACGCACTCACTCTCACGCACTAGCTCTCGGCACCATATACTCCTTCTGGAATCTGCACCTCACCTGGCCGAAATTGGAGCCGGCATACAGCTCACGCCTGTGGCCACGCGCTTTTTTCTGCGATGCGGGCTAGGTCCAGCGCTGCTTGCCGCCTCCGCAGTGCCATCGTCATGGTACCTGAGGCGTGGAAAAGATGGCGAGGTGCTGAACCGAGTGGCAATGGATCGATTTGAGGAGTGGTACGGGGCGCCATATATGGTTGTGTACAGGGCAGACCTACATAGGATTTTGATGGAAGCGCTGATGGAGCGGCAACAGAAGGGAGCAGTGGTGGAGGTGGAGGTGAGGCTGGGGACGCGGGTGGTGAAGTATGGCGTGGAGGAAGGGTGGGTGCAGGTGCAGAGCGGGGAGAGACTTGAGGCAGATCTGGTGGTAGCATGCGATGGGATCAACAGCACCGCGAGGGGCGAGCTGACGCGGCGCCTGGGCGCTCAGGAGCAAGAGTGGGTGGTAAGTACAGGCATGGCGGCCTACCGCGTCATGGCCGACGTGGAACAGGTGCGGGCCGACGTGCTGACGAGGGACATTGTCGAGGAGCATGCTGGAAATTGCTGGTACGTCACCAAGAACAAGAGAAAACGTATCCACCAGTGACTCGCTCAGGGCCGACACTAACAAGCTCGTCATGACATACATGATCCGCGGCTCCGACAAGCTCAACTTGGTGCTCGCGCACCCAGACACAGTCGACACCAGCGCGTGGACCCAGTCCCAGTACCAAGATGAACTGGCCCGCTTCTTTGCAGATATGGAACCGCGCGTACAACGCCTAATTGCCCTGGCATCCGGCCCTATCACCAACTGGCCCGTCCATCAAGTGCGGCCTCTCCCCAGCTGGACTTCACGGGCCAAGAACTTCGTCCTCATTGGCGACGCGGCGCACGCCATGGCCTTCTACCTATCCATGGGCGTCTCACTCGCTATTGAAGACGCCTCTGCGCTCGCTGCCGCGTTAGCCCATCATGTCTCGAACCCAGACACGTTCTCACTGGCTTCAGCTGTTGCCCTGTTTGAAAACGTGCGCAAGCCGCGTGCAGAGAAGATCAGCGTGGCGAGCCAGCACGCGGGCGAGGTGTTGTTCCTGGGTCCTGGGCCAGACAGGGAGAAGCGGGATAGAGCGGCGAGGAGGGATGGGGCTGAAGGTGAGGAAGAGACGAAGGGTGATCCGCTGACCGAGTGGATGAGCTATGGGATTACGGACAAGAGAATCAGGGAGTGGTGCTATGGCTACGATGTGCAGCAGGAAGTGGAAGGCAAAGTGCAGGAGGTGGAGAGTAAGCTGTAGAAATGAGTCGGCATGGGTAAAGAACAAAGAAAGGGCAAAAAGAGAGAAGGGGAAGATCTGGTATCTTCTTAGAACTTAGACCCGTAAAGCGCATTGTGCTTGATTGTTTTTATCTCGATTCCAGTATGCATAGAAAAGAAATCGTCTCGTTGGCTTTCTGTTGTTAGCAACTCTAATTCTTTGATCCTATGTGCTGCCTACTTGATGAGCGGTCAGAGGAGGAGATACAAATTAGTATCACAATCGAGAGAATGAGATTGGTTGATACCATTTTGATTATCACTACCCCAGAAACTAATACTAATGGTTATTTAAAGCTAGCGCTTCAATTCAATGGCATCTCACTTTATTCTTCCTCATTCTGGTCGAGACTCAGGATCAGTTACTCGATGGTTTTTGTGTATGATCTTTTCCTTCATTGCACTATATCAAATTAGCATATAGGTCTAGTTTATGCATGGCTCTGTGTCTACACTCACGTTGCGTTGTGTCTCACGGCCTTCACGGATCTCCAGGAACATGAATGACCCCTATCCCCACGAATCAGTATATGCAGTTAACATGAATGCATCGAATGAATGCAGAGGACTCACAAGGATTGCACTCAGCATCCAAGACATCGATCCGATGAAGAGAAAAGCCAAGATGGCCCTCCAGCTTCCACAGCCAGCGTTGCCAATCACTCCAGCAGTTATTCAAGCGCGAGGCGCAATGGTCCAGAATCTGCCCCAGTATTATCCCCAATAGTTGCAGTACCAGTATGACGAACATGAGCCGTTAAGCTACAGGCTGTTTTAGCTAATTCGATTCAGCTTGCTAGAAGTACTTACTGCAGCGAGAAGTCCAAATGCTACAATTGAGCAAATGAAGAAGATAACATCAATTGGCCATGCGTAGAAAGAATACTTAGCAGGAACGATCAGGATGATTGATGCAAAAATTTCCAAACAGGGAATAACCTCTGTGTACACGAGGCGACTATTAGCGTCTCCATTAGGTCCATCATTGAGGTAATAGAAGAAGCGACCCAACAAGGCTACTACAATGATGGAGCTGCTGAGTTCAGATAGGCGAAGAAGGATAGAAATCACTTTAGAGGCGGTTCCCATGATGAAGGATCAATTATTCTCAAACACGTAGGTGACGTTATGATATGCAGATGATAAAATCTTCGTTGTATGAGACCGACAGTCCAAAATTATATGTGAAGGCGCCCTTACAAGGCACACTTGTGTATAGCCTAGGTAGCTAGTCATCCTGCCCAACTACAAGCGAGTAAACTGGTGGTGAGATGTCTCATGATTTTCTCATGCGCCAGCTGAATGGTAGTGCGGGGCCTGGAAGCGTCCTACATCTAGTGGTAACCAAATCTCCGATGATCTCCACATGAGCCAGCTGAAGGATAGTGCAGAGTCTGTTGTAATGGGCAGAATGCCTTTTGGATAGCTTATCTTCCAGGTTTTCTTCAAAGAGCACTTTACGCAAGCCCACATCGCACATGTCTGAAACACAATTTGCGAAGCAAAGAAATGATATTGAAAGTCGCTAAGCTTGTAGGAAACAAGGTGTTCTGGCGTAATTAACACAACACTCTGATTATCTAATATTTCCTTTTCAGGGTCTCCATGAAGCCGAGGTGTTTAAGGGCTAATATTAGTCTAGTTAGAGAACAGAGCGTGTTGTATCTTGCGACGAATTAAGCCGCCTAATCGTGATTGAATTATTTTTGTGGTTAGCAAAAGCAATAGCCTTGCTATAGTAAGACTTAAGGGCTGCTTGCCGTCTACTATCACCGCTATTGCCATTTGAAAGATATATAATATTTTGCATAGTAATGCTCCTAAGGGTGTTTTATATATCTTAAATATTCTTAGCCTACCCTTACTTATATCAAATTGTAATACTGTTTTATCCATTAATTTTAGTATAGTTTTTAAACTTACAACATTAACCTGCCCCTACTAGATTAAGATATTACTATCTACTATGGAAAGAAGCTAGGCAGACCATTCCAGTCAACTCTAATTCTTATGGGCGGAGGTTTAAACTCTTCTCGAAGATTCCCGTCCTTGCCGTGATGTAGAGTATTAGCATATCGCGCATTAGTCGCTGCAACTTCGTGATGAAAATAATACACAACAATACTCTCCTCTAATCTTTCCTTAACTAAGTTACTCGCTAAGCTTTAGCAACCCTGCTGCTATATTTGAATTCATAATGTTAGCCATGGTTGTGGGATTATCATATATTGGAGTTGAGGTCTTGTACTGCCTGGTGTGTAGTGGCTGTTGGAGTTATTTAGACTTTACGAACGGTATATGAATTCTAGAAGGAAACGTGTTCTAAAGTAACCATAAGAGATTTATTTAGCTCTTAACAACGCACATCTCCTCTAATCGCTTACTGATTCCTACAGTAGGTACATCCACGAATCTCCAGAAAACATCTGCCGCCCAAATCGTTACCACCGTCTGAACCACCCATGAAAGAACAAGACCTAATTCATAGCGGAATACTGTACCGTTTCCAGTAAATGACCAGAAGAACAACATGCTCCTATAACCAAACCAATTGATCATAGCCTGATGGACACAGTATAGCGCAAACGAGATCTTTCCTAGATATCTTGCAACAGGCGTAGTAAACATGCCTTGTAGGAAAGGTGACCAAGAAACCACGTATACTAGTATCACGGATCCCAGAGTAACAAATAGGTTAGGAAAATGTATCGATGGGCCAAAGAGACTGCTTGCGACGTAGTGGAGCGGAGCAGAGAAGGGGGCTTTCTCGCCACGGTGAGTCGGATAGGATGCAAGGAAGAGTCCAAACATTAACAAGAAACTGGATTGTATCTTTTGTGCGCGAGATTCCACAGTTCGAGAGGACGCAAAAACAGCGAAGTCTTGACGTATGAGATACAATTCCGCCAAAGTGGTCCCGGCAAGAAAGAGTGTGGCCTCAGGATGATTTTCAAACATAAAGTAAACCCCAATGGCAGTGGTAACGCTCATTCGTATGATAGGACGAACTTTTGCGAGTCCTATCAGAGCGAGAAAGCTGATGAACGAACAGCTGAGCTCTATAGGTATTGTCCAAAGTTGGACGCCATAGGGAGGATGTTGCGTCCTTCGCGCAAGCGGATCAGACCAAAACCACACCTGACCCATAAAGTCTCTGAATTGCTTCAAAAGCGAATGATGGGCGATCGGTATGCGAAGAGGTTTGCTCAGAAACGGCCAATTTTTCGTCAAAGCATACGAAAAGTCGAATGCTCCACAACATGCAATGAAAAAGGTCATTGCAAGCGTGACCAAGCAAGGTAAGTAAAGTCTGCATGGTCTCCTAAATGTCGCAGACACCATAGCATCGAGGAAAGCATTGTACGATCCGTTTCGGGCAAGCTTCAGTGGCTTCAAAGACACAGAGAATCCAGAAATAACGAAGAACAAGAAGACGCTGACGTGCCCGCTGTAGATCAACCGGATGATTGGTAACTGAGTGAACCAGTAGTCGTCAACGCCCCCAGAGTCATGAAAGCCCCGATTGGCCCGAGGATGGGTGGGCATAAAAAAATGGCAACAGTAGACTATGAAAGCCGCGTAGCCTCGCATGCCGTCGAGGAAATCTGTTGGGCGTGTCTCATCTCGAGCGGGTGTGGGACTGTGAGAAAGAAAACTCGGTAATAAATTTCGCAGAATCCGGCGATGTATGGATCGATATCGTGTCGAGACGCCAAGGGCTGAAGGAGATGGGAGACCTTTCTCGGTCTCTCCCAATGAATTTTTTTCCGTAACGTTCAGCATTGTGTGGGTGAATGGCGAGATATCGTTCCCGTTGATGTGGTATATAATCTACGTTTTCTACATTCAAAAAGGGGGTTAGGAAGCGACCACGCAAGCAGCGTATTGATTCAGGGGGCGTCGCTGATCGCGACCTCCGTGGCACAAAAAATATGGCGAGCGATGGTAATTGTGGCGTGCGTTAGCGCCGGCGGGATGAGTAAATGGTGGTGATGGTGGCGTCTCTTAGATCGTGGCGTCTCTTAGCGCGCTAGCAGGAGCTTAGAGATGGCGCTGGTCAGGAGTAGATTGCAGGAAACGCCAAGCCATAGGGTACCTAGACAGAACGAAGTTTTCAGCTCTGCTGAACAGACTGACTCGTGCCTGGAAAATCCACTTGTCTCGTGCGACAGGTTCTCGACCATCACACGGTCGCCTCCGTCTGTCTGTGAAGTATACGCATTGACCCGAGCATGGTTACCGAGTAAGCAAGAGGTGAGCCTCAGGTTCTGCAGAGTACACTACTGGGTGCACACGTGACCATCTGTGTTCTTCCTATTATTCACACTTGCATCCACACAATCAGATGACAAACAGTCACAGTATGAACTCAGCTCCTAGTGGCACACGCGAGGAAGCATGGGCCGTGGCAGCTGCCAGTAGCCCTTCTAGACCGAAGTTGCCTCATGAACAGAATATCGAAGCCTGCTTTCTACCCCTAGCATACAAATGTGATGAATAAGCTGCAGTGGTTGCTTGATCCAGTTGTCTCTAAATCACTCATCTGTCACCATGTTCACAATCCATTGTATTTTCAGCTACATAGTCTGCAACAGAATGGGAGCAGAGTGAATCAATGATCTGTCATAAACTCGGCCTAAAAGAATTGGATTTGGCAATTACAATTTTTGATTTGTAACTGAAGGATACAGAAGGAATGCAATGGTATGGAGTAGTAGAGCGTTTGCAGAAAACTGTGTATACTTGAGAGCATCTTCCAATCTCCACTACCACTGAGTCTGATGTCTACCCTCTATAGACAGCTACGCAACCAGAACAGCACCCTGTAATAGCATCGAGGACGCGCATGCTTCGAACAAGGCGTTTCGATGAAAGAAGAAAAGAAAACGGATGGAAATAGCTTCTCTACCAACCCGGTAAAACTGATCGATACGGGCAAGACACATCTTCCATCCGTCTAAGAAATCATACTCAAATGAGGATAACAAATTTAGCAGGCGCCTTAGCGGGAGCGGACACCGCCTTACGACGCTGAAGAACACCACCGCGCTTAACATAGCCAGCAGATGCGTGGCCATAACTTTCAAGAGGCTCATCGTAATCGGAAGACGGATCAGCGCCATAAGGTTTCGTGCTAGTAGCCTCTCCGGTGCTGTAGCTGGGTGCCGTGCTGTAGGCGGAAGCAGGAGTAGCCATAGGATAAGTGGAGGTCTGCTCAAAGCTGCAAGTATACGGCTGGTGAGCCGCGGTGATAGTGACTGTCTCAGCAGGGTGATGATAGACACCAGCCTCATACTTCGTAACGGAGGGATAAACAACCGTAGTATCATGTTCGTAGATGGTAGTAGAAGGCTTGACGACAGTATATCTTCCGGCTGTAGGGCATACCACAGTGGTGCTATGAACAACAGTCTTAGTCACTGCACCCTGAGTCTCGTATCCGATATACATAGCAGCGATGGTGGTTGGGTTGGTGACTTCAGTGATTTGGCCACCATATATGACGGGCTTGTTAGCTGTAGCATGGTAGGTCTGCTGTACCATGACGGTGGTAGGGGTCGCAACAGTGATGTCGTTGGCAGGCACGGTATAGACGCCAGGAGTATCGAAGGTGGTCACCAATGGCTTGGGCGCACCGTAGGTGAAGGTATGCGCATAAGTGGTCCACTTTCCACCAGAGTACTTCTTGATTGTAACCCCTTGTTCATCCTTGCTGCCTTTGAACTTTGGGTTTCCGGAATATCCAGGTATCCCATGTGGCCCGAGATGGTTGTAGGAGATCTCATGAATCTCCTCATAAAGCTCATTCCATGTCCTATTAGTGTAGGGTGCACTCGATCCTCCATAATGGCCGGTTGGGCTAGCATAGCCTTGGGGCGTAGCAATGCCAGTTTTGGTGACGGTTTTCTTCGTTTGGTACACGGTTACGTCCTGATTGGTTGCAGTGACGGTGATCTTCTTGCCATAGGCATCAGTAATCACTGTAGAGATAGCCTCGTATTGCGACCATTTGCCGTTGACATAGGTCGGGACTGGCTGGTACTGGGCTGTGGCAGTGACAGGTTCTTTGCCGTGCCCGGGAAAGACAGTGGTATAGCCGAGCCTGGATGAGGTCGTTGGAACACCATAGCCATAGTCGGCCGCGACAGCTGTCGCAAGCGAGAGAATGGAGATGGACTTCATTTTCGATAGCGATTATTAACGAATGACTGAGGTTGGGTATCGAAAGATGGAATGGAAAGCTACTCAAAGGATTTGAAAGGCTGAGTAGGGTGCAAAGCAAGTGCAGAGATTAGATGATTAAAGAGTGACTGTGGGTAAAGAGAAAGCATTCCGTCAGGGGTAGGAGAGGGTCATATTATACACTGTGAATGGACCACATCCTGCGCTGAGTCCCTGAGCTTGCTAAGCTCGGTTATCAGACCATGACAATGCATCTCGCGTTTTCTCAGTACCTGATGTTACTGACATCCGTAGCTACGAGATGATCGTAGTCTACGCCTGTGCTGAAGATTGGAGCGCCAAGATTGGAGCGCCAAGATTGGAGCGCCAAGATTGGTGGAGATGAACTCCCGAAGCGAACAGCAGAAGATCCACCAACTAGTGACAACCGGTTCATTGTCTCGTGCCACATTTCCCTTTTGAGCCGTAGCTGAATAATGGAGAGGCTATGTACTGAAAGGTACACGGACCTGAAATTGGCTTTTTATCGCTTAATCAGGGCGTCTCCATCGTGGTGGACAGAATCGTGGGATGACTGCAATCAGACACTTACTAGTAGGCAGCCTGAGACCTCCGAGGCTAATCTTTGGTGAGCAGTGCCACGGCGCCATTGGTCGGCTTTAGAGAGGCATTCATCTGGAAAGGTCGATTCGGACCCGCTCAGGGGAGGGAGCGCTGCTTCCTCTGCCGTTTACGTGCTCAAACTGTATCTGCCGACCGTTAGGTTACCATCTAAGTAACTGCAGATTGTGACTGTCAAGTTGCAGACAAGTAAGGAGATGAATTATTGCATTCTTTTTGACCTGGTGACAAATGAAAAAGGAGTCTGCGAATTACGTTTCGTAGCTGGAGACATCCGGCAATATGCCATTGAAAAATGTGCTCATCACTGTTCTCAGATGCTCCAACTCCTCCTCGTTGGAAGTGACAACATCATCGTTCAAACAGATTTGACCAGCCTTCTTGTTATGTTGAAGGTATGGCCTTAGCAGAACGTGCTCAGCTTGCTCCGCATCTGTGATCATATAGAACATGGCATCTGGATTGACAATGGTGTACTGGAATTTAATCAGTGCCTTGATCACCGTTTCCCGCTGCTTAGCCTTCTGAACAGGGTGAGGTAGAAGTGGGCCCAGTCCGGCTCGTTGCCGGTTCAAGACCAGTTTGATCAAGCAATCGCCACAGCGTGGCGATTCACGTGTGACCCGATCAAAAATTGTTGCGGTAGCAAATACGGGACTACGTGCTTCAGCATCACTAGATGATACAGAAAACCCCGGTGCCAAGCAGTCTTCCATATCGAACGCATCGCAGTCCAAGTCCTTGGCCATAATCGGTCCGTCCAGAGACGTCCAGAGGATATCGTGGTTCACAACTGGGGGCTTAAGTCCAGCTTGCTCAAGATATTCCCTAACGTGGTAAAACATACGCCGTCGAAATATCTCTGGAGTTTCATTACTCAAGCCTTCTGCCAGATCATTTATGATATTTTGGCGTTCGTTCCAGTCCAAATAGCCATCATTGTTACTGTCGCTTCGCATCATGATGTAGCTCCAAAGAAGGGCCTCTCGGTGCCTCTCCATGGTGTAATGGAAGATGATATACCACGAGTAGAGCTGGAAGCCAGTCTCACCTCGGAACCGCTGATATGCACTCCTCAAAGCTGGTCTGGGAAAGCTAGTGATTGCCTCTCTAGCAATGCTCCGAGAGAGAGAGTGCCCGAAGTGCACTTGACCCTTGCGCTTGCGGGCACCAAATCGTCGGTTCAGAAGCCAGGACGAGTAAATTAAGAAAGGCTTCTCTCCAAAGCGTTCGGCGTCTTTCTCAGTAGGAGGCTGCAATGTGTTGTATGCATTGGTCTTGAAACCAAGAGTAGGGCCGAATAATGGCGAATATATATCGGACGCTGAATGGGGCTTGCCCAAAATCATGTCGTCAGAGAGGGCAAACAGCTATGTGGTATTAACACGGTGCCAAATACTAGGACGAGCAATATTGAAGACTCACTCTATCCACTTCAGACTTGGTGTTGTAAAGTTGGTTCTCGATAGTGAGAGAATCAAAACTCGGTAAACATTTGCGTTCTTCGGGTCCAAAAAACTCCTCCTGACTGAGGACCTGAACATTTTCCATGTCAGACCTTAGCCAGTTGGGCCGTTGCTTACCGTACGTAGTTGGCGATGTATCATCCGTGTTAGTATTCTTGAAAGCGTTAACCAGAATCTGGATTCGGTTCGTGAAATGACCCGCGTATTTCTCGACGCTGCGCATGGAGTAACGGAGCTCGTCCCACTCGCGATATCTGTTGGAGCCGTGCGATTTAATCCAGACTCCATCCGCATCGTTTAGTGAAGAGTTTAGTTCATAAGGCTTCATGGTCTCGGCCAACTCGCGCTGTGATCCGTTCACCCCTGCAAATATGATTAACTAATGAGGCGTTTCCTTTGTTGTAGCAATGCTCACAAGTGTACACAAAATCGATCCTGGGCTCGTCAAGCTTTGGGCCTGAGTAACGCGCCTTGGAAATCCATTCATCCTCCCAACCTTCGAGAACCACATCCTTCACAGAGACTTCGAATGGAACATGGATGAGGTCTGGGAGCCCCTCAGCCTTTTCTTTAAGTTCCTGACATTGATCCCAGCTAGGAAAGTCGTAACGCTCTGACCACGGTGTCTGCGTTTTCAGTGGTTCAATGGGTGGCTGGTTCGTCTTGAAATTGCGAATCCGAGATAGATCATCGGCATCGTCTTTGCCCTTTGTTTCCATTATCGGAATTTGAGCGTTTTTGTTGGATGTGATATCTCCAGAATCGACTACGGCAGCATCCCCATCATCAGGGTGAATTAATTTTGAATCATGCTCTACACCGCCTTCGTTGTGATGCTCTTCGATTTTCTCAATACCGTCTAGATCTTGATATTCCGTGTCATCGTCAGTGCTCAGGGTAGAGCGGCCTTCCGCTGCGGATCCGGCATTGGAGTTGTGAATGTCATGAGCGCCAGTATCGGGGCGGGGCGAAAGAACAGGGTGAGGCACTTCGGCATTCCAGATTCGCTCTGGTTTGAAGTGCGGATGACGGACGTTTATCTGCACAGCGAGAGGCGACTCTTCTTCGATTATCGACTCCACAGTTTCCGGTAATGTGCTTGAAGTGAGAGGCTTCGACACGACTTCGGGAGTCGCCAGTTTCCTCCAAGTGACCGTGCTAGAATGCCAGAGACAAAAGACAATGACAATGACCAAGGCCCAGATGTATCGGCGGGAAGAACGGCGTGACCTGTACAGAACATTGCTCCGGCCAATCATGGCGCGCTAAATGGCTAAAAAGAGTAATTTAAGGTGGTAATCATAGAGAGGTTGATGGAATATAAAAAGTGCGCAAAAGATTAGACCAGCACAAACTGCGATGCCATTCGGCGTCTGCTTGAGGGGAAATGTGGTAATGTGTCGTGTGCTCGTCGAATTGTTTATTTACTATGTGACGTGGGGCTGTCGCAATAGCCAGCAATCGCCTGCACCCCTGAATCACAGTGTATCTAGAAGCGAAGAATCTATTTTTTGTTGTTCGTCCCTCTAGGTCAAGCGCATCTCCCGTTCAGCTCTCTATCATGGACTAGGATCCGAGACCGATGTGCTGTGGTGCTAGTGTGATGCTAGTGTGTCAAGGGTAGCCCATACTAATTTCCACAGGGGTACATCGTGAACTATCAATCGCCCCTGCGCTAGCCCTCTCGGCCTTGTCGAGACGACCACCCCACCACGTACATGGGTGCCTGTGAATCTCCACAGGCCTTCGCCTAGGCATGTACATATCAGTACTCAAGCAGGGTACGCTTGAAGCTCCGTAGTCTAGGCCATGCTAAGACGGCCTGTTTGTCAGTGCGCAAGGTAGTAAGCTGTTCGGTACCCGCTTAAACGTTGCCACCCTTATAACGCCTTCTTTCAACATTTGTTTTTAGACTCGCGGAAAGTCCGCGGAGACGGGTGCGCTTGCATCCCGCGGAGCCTGTCGGGATTTGTTCCACGGTACATTCAGCAAATAGCGTCTTTGGACATTTTGGAGGGCATTATCAGTATCCTTAGTTGTCACATTATCTCCTCCTTTAGTACTATTCTTTTTTTTTGTCTTTATTACTCTGGCCGTGGCCTGAACCGTCATCTATACAGGATGTCTGGGTTAGTCTCTACTGTTCGAAGGCGACAACACATGCCAATCCTCACGAGATTTTCAAGATATGCGCTGGTAGTACTCATCGTACTTCTGACAGTAGCGCTATGGAGGCGATCAGAACTCTCGCCAACAATATCAGAATACCTATCCCACAACGAGGACGGTATCAAAATGCAAGGAGCACTGCTTCATTCCGATCATCACAAGGGTGCAGACTACAGAGAAGGTGAAAGCCATGGATCGCCACAACTTTCCTCCGGTCTAGATTCCAAAGATGGATCCAGCTCATCCAAGTTGCTCTCAGCGCCTCAATCCTCCGTCTCACCCTCATTCCCTAGATTCGGTAAAATCACTGCAACATTTGGAGAGCCTGATCCCCCATATGAAACCGCTATAGCGTCACACAAGCTCCACAACGAAATCCATGGTTACCCGCATTTCATCCTTCGCGAGCAAATGCTCCGGGGTCTATGGTCCAAGCACGCTTATATCTTAACTATCATCGGAAACGAACTTGCAAAGCCAAAAAATGAGCGACTAGCTTGGGTCTTATGGCATGACCGCGACACAGTGCTGATGAACCCGCAACTTCCTTTGGATATCTTTGTTCCTCCTTCACCAACGTTCGATCACATCCATATGCTTGTTACGAATGATAAGAATGGCCTAAATAACGGGGTATTCCTATGCCGGGTATCGAGTGCGAGTTTTAAGTTCTTTGCAAGTGCATTGAGTATCAGAGAGTACCAGCCTGAGATAAAGCTGAAATATACTGAGCAGTCAGGGATGGAAGAGGTCATTAATCGTGTACGTTGATAATATCTCAATCCATCCCCTTTACCTGCACTGATGAAATTATAGGATAATTGGAATGCTACCGTAGCATACGTCCCTCAGCGCTGGTTCAACGGCTTCCCACCCACCGAGAAGGCTCTAGCAACTGGCAAGCCATCTATATCCCGTCCAGGATCGCTATTAATTCACTTCGCCTCTAATCGTGATGGGAAGAGGCCAGAACGAATGGCTCATTGGAGCGCGATTGCAAAGAGGAGGACACCAGTATGGGACAAGCCTATTAAAGATACAGGCTACATGATAGAAATCGCAGAATATTGGGATAGATTGGGGAAGGGCGAGAGTCAGCAGAGTATTATTGAGGACATTGAGTGTCGCATCTGGGATTGATGAAGAACAAAGTTTATCTGCGATACCATTTTTGTGCTACGGCACTTCTTGCTTTGACTCGTTGTCTGAGAGTGGTATGCAAAATCTGCAACCTTTTGACAGGAGAGGATTAGTACGCTCAAGATCCAAGTGAGTGACGATGAAGTATTGGAATCGCCTTTTGGATGAGTGTACACTCAGGGAGTATTTACGTATCAAGTAACGTGTTTGATGTTGTTTGCCTAGTGTACTTCTAGAATGTTGCATCTTCAGGAATTCGTGAGACTCATCCAAAACTCCACCCAAGTTATCATGCTTGAAGTACACTTAGCTTATTACATCTATGCCCCAGAACTCCCACACGGGTTCCCTCAACCTCATTATTACTCTGATATCTTTTTGTGGTTGCTTGCCTTTCTGTGTCTCCCATTCAGGTCACCGATCGTGCTGCAAACTCTTCCGACTGCACAGTCACCACCTCTCCCACCGGGAATTCGAATGTGCTTACATCTATCTCTGCCATCATATCTTGAGCAGGGTCGACGGCCTGAAACTTGGTCTCCTGCCTCAACAACCCTCTCAAATTCAAACTCACTGGAAACACCGTGAACCTACTCTCCCCTTTCTTTCGCATAAGCTTGGCTTGCTGTCCACTGAAACTAGACTTCCCCTTACTATCCTCAACTTTACGATCAGAGTCCCTATCCAAAGCTCCAATACCACGATACAGCCCGAATATCGTAGGGTATGCCCCCAAGCAGAAAGGCTCGGGCCAGTAATCATCGCGTCGGCAGAGTTCTGGTATCCCGACATCAATCGGCCGGGCATTTGGTAGCATCGACTGGTCATACAACAGCCTCGCCGCTCCACGCAGGGATAATGCGTAGGCACCCGCGCCAGTCAGCTTATTGACCTCCATGATGATTCGTGTGTGCTTTCCCTTTAACTTTTCCGCGCTCAGATCCGGTTTACGACTAATGGTACGCCGTGGTTCTGATATCACTGTTGGATCATTATGAGTAACGTAGTACTTCCCCAACTTATGTGGCTTATTATTCACTCCAAGATGACCGAGGGTGAACAAATTCCATGAGTCTCCGTAAGGGGAGTGTAGAGGCAAGGTGCTATCCTGAATGGCCCGAACGCCGCGGGCGAAGGAGAGCATCTGTGATTTCAGCAGTACGTCCCAGTCCGCATCATCTTCGATGATAAGTGCCGATTGAACTTGATTATGCACCATTCTAGAGATCGTGAGAAACGTGTACGTAAGATAGGGACCTATACATACTTTTGGTAGACGTTGAGATGTGCGCGCCAACAACCGTATGCACCAAGGCCTTCTTCACCTCTCCAGAACTGTATAGAGTTAGATATTGAACCAGAGATTTGTCACAAAGTCTTCGTACAGCTGGAAATGCTTTTGGGTGCATTGTTGATGCATTCACACCATCCACAAACTCAATCTCAAGATTCGATACTAAAGCCATAAGAGCAAGATAATCCCGTTTATCTGGGCGATGTGCCATGGAAATTGCATAAATCTTCTGAAACTACGCTTGATGTTAGGATGAGTCGCGACAGCTTGCGCACATGTTACTCACACCTAGAGTTCTGTTTTGAGTATCCCAGATGGGATCATCCGCTGGCTCAACCCTGACTACCCTCAACTGACCATTGTTGATACCTAACGGTGGCGCTCCCAAGCTACCAAATCCCATGTGCTTCGAGCTTACTACTGTGTGCTCGAACACTCTCGATTCATTATGAAAAGAAATAAACAAAACGATTGAAGCAAGGAGCATGAAAGACACTCCAGCTAGGTGCAATATCGACCTAGGAAAGTGCATCTTGAATAGAGTGAATCTCGAACGAAAATGATTGGTATAGTCTTCTGGTTTAGTCCATAGAAAGGGCACACCATACGGATTTCTAAGTCGGCTTAATGACAACAACGAGGCACTATGTGCAGGCTTGCTCCACCGAACCCTTACCCATGCTTGAAGTATTGGTGGCTTGTTGTCGCAGGCCAATCGCAGTCAGGGGCATGGGCTTTACTAGTCATGCGTTAGCGTCAGGGGTTCTGCACATCAATCCGTCGGCGCATGCGGGAAGGACACATCTAGACCATACCGACAAACTGTAATTTGGCGTAGTCGGTTATGTTCCATGGAAAAATCGAAGGGTCGATCGAGTGGCGCAATTGCATTTCTTTAAATGCCCGCTAATATGTTTCGAGTGCATCGGCACTGTGTTGGAGTGAAATGACTATTTTTACAACACCAGTAATCAGACTGTGCAGTATGGATGCTGACTACTTTCCGGTAGCGTTTCCGGGGGCGTGTTTCTGGTGGAGGAAGGTGGGGTCGCGTCCGGTGTCGTGATAATTCGTAGACGTTGGATGATTTGGGCCGTCTCAAAAGAAGCAGGGAGAATTTGGCTCATCAGATGAGGCTAGCTGGACGGGCAGGTGTCATTCTGGCCTGCCTATGCTGCTCAGCGGTCAGCTGGGCCGCGGCCTAGCTAAACGTCGATTGACTCAGAGAGAGCACCAATGTCGCTCTGCAGCTGCCGGAGAGCTGCGCTGTTATCGGAACAAAAGGGAAAGCCGTTGTTCGCTGTCAAAGGGTTGTCTCTTTACGAGCTAAGAAGACTCGATAGGTAAACGCTAAGCTGAGACAAGCGTAATAGGGTCTGATCAAGATGGCCTTGCTCTCGTGCGCTGCCGATGTCCTCGTTGTATCTATCTTGCATTGCCGCGTCGACTGGGAGAGGCGCTTGATGCATGGTACGACTCTGATGTTGTCGTCACAGTTCTTGCCGTTGTTGCCGTTTCTGGAGACTGTATTCTGTATTGTCGAAAAACTTGTTGTTGTTATGTTGTTGGCTCGACTGTCCAGTGTGCGGCCTTCAGCAATTGGAAAGGTTGGTTAGGGAGGCGGAAGAGGGTCGAAGGTCATGTCAATATCTGCAACAATGCCAGCGATAATAGTGTCGCGCTCTTCACTTTGCATGAACTGAGTCCAGAAATCAGGAGATGCGCTGTCCGAAATCGTCATGGGAACACTGTCGCCCATGGTTTCTGTTCCACTTGTGGTGTATGGCATTTTATGTTGCTTTGTCACTGCGAGTTGGCGAGCAGGCATCGGAGCCCACTCGATGCTATCGTAGTCTGTCTTGGGCGGCCTACTGTCCGAACAGTATGTAAAGTGCCGGCCCTTGGAGAGACTCAAACTACAGGTAGTACATCCGGCGCCACTGCGAAGGCACCTTTTGCAGGCATCTATGTCGCTATTGTCCGCAGCGTAGATTTGGCTCGTGGCAACGATCACAAGAAAAGAGAGAGACTGGCCAGTACTTAGGGCCCGTGCTTCGCCCCAGTCCCTTGTCTCTGGAAAATATGACGATAAGGCTGGATCCCCGCTAGCGGAAGATCTTCTTGCGACTGTGCTTATCGTGATGTTGAAACGCAAGGGTAAGCAATCCTGTCCAGGTGTCAAGTCGCGGACACGAAGTCATTGCGATTGGGGTATGCTAGGATGTCACCGACGACATTGCAACATCACCTCCTCCTGCAAGCAACTCAAGCCATTCGTGTATACTCACATTAAGTTGTTGGTGGAGTGGCATTCTCTCGCTAGAACCAGCGACCTAATCGAATTTACACTTGTGGTCAGCATATAGTAATCCCTTCAGCTAGAGCTTGCGCATGTCAAAACACTTGCAGGCGCAAGCGGGCGGGCGGGCGGAAGAGCCAACGATGAAGGGCAGGCGTTTATGTAGTTCGGTTAATCGAGCAAAGGATCTTGGTGTTCTGTAACGCGACGTCGAAAAGGAACGACTCGCGACGCATGGGGAGTAGCAGACACAAAGGCATTGCAATGCGAGTCCTCCTGTCGATAATGAGTATGTAGGCCCGCACGGGTTAAAGTGGTTGCTCGGTACCTCACTCTATTACATGAACGTTTAAAGTCTAAACGTTTAAATTTACACTAAATAGCAGAAGCTAAGCATAGACTATTAAGTGTAAATCTTTAAAACTACAGAGGAAAAATATTTACTTTTTCTAGTACGTAATACAGTACTATTAGAGGGGAGTGGACAGGAGAGGGGAGTTTTTCTCTATAGTAAAGGTAAATTTTGCGTATTTTACTAGTCGTAGCTATAGTAGAGGTAAGTTTTCTCTATAGCAAAGATAAATTTTACTTATTTCACTACTACTTACTCTAATAGAAATAGTTACTATTAATATACTTTAGTAGTAAATAACAGTAATCACTAAAAATTAAAATTAAACAAAAAAATTAAAATATTATATTTAGTAAATGTAAGCAATTTATTTAATATTATAAGAAGAATTTAAGAGAAAATAGCTATTTTCTTATTATAATAGTAGAGGTAGGTTATGTTAGAGAATAAGCTACTTAGCTATTCTCTACCTCTTAGGATCCTTATCAAAATCTAGGTGCTTAGGATTACACCTGGATTCTGTGATTAATCTAATTAATCATTAGGAGCTACTTTAATACAAGGCTATCTAGCTAAGATAAGATATATTATAATCTACATAATGCCACGTAAGCTACTATAGTAGAAGCTACTAGAAGGCTAATACTAGAGAAATATAAATAGCTATAGATCTAGCAGATAGCACTATAGAATAACGAGTAAAGAGCATAGAGCGAACAGATTACTATACTCTAATTAATTTAATTCTCTCCTCTCCTCTAGCACATATTATTATGCTAGTGCACAGGGTTACTAGGAACTCTATGCTAGACTAGGGCTAACTAAGCCTTAAGTATAAGAGCTAGGCTATTATAAAAGGCGACAAAGAGAACTACCTATAATAGAATCTTCTCTCTTATATTACTTTAGATTAGATAGCAATATAGGTTAGTCCCTACTCTTTTACACTTTACTTAACGCTAGAGTTGCCTTATAATATAGATCTGCCTTAGTAGATATTATAGTCTTGTATATCCTATATACATTTAAATTAGTAAAGCCTATCCTTAATCCCTGACGGAACAATAGCTGGTTCCGGCTATTGTTCCATTAGGGTTGCTGAATTTCCCAGCTATTGTTCTGCAGAATCATGAGGGGCATGGAACAATAGCTTGAATCATATTCAAAATAGACGCAACTTCTATCCTCAATCCCTAACGGAACAATAGCTAGTTCCGGCTATTGTTCTATTAGGGTTGCTGAATTCCCTAGCTATTGTTCTGCAGAATTATGAGGGGCATAGAATAATAGCTTGAATTATATTTAAAATAGACGCAACTTCTACCTAAAATGTAGAAAACACGCGCGCATTTAATAAGCTACTTTTTATAATAATATAATATATATAGCGTAAGTTATTAGATAAAGTATACTAGAGAGTTAGTATTCGCTAATATAGCCTATGCTAACTTAGGGTTACGCTTAGGGCTTAACCCTAAGTTAACTCTAAGGTAAGGTTAGGGTAGGGTTAAGGCTAGAAGTTAACCCTAATCCTCACTCTATTACACGAAGAAATTAAGTTAGTTTCTTTAAATTTACTACAAATTGCGGGAGCAGGGCATAGACTATTAAGTTAGTTTTTATTGAAATATGGAAGCAGAGGCTGCTTGTCCTACAGCAGACTCAGAGGTAGACGTTGCTACTTGTTCTACTATAGACTCAGAGGCAGATAGGAAGGTTCTAGAAAGAGAGAGACAAGATATGTGCTAGGGGAGAGGAGAGAATTGATTGACTAAACTGCTCTGTCTATTTCCTCTTCACTCTACCTCTGCAGTGCTATCTACTAGATCTACAGCTATTTATATTTCTCTAGTAGTATCCTTCTAGTAGCTTCTACTAGAGTAGCTTACGTGGCATTATGTAGATCGTGATATCTCTTGTCTTAGATAGATAGCTCTGTATCAGAGTAGCTCCTAGTGATTGATCAGATTAATCACAGAATCCTGATAGCGAGAACAGCTAAGTAGCTTATTCTCTAACAGTTTTTTTAAAATTTTAGAGTTAGTTTCTTTACTCTTTCTATACTTAATAATCTATATAACTTATAGTAGATATATAAGATATATATACTAATTTTATATCTAAATTTTAGAGTAATTAATATAAGTTTAGGTAAATTGCAAGTATATATAGTTTTACTAGTAATATTCCTCTTTCTTGCTTAAAACACGCTTAGGGTTTAGAGTAGTAGGGGCTATTAACCTTAAGTATAGTAAACCTTAAGAATAGCTAACCTTAAGTGTAGCTAACCCTAAGAATAGCTAACCCTAAGTAACCTTAAGCGCAGCTAACCCTGCGTAACCCTAAGTATAGCTAATCTTAAGCACGTGCTACCTTAATACTTAAAGTGTACTTTTAAAATTTAACTTCTATATAAGTTATAATATATGCTTATAAATTATAGCCTTTATATATAAGTTATAGCTTACTTATATAAATTATAGCTCTTATATAAAAATAGTAACGTTTATAGATAAATTATAGATATAGATAATAGTATATATTAGCCTATTACTCTCTACTTAACTAACTAAGTAGAATAGCTTAAGTAATAATATCTAGCGCAATAGTATAGTAGGTATAGTACTCTCTAGCGTTACTAGTAACTATAGCGTCTTACTACGCTTACTATTATTATTATTCTTGCTATCTAGAATCTTCTCTATCTTATAGCTAATTAATAGATTGTTAGACTTAATACTTAAGGCCTATTTTTAACTAATAAGCCTACTAGTAATTTTATCTAGCCTTAGCTAGCTTTTAAGCGCCTTACTTACGTCTATAAGCTTAGGTTACTCTTACTTTACTAAGTTAATAAAAATATATAGCTCTTTTATATAAAGAGTGCGTTTAATCTAACTATTTAGAATCTCTTTATATAGGATTAAGAGTAGACTACTCTAGCCTAGGCCTTATACTATAGAGTACTAGCGTATAGCCTACTTAAGGTGCGCGTAAAAGACTTTATAGTGCTTTTTTATTAGCTTTAGGTATACTAGCTTAATTAATACTATAATAGCCTTACTATAGATAAGACCTTTACTATAATAGTTACGTATATAGTTCTTACTTAATATTAGGTTATAGTGCTAAATTTACTAAATCTTCTAAGTATATACTTCTCTTAAGAGAGCTAACGCCTATTAAGAACTAATATAGACTATAGCTAAGTCTTAGTTATACGCTTTATATATACCCTAGGTAAAGCTAAACGCGCGATTAAGGCTACTACCTTAGAAAGCGCTAGCTATAAGTTCTTACTAGAGTTAAGCGTAGTACCTAAGCTATTTACTATTAACTTTTATTTAAAAGAGTATGCCCTACTCTTACTATAACTATAAGAACTACGCTATATTATATTAGAATAATAGGTTTTTAATAATATACGCCTTCTCTAAGATTATATAGGCTATATAGTAAGGTATAGTAGACGCTATATATAAAATAGTAAAATCTAAAACTATTTACTTAATTATCTAGATAATCTTTAATTTATCCTCTTACTTAATAGTATTATAAATAGTAAGTTCTTTAGCTAGAGCCTTAGGTCTTAGAAGTTATAGACTAATTTTAATACGCTTTTTCGCACGCTAGACCTCTAGTTTCTTCTTCTACTACTATTCTACTTAGTAATTATTATTAGTAGTAGTTATTATATAGTAAATAAGTTACTTATTCTTATTATTATTATCTAAGGTAGGTAAGCTAAGTATAGGCAAAGAGTTTACGCTAAGGCGGCTGCGCTTAGAAGACAAGGGCGATTTATTAATGCTAATATAGCTGCGCTTAGAGAAGGGCGTAGAGGGAGCTAGAGAGAGTTAGATTATATAAGGTGCCTTCTGCGTGAATAGTAGCACTTATCCTACTTCTTTATTAGTTAGCGTCGCTTTCTTAATAGCCGCCTTCTTAATAGGCGTCTCCTATACCACGTCCTACAACGTAGGCACCCTTCCTGCTCCTCTATTAGTTAGCGCCGCCTTCTTAATAGCTATTTTATTAAAGGGCGTCTCCTATATTACGTTCTATAATATAGGCATCCTTCTAGTAATATTTTACGCAGCACTAATAAGACTTTTCTAACTTACTACTAAGAGCGCGGTATTACCTACTATTTTGCGCAGTAGCTATATAGCAGCTAGAAAAAAGTGCGCAATAAAAAGAGGTTTACTAACGTAAGTACGCTAATTATTTAGAATAAGCTAACCTACGTAGTACGCTATAGCGGCTTTACCTATCTCTACCTAGGATAGCTATATATTATAGGTAAATAAGCCTTTATAGTCTTTATTAGGTAGTTAGTAGCTATACTTACTTACTATATACGCGTTTATAGCTTTAGAGAAACTTTACTCTCTACTATTCTACTTCTCTATAGTATTATATAGCTTAAGTAACTACGTTATATAATTATTATTTATTATATTAGAGAGTAGGATAGGGAGGTAAGAGCTAATATAGAAGAGGGCGGATAAGTATAAGCCTTAAGTACTCTTAATATACTAGACTATAAAACTCTAAGTTAGAATAATACTATAAATAGCTATAATAATATAGACGTGTTTATAGAAATCTTTAATTACTAATCTCTATTTTAGATTATTATTTACTAGACTTATACTATTACTATTTTACTTAGCTAGATTATTACGCATCTCTAAGCGCGCTATTCTTAAGTATTAGTAGTAAATTAACGTATAGTAGTAGATACCGCGCGTATATTAAATAACCTAGCGTAGATACTAGAAGCGCTATAGTTACTAGAAAAAGTAGAGCGCCCTATACTAGGGCTAGAGGTTTAGAATAATATATTTATATATTAGGTAGTAAGTTACTACTTTACTTATATTATAAAATATAGTATTAGGGCCTACTATAAGTAAGCTTATAGCTAGGTTAACTCTTATAAGTAGGGAGGTAACGTTAAGAAGAAAGCCTAGCAGCCTATTTCGCGACCTTAGGTTAAATAGCGATGTTACTAACCTCTCTTCTAGGCAGCTAGGTGGCCTGCCTACCTAGCTATTAATAGGTTAGCTAGTAAATAAAGTATAGAGGACTTATACTAGCTTATTAAAGCTAAGAAGCTGCGCCTAAAGGCTAAGTAGAACGCTATAGTAGTATAAAACATAATTTAAGAGCTATATTACTAATAACTTAATCTATAGCTTAAACTAATAAATTAGCTCTTTTACCTAGCTATATGTCAAGGGTGGATAATGGCCCCCGGGAGCATTATCCCGTAACCGTCCTTAACGCTAATTGGCTGAACGCTAGCGTTAGGGGCCATTATCCCGCGATCAGCGGGGGCATTATCCAGTGATCGCTAATTGGCTACCTTAACCCTAACCCCTAACCCTAACCCTACGCGTAGGAGATACGCAACGCGTAATACAACGCGTAACGTAACGCGATACTAATATTCTAACACGCCTTACTCTCTATTGTACTCTACTACTACTACTACTACTACTACTACTTAGCTATGCTTACTTATCTCTCTTCTTATAGAGTACTAATCTGTACTACGCATTAGTATGCTGTCTATAACCTAGACGAGCACTTTAAGCGGCATCATAGTATGCCTATAGCGCAGAGAAGAGAGCTCTTAGCTCGCTATCAAGGCTATGCACTAAGCCTGCCTATAGACGTACTAACACCACCGTCCTATAGTACGCCTCTCCCTGAGCTAGGCCAGCCATATAACGCCTTTCTCTGCTGCTACTATCTAATAGAGCAGCAGAGTAGTAGCAATAGGAGCAGTACTAGTAGGAGTAGTAGCTGTAGCTACATTAGCACAAGCCGTAGAATGATGCAGAAACACGTCAATTAGCAGCATAGTGTCCAGCTCTCTCGCTGGTCAACTGCCTCGGCTACCTCATACGCTGAGCACGCTGCCCAGCTATGGAAGCCTGTCAAGGTACAGTCCTTCTTCCAGGAGCGACGCTACGTACGCTACTTTATCGTCCAGGAGCAGCAGCAGGAGCAGCAGCAGGAGCAGCAGCAGCAGAGGCAGCAGAGGCAGCAGAGGCAACAGGGGCAGCAGGAGCAGCATAGGGGTCAGCCAAGGACAGCAGAGCAGAGAGAGACAGAGGGCTACCAGCAACGGCTAGCTAGCCTATCCTACGAATGGGATACTATCGCGCGTAGGGACAGCCAGGCCATCGAGCGTATAGCTGAAGCAGCCTCTGCCAAGGACCATACAGGCTGGTTCAAGCGGACGCGCTGGGACGAGCACCTGCAGGCCTACGAAGACTGGCGCCTTCTCTCCTACGCCGTACGCCTCCCAGGAGCAGACGAGCCGCAGCTACAGCGCGTAGTACAGCTAGTAGAAGAGCTAGTAGAGGAAGCTATACAGGGGCTTAGTACGCTGTCTATGGATACGCTATGCTGGCTACGCAGTCCAAAGCCTAAGGAGCCTGACGTACGCCCGTTTAGCCGCATGCAGAACAAGGCTAGTCAGGTGCGCGCAGCTCGACTGTGGGCACGGCTCCTCTGCTACTGTCTTCGTGTAGTAGCAGCTGAGCAGACGCCAGGTGTATCAGAGCTAGCCAGCATTGCTCATCTCTTCCCCTGGCATGGCAGGCAGAAGCTGGCAGCAGAGAGGCTCTGGAAGTACGTCTCCTCAGATAGTAGCAGCGCTACAACAGCAGCTATAGCAGGAGTAGGAGCAGTAGGAGCAGCAGGGGCAGCAGGGGTAGCAGGGGTAGCAGGGGCAGTAGGAGCAGCTACAACAGCAGCTACAACAGCAGCTAAGCAGCGTACGTATCTACTGCGCCTCTCCTACGCTCTCATCTGCCAGGAAGTCCACCAGCAGCCCTTCACTAGCGCCCTAGTCCATTTCCTAGCTGCTCTAGGTATCCACCCAGAGACTAGCCGCCTACGTACTGCTGCCGAGTTCTCCTCTATGCTTGGCTCACTAGTCTACTGCGTACGCGCGCTAGTAATAGAGGTCTCTCTCCCTGCAGGCAAGCGCGCAGAGCAAGGTGCTGCAGAGTCGCGCAGCTTTCTTGAGAAGCGCGCTTAGTGCCTAGTAGAAGGCTCCTATAGTCCTATAAGCGTTATGCTAGGCCTACTCTCCTACGCTAAGTTTATCGCCTTACGTACGCCTAGCAGTATTGCTGGCAGCATGTGGTGGTTAATAGATCGACAGATATACTACATCAAAGGCCGCCCTATAGCACTACAGCGATTCCGCGAGCTTGCGCAGGGCGTAGTCGCAGAGGCAGAACGCGTGCTGTGGGAGGAGCTACTATGGATCAGCGAGAAGGAGCATCGGCCGACGACTAGGCTAGCTGCGCTAGAAGACGACGTCTCTGTTGTACGCCGCGGCGTCTGCTACCTATCAGCCTCGCGGCTACGGCAAGGGCAAGCGTGGATACTAGATCGACTAGCTACCGTGCCTAGGGCAAGAGAGCTCTATGAACAGCGCGTGCGACTACAGGCAGAGCAGGCAGAGCAGGCAGAGCAGGCAGAGCAGCTAGAGCAGCGCGTACAGTGGAAACCGCGAGCCGTCCAGCAGTACCTCAAACAGATCGATCGTTTCCTAGAGCTACTCTGCCTTGCCATCCATATTATAGGTGGCCAGCCTGCTCGTGGGCCAGAGCTACTCTCTATACGCTGGCGTAATGGCGTACTACAGGATCGCAATCTCTACGCGATAGATAGCCAAGTTACTATTATAACTCGCTACCACAAGACGCAGTCGCAGTGGGATAGGCCAAAGGTAGTAGCGCGATTCTTGCCAGAGGCAGTAGGGCAGCTAATTACTGCCTATCTGCTCTATCTACGCCCTGTACGCGCGATGCTGCTTAGTAGCCAGGGCAAGGCAGCTACTGCGTCAGCGAGTGACTACCTATGGGCTGATAGTAGTGGCCCATGGGAGACTAATCGTCTAACGCGTATCATGACAGCAGAAACAGCAGAGAGGCTAGCATCGCGACTAACGACGGCTGAGTATCGTCACGTTGCTGTTGGGATTGGGCGTGAGGTAGTAGGGGAGCGCTTCGCAGCAGGCTACGCTAAAGAGCTAGGTGGAGATAGCAGTGAGGGCGAGGACGAGGATAGAGAAGATCCAGTAGAGCTGCAGAATGGCCGATCTACAGCTACAGGAGTAGTAGCGTACGCAGTGCAGGCAGATATCGTACAAGGGCTAAGCCCGCGATTGATTGACGTGTTTCGAACACTTAGCTTAGCGTGGCACGCGTTCCTTGGGCTCTCTTCTAAGCCAGGCAGTGTAGTAGCAGTAGAGGCAGTAGGGGCAGCAGGAGCAGTAGTGGACGAACGGAGAAAGCGGAAGCAGCCGCCAAGCAGCCCTCGCCGCTTGACACGGCCACAGCTGCAGCTCCAGCCTCAGCCTACGCCTGCGCCTGCACCTACGCAGCAGCCAGCAGCAAAGAGAGCTAGGCTGACGCAGGCGTACGAGGACCAGACGCCTACGACAGAAAAGCAGCTTACAGAGGCTGTTCGCCAGGTGCTCCATATCTCTCCTAACCAGCCAGTCACGTACAAATCTCCTGATCAGAAGCGAGCGCTAGACGCTGTCGTACAAGGCGTTAGTCCTCTTATTATTGTTCTGCCTACAGGAGGAGGCAAGACACTCCTACCTCTCGCAGCTGCTGCTCTAGATACTAGCCAGCAAGTGGATCAGCCTAGTATAACGATTCTTATCCTCCCATTTCGGGCGTTAATTGAGGATATGCTTGTACGCCTTGCACAGGCAGAGATCCAGGCTATAGAGTGGCAGCCAGGCGAGGCAGGCGAGCTACAGCGTCGTAGTCGACTAGCTAGTGTACTCCTAGTTAGTGCTGACTACGTTGGGAGCCAAGATGGCAGCTTTCTATCCTACGCAGCCTTGCTCGCTCGCCAGAGGATTCTAAGACGCGTAGTACTTGACGAGTGCCACACAGCTATTACAGCTGACTCGTGGCGGCCAAATCTCGCGCGGCTTAAGGACTTACGGCTCCTACCCTGCCAGCTAGTACTACTTACAGCTACGCTGCCTCCATCACTAGTAGGCCAGCTACAGGAGAGACTCCTTGTGCCTACAGCTACGATTATTCGAGCGAGAACTACGCAACGGCCTAGCACGCAGTACGCTGTCTACTATTGCCAGCGAGACAAGCTACTTGAGCAAGCAGTGCAGCGTGCGCGTGGGTTAATGGAGGAGGCAGAACAGGCTTGTATGCGTAATTGTACTGCTGCAGCAGCAGCAGCAGCAGCAGCAGCAGCAGGAGGAGGAGCAGCAGGAGGATTAGCAGGAGGAGCAGCAGGAGGAGTAGCAGCAGCGGCAGCTCCACTAGCTATAGGAGACAGCTGCGCCAAAGGAATCGTCTACTGCCGCAGTCGACAGCTCTGCGATCAGTTAGCAGCGGCGTTAGGCTGTAGCAGCTATCATGCAGGGGTAGCTTCTCGTGCAGCAATACTACAGCACTGGCGGTAGTCTGGCGGCTTAATCGTCTGTACGTCAGCGCTTGGCGTAGGGGTAGATATTACGTGCGTAGGCTTCACGCTGCATGTCGAACAGCCATGGAGCATGATCGACTTTATACAGGAGAGCGGGAGGGCGCGAGGGCAAGGCAAAGCAGTCGTGCTGGCAGTAGCAGAAGAAGAGCGGCCAGGGCGGCCACAGAGGCGGCTACAGCAGCGAGAGCAGGAGGCAGAGGAGGCAAAAGAGGCAGAGGAGGCAGAAGAGGCAGAGGAAGCAGAAGAAGAGAGCGCTATCTAAGAGGAGACGGATATGTCAGCGTACGAGGACGAGGAGTCAGAGCTAGCAGCAGAGATAGACAATAGGCAGGCGCTGGCTACGCTACTATCCACACGCGGCTGTCGTCGACGGGCGATTAGTCGATACATGGACGGGGTGGGGTTATCGTGTAGGCAGCTAGAAGAGGCTGTAGCTCCTGAAGCCGTTGCAGGATGCGACAACTGTAGTGTACGCGGCATAGGCAGCACGAGGCAGGCTGTGCAGCAGCTAGTAACAGGAGCAGGAGCAGTAGTAGTAGCAGCTAGGCCAGATATGAGTGGGCAGGCAGCGTGGCAGGCAGATATGCGGTTGCAGGCAGTGCAGGAGAGGGTGGTACGCACGAAGCTGAACGAGCTAGCGCAGCAGATATGCCCGTACTGCTGGGGGATACTACACGAGGTGTTTAGTGGGGAGCGCAGCGCAGAGCGGATACAGGAGGAGCAGCAGGCTGAGCATAGCGTGTGGGAGTGCCCGCGGCTAAACAGCAGCGGCGGGGTACGGCAGCAGATAGATGGGGTACGGCGATGGGTATACTACAGCAAGGAGGTAGGGACGTGCTGGAGGTGTGGTATGATACAGGAGCTCTGTGAGCAGGAGCGTGGAGGGCAGCAGCAGCAGGTATGTAGTTGGAACAATGTGGTGCTGCCTGTTCTGTGTGGGCTACTAGTAGCTGCAGAGGGTAGAAGGCAGCTAGAAGGTGATAGGGCAGATACAGTACTTGGGCAGGGTGGGTACGATGTAGGGAGGGCAGGTAGCAGAGAAGGCAGAGAGGGCAGAGAGGGCAGAGAGGGCAGGGATAAAAGGTTTGGGCAGAGGCATGTAGGCAGACGAGTACTAGGCAGAGTAGTAAGTAATGGTGTTGCAGTAGTAGTAGGGGCTATACTAGCAGAAGTAGCAGAGTAGTAGCAGAGTAGTAGCAGAGTAGTAGCAGAGTAGTAGCAGAGTAGTAGCAGAGTAGTAGCAGAGTAGTAGCAGAGTAGTAGCAGAGTAGTAGCAGAGTAGTAGCAGAGTAGTAGCAGAGTAGTAGCAGAGTAGTAGCAGAGTAGTAGCAGAGTAGTAGCAGAGTAGTAGCAGAGTAGTAGCAGAGTAGTAGCAGAGTAGTAGCAGAGTAGTAGCAGAGTAGTAGCAGAGTAGTAGCAGAGTAGTAGCAGAGTAGTAGCAGAGTAGTAGCAGAGTAGTAGCAGAGTAGTAGCAGAGTAGTAGCAGAGTAGTAGCAGAGTAGTAGCAGAGTAGTAGCAGAGTAGTAGCAGAGTAGTAGCAGAAGTAGTAGAGTAGTAGAGTAGTAAAGTAGTAGAGTAAGAGAAGTAAAAAAGTAAGAAAGAAAAAGAAATAAGAGAATAAAAAAGTTAGAGAATTAGAGAGTAGTAAAGTAAAAAAGTAAAAGAGTAAAAGAGTAAAAAAATAAAAGTAAAAAAGTAAAAAAGTAAAAGAATAAAAGAGTAGAAGAGTAAGAGAGTAAAAGAGTAAAGAATTAATAAGTTAGAGAGTTAAAGAAAGTAAAAAAGATAAAATAATAATAAATAAAAGAAAGATATAAAAAATAGAGTAGTAAGTAATAAAAATAATAGTAAAAGAAAGAGAAAAAGAATAAATAGTAATAATAAGATAGAAGAAAAAGAGAAAAAAAAAGAGTAATATTAGAAGTAATATAGTAAAAGAAATAAAGAATAAAAGAATAGATTAAAAAAAAAGTAAAAGAGAATAAAAGTAAAATAGTAAAAAAATAAAAGAGTAAAAAGATAAAAGAGTAAAAAAATAATAAAGTAAAAAAGTAGAAGAGTAAGAGAGTAGAAAGTAGAAGAGTAGAAAAGTAGAAAAGTAAGAGAGTAGAAGAGTAGAAGAGTAAAAAAGTAAAAGAGTAAAAAGGTAATAGAGTAAAGAAGAAAAAGAGAGATAAAAGAATAATAATAGAAAGAGTAAAAAATAAGAAAAAAAAAATAAAATAAAAGTAGAAGGATTTAGAGAAAAAAAAGATAGATAAAAGTAAAAATATAAGAAAGTAAAAAGGATAAAAGAAGTATAGAAAGTAAAGAATATTAAAAAAAAAGATAATAATAAGAGATAAAATAGGAAAAAAAAGAATATAGTAGATAGATATATAGATTTAGAGGAATAAAAGAAGAAGAATAGAGAGATTAGTAATAAAGAAGGATAATAATAGTAGGGTAGAAGGGAGAGGGAGAAGAAAGAAAGTAGTAGTGGAAGTGGAAGAAGTAGTAGTAGTAAGGTAGTAGGT
>JPSZ01000041.1:10504-29468 GCA_002161795.1 Curvularia sp. IFB-Z10
AGAAGCAGAACGCTTCTAGGAGTAGGGTGTTTCTAGCAACGCTCTGCTCCTAGAAACACCCTACTCCTAGAAGCGTTCTGCTTCTAGAAACACTGCTGCTATGAAGCCGCAATCTGTATTTAAATCAAATTAATCATAAAATCCTACCATGGATACTCGTTTAGTTTTGGGATCGCCTTCTGCAATAACTGCCCTTCCATATGAACTTCTCTATATCATATTTTCGTTCTTAACACGAACTGATCTTCTAAGTCAGTGCTATATCCGTCAATTTCACAATGTTGCACAAGATGTGCTTTACGAGGAGTTCTACACTGACGGTCGGCATGTCGCTATGTTTTTAAAAACGGTGCTTTCTAATAAGAAGCTGGCATATCGAGTGCGGCGTATCTATATGACAGAGGGCTACCTTTACAGAGACGTGCAATATCCGAACAGCTTTGTTTCTTTATTAACTCGAAATCTCCTACACCTTGATATAACGTCACAAGTTAAGGAAGCTTGGTCCAAACAAATCACCCATAGAAGAGCCCTGGTTACACTACTGATATCCCACCTACCAAAGTTAGAAAGACTTGAGATTACTTCAATAGACGACAATATCCGACTAACAGGCATTCCTGGATGGTTTTTGCCCCCGAAACAGCCTTTTTAGACACTAATAATGCCGAAGATCACTACATCTTTTGTAAAAGCATCCTTCTTGCGCAACGTCCGAGAGCTTAGTCTAGAAGGTCTTTCCTGCTCAGTGTGCGACTTGGCTGAGGTACTTAGCTTACCATCTCTTAGGTCGTTGCGGATGGCACCTATCACTCATTCACAACGAGATAACGGACTTATAAGATCGACGTTTCGACCAAGATCAAATGACTTATCAACATTGGCGTTGCCCAACGCGAAAATATCAAGACAAACACTCAGGAAGATCCTACATTCTTGCACTGCGCTCGTAGACTTCACCTACGGTGAGCGGTGGGATGGCAAGACTATAGACCCCTGGGTGAGCCAAGACTTTGACTTACTGATAAAGATCTTATCACCTTTTCACGATACACTAAGGACGTTAAGACTTGAAAACCAGGATCCATTTCCCTCTGAGAGCTTGCCCATACGTTCCCTATTGCAATTCAAAGTTCTGGAGCGTTTCTCGACAGGCACATTCGCAATTATTGACAACGGGAGCCAAATACAAGAAATACTTCCGGAAAGTCTAATCACATTGGAGCTCAGTGACAATTACTCGAGGCTGATAAGAGATCATGGCAACGACATCCATAGTGTGATCGGGGTATTTGCAGAAGCTAAAACAAAATTTCTACCAAATCTAAAAAAAATGTTGCTTAAGCTGGATGAGGAAGATTGGAAGAACTCCGATCTTGACCTCAATCGATGCTTGAAAAATAGGGTTGAATTTTATATTCAAATCAATGAGTTGTGTTGATAAAACTTTCTATATAGACTGTTTGTGGATAGCCACATATAGTGGTGCTCGGCAGGTCATAGAGGAAGAAATGAGGGAGAAGGTTGTTGTATTGATGGAGAGATAGCGAGCGATCATATACGAGCGAGCTGAGTAGGCAAGAAAATAGGGTTACATAAGTATGACCCTTATAGTATACTCAGTGAACAAAAGCGCCAGGTTGATATAAGATATCTAAGTGCACGGCTCATTGCTAAAGATCTTTCTGGGTGGTGGCTCCTAGAAACCTGTTGTGGGTATTAGTAAGCAATTTCCGAGTATCGATACCCTTAAATCAGCTTGGCGCATTTGCCATTTCTTTCAATAGTAATTGTTTGGCTTACTAACTTCAGTCTTGCGTTCCGTTTGGGGAGTTGGAAATAGAGTTCCGCCTATTTTACGATACAGCAGTATACAGTTTAGTGACTACAGATTAGATTAGGGTAGGTAGAAGTTGGTTTTGGAATAGAGACTAAAATAGAGACGATTTAGGAGTGATCGCACCTCTAGACAGGGGGTTTCTCACTACTGAGATGGGGACGTTAATTAGGAGCATCTTTAACACTTCTAAACCTCATACTGAGAGAACGCGTACAAAGCCCTTTGGGGGGTCTACGAACTGCCATTCATGTTCCATATGATAGCACTCTTTCTCCTCGTTTTGTTTGTACCCGTCAATAACAGTCAACACCTCTGCTCCTGGCCAAGATGTAGGTGGGGTACCTTCCATTATACTTTCAACAAGAGGTCCTACTATTCTGTTGATTTGGATTCCCCAAGGATACACATTTACAATATATGTTACAAGCGCTACTATCATCTTCTTTGTGAAATTCTTTTTGTTTCTATATGTATTGTTAGCGAGTTTCAGTACTTATGCCTAAAGTGAGTAATTTGAATCTTACATGTAAGCTTCAAGGATTAGATCGCAAGTTAAAAGAATCCCAATCCCAAGGTGAGCCGCTAGGAAGGACCACCTTTTACCTATCGTTTTATGCGTTTTCAGACTCTCTCGGCGCTGCTTACTGACTAGTCGACTGACTGGTTCGTTGTTGCAGTTATAGATGTCATTCAAGGTCAGGTCTGTTACGATGCTCGGCACATCCTTGCCCCGAGATCGTAGATTTGTCATTTTACAATTAGTCCGTATATCAAGGACCTTTTGCTCCATATAGTAGTAAAGGAAGATCCTTGCCATTCTAAGTCTGACAGGGCCCACAATAGTGTCCTCCTCAGTTATCTCAGCACAGCGGAGGCTTTTGAGCGTTTTTTCTGCTACAGAGCCAGTCACTAGGTTGCTTAGTGGAGGGCGGTACCAAAGGCCACTCTGGCTACATCGACAGCGCAAGGAATGTATAAAGCTCACGGCGTCTATTCGCAAAAAATGGTCCCCAAGCTCAATAATCTGGTTTAAATTCTGAAGACCGTGCTTAGAAGTACCTCCATACTAAGAGTCAAGCTGTTTGAAAGTTTGAAGGTATTGAGTGAGCGGAGGCGACGACGCCGACCATATGTACCTACTGTCGTGTACTGGGCTTATGTTCCATGCTGAGGATTTTTCGGAAGGTGTCACCGAGGTGTGGCGTTCTGTTGGGGGAGTTAGGCATAGAGTTTCTGGTATATCATCTAAGACATTTATCATCGCTGTATTTGAGTTACCAGCTGTAGGTAGTGCGTCTAGCATTTCCGCATCAACGCCTATATTATCACAGGAAGAGTGGCTGTATTTGCCTTGGTTGCCTTGGTGTTAATCTAGGACCTCCAAGGGTGTAGCCACGTAGGAGATGCGGACGGTCGGCCATCAACGTTGGCTGGGTACGATAGAGGCTTAGGCGGTATAACCTGTGATGTGTCGCTGTTATCTTTACCATGCCTGTCTAGCATGTCCGCATTCATGCTTGCAGTATCATGAGGAAAGTGGTCTCCTAGTGTAGTGTCAAAGGAGTTGCTATCTTTGTCCGTTTCTAGTTGGGAGCTGCTGGTGTGGAGGAAAGTGGCGGAGGGTTGAATATCAGCCATGGCTGGATGCGACAGGCGCCCAGACTGTGTAGCTTGTGTAGAGAAATTCGAAGCGCGATCAAAAGAAAGCTTGTGTGGTAGAAGCTTTGGCCAGATATATTCTAGATACTCAGGTTCCGCCCTTGCGAGTAGGCACAGAAAAGCTTTTGCAGTCGAGATAAGCTGCTAAGAGTTAGCAGAATCTTAGTTGAGCTACTCATTGTACCTCTTCTTCTCTCATTTCAGCCTGGGTCTGATCTAGAAGCGGCTCATTAGCAGCAAACTCCTGCCTCTTGTTAGAAAGGGTATTACTATTATTATTTAACTCACGAGATATATAGCGCGCATAATGTTTTCGAGTAACAATCTTCTAATTCGTGGTATGTATGAACACAAGATAATAGCACAAGACTCTTTATATAGATCAGCAAGTTTATACTAGCGTTACAATTCTATTCCTAATTTCCAATATTGTGCCGCAATGCCAAGACAGCTGGAAGCAAGCGTCATGATACAGCATAGCACCAGAAATATGTAGGGGTTTTCACGGTCTAATGTACTATCAAAACAACTAAAAGTTATTAGCACTCTATTATGCTTTGGCAGGTATATAGGGCGATTCTTAAGCTAGAATGTCATGCCTGATTGTTTGTTAACATCTGGCCTTTTGGCATCCTATCCCAGTCATTACACGGAGTCTGTTACGCACTGTCTTCTTCTTATCCTTGATTTTCAGGGTGTAAGCAAGTACTGAGGTAACGTCCGTCCCGATGTGATAAAAAATCCCAGGTGCCAAAAATGACCAATCGGATCGCAAGGATCATAGACTTCTCTACGGCCCTTGTGATCCGATTGGTCATTTTCAGCTCACGGGTTGTTTCATCACACAGGGACGGACTTTAACTAATAAATTTGTTAGGATATCTTTGCGTGCCAGAAGTGAGCGAGCAGAAACGACGCTACCTATATTGTGAAGAGATAGGTAGCAAATTGCGGGGTGTTGGGAAGAAAAATCGTCGTGAGTCGAACTAATTCTTGTCAGAGCAGGTTTATAGATGCTTTGGTGCTAACTATATACTATATGCATTTTTGCCCAGCGAATTTCATATAGCATCAGTTAATTACATACATGCTAGGCATTATATTGCAGACATTTCTGACCATCTGCAAAGGGGCATAGGGTAGTTCTGCGACCCACTTGCTTGCTACTCTTAGTACTTAGACCGATGCTAAATTCAAAGCTATATCTAGTTAGCTTCATTCTAACATGAGTCATCTCGTGAATTCATACCTATATATAAGCGTAGGTTAGAGTAAATAACAAACTTAACACAATTTGCGAAGACTTATCGCTATAATTTCGAGTATTTATTAATAGTCTGTGCCTACCTAATTTAAAGTGTCTAAACATGCCTATAGCCTGGAGACCCGAGAAGACTCTCCAAGATTTCATCAAAGAGAATAGCCATTCTCGCCAGAGAGAACAGGAGAGGTATCAAGGCAGAGTATTCAATGACAAGGGTCATGTCAGAAAGCGTTTTACCAGAAATGATCAGCATAATATACATGACATTGAGGGAAGCTTGGAAGTGCAAAGGCAGCTGCTATTAAAACTAGTAGAGCGAGAGAATGCAATGATAGAAAGACCTGAGAGCGGGAGCACATCCTCAGTCGAAAGTCTAGAGAGCTTAAAAGCAGACACAGTTCAAGCAATACAAAAGACATGGAACCAAAGCAGTAGATTTATAACCAAACGGCGGTTATCATATACGTTATAGTAGTCTTAGCGAAAGTGCATTATAGCTTTGCTATCTAATACCATTCCCTGCGTAGCGGGACGCCTTTTATCCAGACTTTCGGCAAGCGCTGTAGAGAGACAGGATATAATCAATGCACATTTTTGAAAGACGCAGTATGTAAGGGGCTGCGCTCCGTGGAGCAAGCGCTTAACTAGTATATAAGAGGTTGTAACGTGCGTCCCTCCGTGACGGACATCCCAGTGTGCCAGAAGTGACCAATCAGCTCACTTGAATCACAAACTTCTTGCAATTGGTCAGCTCCAGCACACGGGGATGTCCGTCACAGAGGGACGCGCGTTAAGAGGCAAGGTTTTCTCCTAACTAGAAAAAGACTAGCGTAACAAGCACGACACTTCAAAGTGCTCTTGCTTGTTACGCTAAGCCGAAAGAGGCTGTTTACAGAACAAGCAAGCGTTATCAGCCGACAGGAAGCGCATCCGTAAGCAAGCACGAAGGCGCGTAGGTAAATTCTAGATCGGTGTGGACAAAATGCAACTATGGTAATTAGTATAATGGCAGAGAGAACGTGGCGAGCTTACTAGAGATTGGGGAAGCGTGTGCGGATTGTGAGGAACAGAAAGACCTCCAGTAGGAACATGACTACGGAGAGGGAGATGGAAGCTATGAATGAGCTCAAAGAGACACCGCAAAGTTGGTGAGCTTTTGAGAACGATTTTCCAGACGTGTCGTCCATAGCTCTGGTCTAACGTTCCGTCCCTAGACTAGAAGTTTTCACATAGAACGAATCGATCCTGAGCGGCGAAGGTCTCTTTAATCTCTACTTCATCCTAGACACAGCCCTATCTGGTCTAGCGTAGACACCCAAGAGCTCTCTGAGAGCTCTTGGGTGTCTACGCTAGACTAGATTGATCCTTAGCGGCGAAGGCCTAGACGCAACCCTATTTGGCCTAGTGTGGAAAGCACCAGAGTTCAAAAGCCTCCTGCTTTCCACGCTAGACTAGATAGGGTTGTGTCTCGGACAAAGTGGTGGTCACCAGCCAAGAAGCAAGCGCATCTGGTACGGACCGCACTAGCCCGGCGGAAGACAGGCTATAGTTTTTGTACCGGCAACTCTATGTGTTGTACTATGTTTCATTTGTACTTAGTATGTTTAACTGCAGAACTCTAGTTACTAACTCTGCCTAAACATTTGCATAAGTTAGCACGTGCTGCCTTTTTAGCGTACTGATTCGTTCGGCAAAGCGTTGGCTGTTCGCCAAACCTGCGCACTCGGGCAAAGCTGCAAAATTGCGGCTGAAACCGAGTAGGTATCCATCCATCCAGATGTCATACTGGTACCAGCAGATGCCCGTGCACCGTATCCGTTTCGCTTTTCCCAACGTTCCCTATAATCTCAGATCTATAGTACTATACATACATACAGTACTGTGCTGCAGCTCAAGTTACAGAAGCTACGATCATTGTACGGTTCTATTGCGAGTGGAGCCATCCCGAGTGGTCACCCCAAGTGGTCATCCTGAGTAATTAGTAACGAAATGAGTCTAAGTTACATCGAAAGGAGTCCATGTCATGGCCACTCTATATTTGGCCTACCAAAGTGAACATGCGATTGCAAGACCAGTCGATTCATAACGATGAAAACCGTGCGAAAATGATACTAAGGCAAGGAGTCCCAGGATCATCACGACTCATGCATATACACCTTCGTCATTGCAGTTCCTTCATCCGTCTGCATGTCACTTCAAACGTACAAAGCGAAATAATCGTCGAACATCAAGATCTACGACGTTTGACAGGCCTGTAGTCGACGTCCTCCTCATCATCCCTCATAGGGTGATCCGTAATGAGATTCACCATTTGTGAATCGTCGTGAAATCGGTTCATAGATCTCCTCAAATTGCGCACAAGGTTGCGGTCGCTCCTAGACGAAAGCTTGGACAGGGCCTAATTTGCCACTCGCTTGTAGCGATCGCGCAGCATAATGACATCGTCGTGGGCCAGCATACCGTTTTCGACTAAGTTGCTAGCTATTGTGTTGATGAAGTTGTTGTATTGCGCAACCTTCAGCATACCTTCTAGGCTGGGTAATTGTCGCACTTCCATCCACTGCGATTGGATGTGGTACCAGATGGCTCTCGTTTTGCCCAAGAATTCTTCCTCAATTTTTAGGTCGGTCCACAAGACAACTCTATCAGCTTGCTGTGCTCTAGATCGAACACGGCGTGATGCTGAGAGGCGTTTCATGTGCCCTAAATTGTCTAAATCCTCCTCTCCCTGTTCGTCATCAGATGCATCGATAACGATCGGTTCATCGAGACTACCACCTCGAATGATAGTTTTAGGTGCTAAGGGCGCAGGTCGTTTGGGAAGGACAGGTTCCGGTGCAACCTCTGTCGAAACTGGATCAGAAGTATTTACTCGTTTCAAGAGACTGACATTAAGAGCCATCTTGCTTGCGTTAGTGCTCTCGGCACGTTGCTTCTTAGTTAATAAAGACACTAAAGGCGCGGAGGAAGTCACCACTTTCGCATCCTCCTGACTAAGCGCTCACAATGCTTCTAACGTCCTGTGCTTCTTCCCATCATCTGCATCGGTCATAGATGGCGCATGTGCCTGGTCAGGCTCCTCATCGTCCGCGAGGCTCACAGGTAGCTTGCGGGGCTGCTCAGCCTTCTCATCGTCTGAAGGGGTTGCAGGTGGCTTCTGTACCAGGTCGGCCTTCCCGCTGTCTGCAAGGCTCAAACATGGGCGTAGTTGCTCAATCTGCCCACTATTCGCACGGCTTACGGGTGGCTCAGATAGCCTTCCCGCCTCCCTACGGTTTAGAGAACAGGTAAGTGTTTCTACTGGCTAGTTGGCATCCTCAGGGGCCTTAGGCTCTGCTTGTGCCTCTTGTAGCTGGTCAACGGCCATGTTAACCCCATGTTTGTCGGCCTCCCAACTAATAAGTTGTTCTCGAAGGGATGGAAATGTAGGACTTCCTAAATTAGGACCTTGGCCTGCGGCTTGCTCAAGAACACACTTGGGGGTTGCTGGCTGGCATAGTTCTATTGGAATTTTTGAGTGTAGATTGTGCTAATCACTAATCTTCAAGGGAAGAATTTGTCATTTAGGTTTCCTTAGCAATGACTTCGTTGTTGCTTCTGAATGTGCTAAGCTTCTCCACGTAGGAGTGTTGCTCGCATACTATTCCTATCTTGTTCTTCGGCCCAAGGTCGCCAACTTCTTGCTTCATTTCCGCCGGCTCGAAGTTCGCAATGACATAGGTGGTAGAGAGACTAAGAGATTCTTGCGAAATCGCTTGGACGTCCTAGTGGCCGGGCATGAAAGTCTGGAGTGACGATGTCCGACCCGACTCTCTAGCTTATAGCGATAAGGAAATGGCGAAGATGTCGGACAAAGTAAGCATTACTCTAGGTTCCTTCCTAAGTTCTGCGATTTCGAGAGTTTCAGCTAGGGAGATTTGCTCCGACGTGCAGCCTCTCTTCGGGTCGTCTGCTTAGAATTCTGACTAAAAAAACATGCTCTTCATTTAAACGTTAGCAACATCAGATCACGGCAATTGATGGAGACTTATAGAGTCGAGTGTGTTAGTAGGACCGTAGGTCCATCTGTGTACCTCTATTTAAAGGAAGGTGTCTAGGTCGTCAAACCCTGGAGTGAAGGAGGCGGTCTAGTCTTGTAGATCCATGTTGTACGGACAAAATGCAAGAAGGGTGCTAGCTTTATACTATAGTACACCTGTGGACACGTGCTGTTGCTGGTCTATTTGTGGAGCTCAAACTGTTCTATCCACCTCTGCTACTGCGCCATGGTCCCTGTTAAGGCAACAGGAAGCGCTTTAATGCTCCACCAATGGCCTCTTTAGGTGTAGTGAGACGTGGCTGCGGTCTTGCTTCCATCTCTACTCTTCATCGGTCGAATCAGACATTCCCATCCTACTACATTATGTGCCTAGGGCGGCTTTGGACGTCGTGTGCATGATTTTTATGCCGCTAGTGACTCGGACAGCTCCTACTAGACTGTTCTTGATCAAATGAGAGAGCAGATGAGTCTGCTTATAAGTCAGACACCCTTTATCTGCATGAATGTCCTGCCACCATGACGTACGAGTTGTGGAAGCTGCTCCGCTCGTGCAGGTCGATGTTAATGCGCAGCTTGCGATGATGTTTCCTAGTCGAATGAAAGGCTTGGCGAGTCTGATCCACAAGGCAGACAGCCGTCATCAACGTGAATGTCTTAACGCCATGGCGTATGAGTGATAGAGTCTCTTTTATCGAGCAGTGTGAAGTTTATGCACGAATCTATTCCAACATTATGCAACATCGCCACTCTTGAGGCGAGACGCAATAGCTAGGTAGGTTCTAAGGGTGATTGTTGGCTCTACATTGAATTATGCCGACGTGATAGGCCTTGTAGTACTCTTCTATTAAAGCTCGGTGTGATTTCTGCCAACCCCTCCTCCTCCCTCCCCCCTCCATTTCTGAACGCTTTCTCAGCCCGTCACTGATGTTAAAAGGAACCGGGCTGAGATTAAGCTTGAATTTATATCACTCCGCCATGTCGACTGCAAAGGCCTTCCTAAGCTCCTGCGCCTGTCTTTGTGCGAAATTCGCAACGTTCTATAGGCTGTCCAATCTCATTGCACCCTTAATATTGCCACCACTCATATTTGCTGATTGTACTTGGCGCATTAGAGATTTAAAAGGTTTGATGATTCGGCGCTTAATTGCAGCTAAGCAGAAAGCGAGAGGACATAGCAACTGTGACACTGTACAAGCCTGTCCGCGGTCAGATTGCGCAACAACGATGATCAGGACCTACCAGATAAATTCCTTGGCATAGGCTAGTTTCCATCTTACTCCTGACGAGCGATATACTGTAAATGACGATGGCTCCACACAGCTAGCATAATCCGGCAGTTGCGTTTGTGATAATAAAAACTGTTAGCAATCGCTTATATCCTAAGCTGTCTTGTTCCAACCCTGAACTCTTATGATCTTCTAGCCGACCACGTGAAATTGCTAAGGATAGGAGTGATGCTACTGCAAGGAGATAAAGTGGTTCTAAGTCGTAAGCACAGCAATTATTACTACCCCTGTTTTGCTTAGAAGAATAGGAAAGTTAAAGTCGCATTTCTTACCTTAGAGGATAAACGATATTTGGCGCCGTTAAGATGGTGCCCATGTATGCTAACTATATGGCCTAGCGGGGAAACATTAAAACACGTAGGATCTAGGCGAGCTGGTCATCCTATAAATTAGTAAGTCCGAAGAGTTTACTTGGGTTTTCTTACATTTGTGCTAGCGAGAAGCTGGAGGTTGTATCGTACAGCTATGTCGACCTAATACATCTCGCCTTTCGAGCGAAGCGCGAACACAATTGCAGTTATACTAGCTACTGACAAACCTACTTGACAAATGCCGAGGAGAGCAGACAGAATTCTCTCCTAGAAGTAGGGATGCCCTAACCTCTCGTTTATCCTGTTTGGTTTGTGAAGCTGGACATCGCGATATATGAGCACCACGCTTAGCAGGAGTCCAATAGAAAAGCAAGGAGTAAAGCTGATAAGGAACGAAGTCATATCGAAGAAAGAGGATCTGTGCAGTATCTGTATGGGAAGAGAACCGCTCATATACTAGATTTGGGGATTGATATGCCTTACTTGCCGAGCATGTTCACTGTAAGTGTTCGAGGCCCGGCGCTAACAGGCGTATCGCATGAACAAGGCATACCTGATGTCTTAGGGCTACCTGGTATGATTGTTCATAGGAGTGAAAGAACGGGAAAGGCTGTGCAGTGTACTGCGGTGCCTCACCTGCGTTGCGCCTGACCCCACCCCACCCTCTAGGAAGACAGCTTCCCCTTGAAGCCGCACATAGTAACGCCGCATGAATCCGTAGTTAGGCTGGCCGCGTTTCCTATAAGCTTTGATGAAATTTGGAAACCACTGCTCCTGCAATGCTAGGGGATACAGCAAACTAGGAATGTTACCAGGTTCCCTATTGCCAAACTGGAGCGCCGGCGGCATTATGATGCCTGGTAGTGGCGTAGCTGGCGCTGTCCATTGACTGCTGTAGAAGGGAATTGATATGGCCGATTGCTTGAGTGGCATACTTTCTAACGTTGGATAGGCATGTACAATCTCTAAACGCAAGGACACAGCAGTCACTGGCTGGTGAAGTCTTCATAGTCTATAAAGCAATCAGCAAGGGTTTAAGCTTACAAAGCGGTAGGAAACTAACACGGAGAAAACCATAAGTACAAGGAATTAGGCAGTGCTGCACGGATCTTGTCCATGAGAGGAGTGAGAGAGGCTGACGTTGCACAGCCCTGAGTACCGTGCGCTATCGCAGGGAGTACACGAGCGGGCAAGCAAGGCAACATGTCCATTACTTCTCTGAAACCAAAACCCTGGGGTGTAGGTAATGCTGGACATCAGCTGAGCAGTAAAAAGCGGAATATAAAGAGGCCTCTTGCCTTGAGTCTCTGAGATGAATCACTCCTCCACTTCCTAGAATATCCTCCCTTTAAAACCCTATAAACGCCTCTGCCTCCTCAAGATGGGTTCTCAAGATACCGTCGAAGATCCGACGCTATACTAAGACATGGTGTGTATATCGATGCTAGACTGATGCGATCTATTGCTGAGTATACTAGTTCACTGCAAATGATTCCGACGAGTTAACTGGAGCGGCTGAAATAGAGAACAGCCCGCATTCTGTTCGATCGGCTTCTCACGCTTCGCAGTCAGCACCAGAATACAAAAAGGATGCCCAGGACGACAGAGTGGACAAAGGGCTTATGAGAGGCCAGCCACGTCGTACAGCGGATTCATCCCACACCCTGAGCTTGGTATGTCTTCTCAAACAGTCTTAGGCCCTAATTGACCGAGTGTGTTGCGATAGAGAGGGTGCTGTTGACAGTCACTCAGGTCAACTCACACCCCACCCAATTAAAGGAAGGCGTGGAGGAGACGGCGAACAGCATCACACGTCATAAAAAGCCTAGAAGAGTTGAAAGCAGGCTTGAGAAACGATGTCGGCAAAACAAAGGATCAGGTGCAGAGATGTCGACAAAGAAGCATTCTGAAGAGAGTGAAGGAGGAAAGTGACGACGGACATCAGCTTTTGGACTGTATGCGATGCGGGAAAAAGAGAGCACGTGTGACTTGGGAAGGCTGGTGGTGCTGTAGCTGATATCACCGTGAACGACGCGTTGAAGTTTAATTGCCGTCGAAGTTGCCGTGATGCGGTGAGAATAATCATTCATCTTCAAAGTTCTCACTCATCGACACTAAAGCCTATGGCGGTCTAGCGTCTCATCAACGAAGAAGGCTGGACATTTCAGCTAATGTAGCAAGAATGAGAGTATCAATGATTGCTTTTTATTTTATTGCTCACTAGACTGTTAGATGTCGATTCTAACATTATGCCTCAGTAATTCTTTGATGGAGATAAGTCGCCAGATGCAGCTTTGTTTATGGTACAGTTTAGGTTTGCCAACGGGCTGAGGCTACATGGCGCTTCACAACCCGGTTTGTAAGAGGTGTCCTGAGCTCGTCCACAACGAGCTCGAAGGAAATTCGACGGCGACTTTATCACCGGCGGGGGATATGCTCTGTCCTTGAATAGATTTAGTCCCTAATAGCTGCTTATAATGAGAAGCTTACAAGTGTGTCTTGATCTGGCGGGAGCCAGGGCTGGCCTGTTTTATTTTTAGATACAAATCCGTTAAAGCGGCCATTACGACGGGCTAGGAAGTAAATATCTGTGTCGTATTCTCGGCACAGCTTCGTCAATTTTTCGTAGAGGGTCTTAGATAGCTTCTAGTAGTTGTTGTTTGCGGCTCGTCGTGCCTTTGCGCGTGCTAGTGGCTGTGATTGCTGTTGGGAAGTCATGATTATACCGCTTTCTTAGAGACCTAGCTAGCCGATTCATTTAATCTAGTCTGTGTGAACTAAAATCGGGATCTAGATACTACAATACATACGGTACGTTAGATAGATCCGAGTTCGCGTTTCCCGTGGTCGAGTGCTTTGCTCCTATTTCCAGGTTCTTTTGCACGCCACTATGGCGCTCTGCAGCCTCGAATCCGTTTTCGGCTCCCTTCTAGAACTTGGGGCACGGGTCTGGTTTCTAGCTCCTGCTTTCAAACCTTTCAAGGTCCTCAATTGAGCATTAACTTAGAGTTCCATCTTCCTTTGCTCGTGGACTACTGTAATTAGTGTGTTAGATTTTCTGGACTAACGTCTCCCGCGTGACACGATACTTGGCATTAACGTTACCCCGCTCAGCCTCCGGTTTTTCTATCTTACGAGCAACGTCAGCAGCGCCTTCGCTGGGCCCAAAACAGGTCCATATAACAGGAAAAGCCATTCTGTGGGCATTAGACGGAACGTTCTCTGCCTCGCTCGATAGCCCATGTCCCGATACGCCATGCAGGTGGTCATTGGCCGCCCATGCGCCATCCACCATTACGCGCGCGAGTGCCAGAATCAGCTTTCTAGCTTCTGTACACGTCATCGAGCGTGCTATGGCCAGAAATCGGTCACCTCGGCGCTTACATTTGACTCCATCTTGGGCCATGCCTCTGCTGGTGGTAGGTGTTAAAGCCTTTGGCTGGCCCCTGACATTGACGCTCTCGTTGCAGCACCGTGTCAGGGCAGCTTAGGGGCGATGGACACAAACTGTGGTAGCGGTTCCTGATTTTCTGCCGAAAGGCATTGCGCATCAGGCCCTAGTTACATCACGGAGCGTTCCCTGTCTACGCCCTCCAACAAGCTCCGGAGAGAGGGCAGGAGAAAGGTGAGGCTATCGATCGAAAGCTATCTAAAATTAAAGGGACAGTTGCACTTTCCCACTTGGAAGAGAAATCAATAATTAGATGTGCTTGTGGCCAATGAGAAACTGGTCCAGTTTGGATCTGTTCGCTTATTTGGTTTAGTCATGTGATAAGCCTTCACCCATGTCTCATCGAGGCAGAGCAGCCAGCCTCAACACATCATTGTCGATGGCTCACATGTTTAGATAAAGCAGATTGCTAGCTATATATCCAAACGAACGCAAACTTAAAAGGAGTGCCTCTTCATTCGCATTATTCTCACGTCACTCAGGCTTCTTCAACCAACGTCCCACCTATCCGCACGCACTCTGCCCGCGCATAACCTTCAACCGGAACCTCAACTGCCTCTGAAGTTGTCAAACTCAATCCTAACGGCCATGGAACTCGTCCAACCCTAATGTTTCCCTCTCCTAAGGAGGAGCGTTACGCATAACACTATCGACATCTGTTAAGTTCGCTTGCGCGTTAGTCAAGGTGTTATTTGCTCTATCGTTAATGCCGTCCTCAGGAGAAACGACAAGTTCACTAATCCATGCTTCTCTATCCTCGTTTGGTGGAGATGCTCCTGGCAAGTAATTGCTCAAGCGTGTTGGACGCCCGTCGTCTCCGGACGTGCTGTCGCGAGTGCTACTACCGGGCGTACTACCATGAACTAGATTATCGTTGCTAGCCCTTCTACCTGAACGGTGACTGGAAAGGTCGAACGACGGCTGTGAATCTGTGGTCTGCAGCTGCAACGGGGTGTTTAGGCGGGCTGGTGCTCGTCTATTACTATAGTTGGCGAGTAAATTCCCAAACCGAATAACAAGAGTACGGCGCCCTACTGGAGTTTCGGAGCTGCTTGCTGTAGTGTCTTCGCCTGGAGCAGCTTGGCTTGGCTCGTCTTCGCTGTATTGGCTGAAAAGCGCAAGCTCGGTGTGTGACTCCCTGCTCACTAGGCCCAATCGCAGTTCGCTCACGTTGACCGAAAGTGGAGTATTCGTTGGTGTGCCTAGACGGGCCTGCATTCGTCCATGGCCATTTTCAGTAACATCTCTATTACTATTTTTGGTTTGTTGGTGGGTATAGTCAGCCTTAGAATAGACAGCAGCATATACACCCCTAGCTACATTAGAGTTGTCGCTTCGCAACTCTAAATCTCCTAGGGAATATGAAGGGCGTTGATTATTAGATCTTTCGTTGATGGGATAGGTGGAGTTGAATATGGTGGCTGTGTCACTTGCTTCCCTAAGAGGATGACTGGAAAGTGCGGCCGTTCCGCTAGGCGGCGCCGAACGACGCATAGGATACGATTGTAATTCACTTCCATGGAAGCAAAAGGCAGTAGAGTCTGCCGCTTGAGAAACTCTGAGGGATCCGGAACTGTTCGCCTGTGGAGGATCAGACTGTAGGGCACCGGACAAGCTGAAGTAATCGTCTCGAGACACACTAAGTGTTACCGGAGTGTCTGTGACAGCAACTGACGGGATTTTAGAGGAGGGAGTTTCGAAAAGATCGAAACCGTCGGGCCCCGAAGTTGTAGACTGATTGTTGTTGGAAGCACTTTCTGATTGGGAAGTGTCAGGCTGTAAACCAAGCTCTTGTCTATCCCTGGCAGTTATTTGGCGCGCTATAGAACTCGCACGTGTGGAAGGCCCTCTAGGACGTTGCGGCACATCGATGTGGAAGGTCTCATGAAACTCTCGAACAACCTGGTCTCCTGTATATTCCACCGTCATAATTGCCCAAGGTTGTGTATCATCTTGGTCGTTTGGAGCGTTGTCTCCGGTTTGGAGGTCGCCATCGATACAACTATCGGTTGGCATTATATTCTGGGCTTGGTCATTGCCATTCAACGGTCCTCTATTGATGGCGTGAGCACTGATAACTGAGGCGGAGGGATTCGATTCAGTACTGGGCGTGATGGGAGGGTTTGGTGGAGGATTGGTGATTTGCTGGCCTGTTCCACCGGAGGTGTTGTATGCAGAGAAGTATAAGTGGCTGTTAGAATCGGGCATGGTAGGTAATAGAAGATGCTTAGATAGCTGACGAGGATGGAGATTTGAAGACCTGTTGCTGGCCTTTATAACAACCTTTCTACTTCTATGGCCAACAGCCCATGCTTTCCGACATCCTACATCTGGGAACCCCTGCTGAACTGTCGAGCGCCTGCCAAAGGAGCAACGGTCGTAGTCTCGCCATGATAGGCACATAAATGTGAAGAGGCTTGCAGATCCAGCAGCATCAGTGCCGATTAAAGCTTTGGTCGTGTACCAACGCATACACTGTCTGTGCATTTTGCCGCATGAAGAGATGCAAATTGGCAGAATGACCATACTGCATGTTCGCACCTGTTTCCGCCGCACCTGTTTCCGCCGCACCTGTTTCCACCGCACCTGTTTCCACCGCACCTGTTTCCATCGTACATTTTGCCTAGGAAGCTTGCTCATGCAGGTCACACTCAGCACTCGTGAAGCACGATATCGGGGTTGTACATCAAAATTTGAGGTGTGGCGAGGTTGAAGCGTGATATCGAAGTTAGTAGTTAAAGCGAATTCGACCATCTTGACTAGGGTGGCACGGGTGGCTTACGGAACTTTCCGGTTGTCAACTGGAGGTTTTTGGAGGGGTAGCAGCCTTGGCTCTGGCCCCGCGCTGAAGTGTTCAAACCCACCATATGAGCAAAAGAACATCAAATGGCTCTAGCACAGTCGGAGGCATGCCTTATAGAGGATGGGGTATTCTTCTTAGATGACGCAGAAGTTGGAAGAAGATTCCAAGAGATCAATGAGAAGCGGTTTCCCTTCCAAACAGTAGAAGGTCTCGACTTCTGTCGAATCACTACTCTTCAAGACGAGGTAAGTGAGGCACAAAGGTTACATGGCATATCTAATTCCATAGCGTATTCGATGCATAATAGAGTCGTTTTTTGAACGCTCAGGCCTAGGCCTGTTGAAGGTCTATGGCTCACGGCCGGATACCATCTTCACCTTCCTGAACAACCCTTCTAACGAGCCGAGCGAAGAATCCGACAGGAAGAACCAGGGAAAACAAAATGTGAAGGTCCTACTCGTCCAGCTCTTAGCAAAGGGTTCTACTGTAGTCTTCTACAAGCGCTCGCACTTGCACTTTCTACAAGCGCGCCTTGCTAGGATCGGGTTGTTGCAGGTCCCACCAGAGAGCTTAGAAAGAGAGGACATTGAGTCGTGTGAGGTCATAATGAAAGATGGTGGTTTGTAAGGAGACTCGTCTAGGTCCCACTACGAAACTTCTAACAATCATGTAGTGCAATCATTGATGGCAGACTTGCTTTCTGGATCGTCAATGGACAGGCAATTATCGTTGGATTTGCCGTAGAAGAAGAGGTCAAAGTCTGGGCTAAGATGCGCCTCCTAAAAGAGGCGGGCGTAATGGCGAAGGTGGAGGAAATGAATGGGGAGAAAATCGTCATGAACGTTGAGTTCGTCGAGGGGAAATCTATCGCTAGCACTATGCTACCCCAATAGTCCGGTACCACTAGCCGACATGGATTGATCCTGCGAGAGGTTCGCGCCATCGAGCACTAGAGGAGTCTGTCCGCTTGCATACTGGACTATAGGCTGACCGTTGCCCCAGTCTACGGTGTGTCCATAGAATATACCTGCTCGAGGCGGCCACTGTCCAGTCGACCACGGCATATTTTGCGGACTAACCTCACTGTTCGCTATAGGAATGTCAGGCATCTGGCCATTCGTAAAAGAGAATTGATCGCCATATCCATTTTACGAAGGATTCTCGTCAAGTGGGGTAGCTTTGGGCTCTACTGATAATTTGAGTACAGTTAAACCAGATAATGGGGATATTCATACCTATTGTAACAGCCCTATAATCTGTGTTTGAATTCAACCCAATATTCCCTTCGCCAAATCGTCGCCTTTGTGGTCGTGACTCTGTATTTTGAGCCTTACGTTTTCCGCCGCCATTCCCGTCATCAACTCTATTGCCTGCTTTTATCTTACTTTGACACGCATTGTCGAGCTCCTGTTTCCTAGTCCTAACAATATCTCTCTTTTTACTTATTACGTCCGATAATTTCCTGTTGCCTAGTTTCTTGTTGCACTTCTCGAAATGATTCAACCAAGTTCGAACGGTAGTGCTCGGCGCCCCACACAAGAGGCACTTCTCGCTGCACTCAATATCTACATAATATAACGTCATTAGTATACGGCAAGTAATGCCTATAAATCGAGAGAAAGGCTTACGTTCGCCAAAGTGGCGGACTAGACTGCTGTTTTGGGCGTACGTGCGCGGCTTGTTTGCGCAAGTTGGATGGGGACAGCAAAGCATTGTTGATGCGGAACGGTCCGTGCTGTGATATGAGCTATCGTCCTCAGCGCCAAGCTCGACAGTGCCATCATCTTCAGAGTCGCTTGGGATACCATCATTATCGTTCGCAAAAGCGGGTGTTGAGTCTGATGAGAATTGCTGGATGTTGTTCATCAGAGGCTGGAGACCGCTAACCAAGGGCTGAATGCTGGCGAAAATCGATTGTAGCGATTGGATGGCTCGAAAAAGCTCGCATAATGTGTCAGCATTGATGCGCAAGCTGTTGCAGCTCTGGCAGTTCAATTGTTGGTTCAAAGTGCCCGACATTGTTCGAATGGCAAAGTAGATGGGAAGATGTTCATGTTGATGTTCCGAGGCGAGCCAGTGGTTGAGCGGAGCGCTAGGACGGTCAGGTGCCAGGCAAGCCAGCTAATATCCGGTCAGCCGACTCGGCCACGTTTGATGTCTCGGAGCAACGAAGCAACAATAAAGAGGTCTAGTAACCCCAAATATCTTTCTTTGAATCCAAATAACCTATTTTTGCCACAATCCCCCTGCGAGCGTCCGAGCATCGAGTTCAGTGAGCTTCAATACTCCTCCCATCACGCCGTCCGAGAAG
>JPSZ01000042.1:0-28263 GCA_002161795.1 Curvularia sp. IFB-Z10
GTTGTTGTTGTTGTTGTTGTTGTTGTTGTTGTTGTTGTTGTTGTTGTTGTTGTTGTTGTACTGCAGCACGACAACGTGTTGAGGCGCGCAAACGACTTGACTACTTACCACCTTGCTTCTCCATTGTGCTGGTTTGGTGTCGGTACAACGTGTGGTGTGAGGAACAAGTAGTTTGATGTTGACAGCAGAGTCTCGAGGCGAACAGGACAATTTACAACAAAGAGAGTAGTGTAGAGCGCTTCAAGCACAAACGAGGGCCGCCGCGCGTGTTATAAAACACCCTCAGGCGCACTGCCATCGCTTAGAATCCAAGGGTTAATGCAAAGGGGGCCTAAAGGCGGAGCGTCTTCATTGACACAGCCTCCGTTTGTGCCTCGCTCTTGATTCGTCAGTTTCGCGCGCAAGCCTCTTTCACCACGCCCAACTGGCCAATGGGCGAATTTCGCAAAACTAGGCATACAAGTACCACCGTGTTGCCTGCAGGGTCGGCGCCTCTGCCTCTAGTAGTTGTTTCGTGGCTGATATTGTTCTGGAGTAGGGGCCTTGGTAGCGCAGCAGGGCGTAGCGAGGCCAAGGCTGTAGTGGTAATTTCCAGGCATGGTCTCATGGCTAGCACCGGATATAGGAGTGGTGGCGGGACTCAAATACCAACGTGCTCACTGTCCATGTTGGGTAACGGCACTCATGGCCTCGTTGTCTCTTGGTATCCTGTCACATTTGCCCCAACACCAACTCGAGTAATCATGGCGTTGGACGCTGGGGTTTCGAGGCTGTGTCGTGCACGCGATCTGCGCGTGTATACCTACTTGATGCTAGCGCAAGGTAGACAAAGTGTCAACCGTGGGTCTGTTCCCGCAGGCTGTCTATTCTCGATACCGCTCTCCTTAGCGCCCGCCAAAGCGCAACGAAAGCGACAGTGTGGAGATGAAACCGGTGAGCTGGCAAGGCTGATTCCGTCTCGCCCCAAGTGTGGCTGCTGCTACTGCTCTCAATAACGTGTGTCCATGTCGTCCAGATCAGCGTCGTCCTCTGACTCTTCCTCCACGTCGGCCTTGGCATGCTGGACGGGGCCAAAATCACTCCCGTGCAATAACTTACGCTGCGCCGGTGTCAGATCAACGATAGTAGGCGCATAGTCGCCAAGCTCGTCATCTGCATCGGCGCCATTGACTTCCATCTCCACGCGCTCGCCGTCCTCCAACTCCAACATGCCGCGCTTCAGATACGAGCCTTCTGGTGGCCATCCAAACTCCTTCTCCATGTATTCCTGCAAGTCTTCCAGCTCGTCGACCAAGTCGGCTTTCCATTTGCCGTCAAAGTCGTCGAGAGCTTTCCGGAACTGGCCCAGGAGCGGCCGCAGGAACCCTCCGCCAGCGTCGTTCATGTCGAACAAATCGCCCTCCATATCTGCACAGTGGCTCAGCTGAATGCGCAGGCACTTGAGCAGCTCTACAAAGAGGTGGGACCGCTCCTTGACTGCCCGTTGGCAGGTGAGTAGCAGCCGCAGCAGTCGCTTCCATTGTTCGAGACAAGAGTTGTTGTTGAGCGTCAGGACCATGAGAAAGGCAAACTGCAGCTCGCCGACAATCTCGTTTTCTCGACCCCCTTCATCTCCGGCCTGGCAGTGCTTGTCGATGAGGTCGCCCAGAAACCAGGATCGGTCCTGTGCAGCTTCTGTCCGTTCCCGGCCAGTTGCGCCCTCTCTCCATGTCTTTTTCAGATCGATAGGTAGAAATCTCAGCTCCTTCTCCGGATGCAGCATGCTATTGCTTGTTTCCAGGCCCGGAATCTCGTCCAGGTCCTGCGACGCGGATGAGGCCGACGTCAAGTTCCAGTGGTCAGGATTCAGCCCACATATCCTCGAGAGAATCGTAGGCGTAATGTGCGTGGTAAGCTTACTCCAGTCTGTCGACGCTTCATTCCAACCCTCCTCAGCCCCCGAATCGCCCTCCTGCACGGTTTGCCGGTATGGCGTCAGGCCGTCTTTCCATATGCTGCCGAGGTTTGCCTTGTGTTTGAGAAGCTCGGTCTGTGACGTCTCCGCTACCAGATCTTCGGTGCTCTCGTCCCATTTCTTGACAAAAACCTGTGGCGAGCCGACGCCAGGCGTGACATAGAACCATGCGCCATGTCTCACTGACATGGCGCGATCGCTCGCAGCAAAGACAAAGTGCAGACCCGGGGGAACATTTTTGATGCCCCGAAAACGCGGTGACGATGTAAAGGACAGCAGGTCGATGCCGGCGAGGGCTTTTGGCGGAAGGTCTAGCAAAAGGATGCAGTTGTTGATAGTCGACGGGCCCATGCTGGGGCGGAAGAGTTCGTCGAACCACGAGTGGCGTAGGATCTTGAGGAGAGGCTGATCGCAAAGCTCCACGTGAGCTGGGGAGAAATGGGGTATCATGTGTTCTGGGCAGGGTCCCAACGGGCAGAAATAGTGGAAAAACACGTGAACGCAGAGCCTAGTTCCAGGGTCCAGTCGAATCAAATCTTTGCAAACGAGCGTGATGGAAGCGAAGAGAATGCAGCGCACAAGGAGACGATGAAGAAACAAGAGAATGGCCTGTAGCTCATCTAGAGCAGCAGCCTAGACGCACACACGCCTGCACTCCTGTAGCGCTCCAACAATTCGGGGCGTGTGATGCGACCGATGTCTGACCGACACCATACGCCATACGTCATGGGATTCGTATAGAGTTTGGCTGGACCATCTGCTTCGGCATCGGACAGCCGCATCAGAGTCTCACTCACCGTCTTGTCGTCAATCCTACAGTACAACTCGTCGTGCTGGAGTCGTTCGATGCGCGCCATCTGCACGCCTTGTCCGACATGTGCAGCGTCGATCCGTATTTGCTGTACGTACTAGCTTACTTATCTGCCCCACCCGAGCAACGACACCACTCCAGCAACAACAGACGCATGCCAATTTACCGTTGAACGCTGACAATCTTACACAGTCGGCCATTCCATTGGCGATCATAGGGTCCAGCCATTCCAAAGACCTGCAGCTTGATGTCACTCTAGCTTCTCCCCCCACCCGCTCTTCATCTTCAACCCGCACGCACATACACACGCACACGCACACGCACACGCACACGCGACACACACACATACAGTACACAACATACAACAGAGCGTGGTACCACCCACCACACCCTACTCCAACCATGGACCGACGACGCACCCCAGGCCTCTCCTCGCTCTCCTCCCGCGGCCTGCAAAACCACCACTACACCTCCCACGGCGCCACCCTGCGCACCCGAAACGCCGACTCGCTCTCCACCCAGCTCTCCGTCTTCCAATCCCTGCTCCACAACTTCGCCATCACCCACTCCAAAGACATACGCGCAAACCCTGCTTTCCGCGCAGAGTTTGCCCGCATGTGCTCAGCCCTCAATATCGACTTCCTCGCCTCCTCGTACCACAAAGACACATCGTCGTCTTCGTCGTCGACGTCGGCGGCCACCAGCGCCAACGGCGAAAGCATCTGGACCCAGCTCCTCGGCAACAACCTCAACGACTTCTACTTCAACCTCGGCGTGCAGATTGTCGAAGAGTGCCGCGCCACGCGTGCCGAAAACGGCGGCCTCATCTCCCTCTCCGACCTGCAGGCCCGGCTGTCCAAATCCTCGCGCATAGGCGGCAGCGTCTCCGTCTCCGACGACGACATTAAGCGCGCCGTCGAGGCCCTCGCGCCCCTCGGCTCCTGCTTCTCCATTGTCAAAATCGGCCATCGCAGTCTGATCCGCAGTGTCCCCAAGGAACTCAATGTCGATCAGAGCACTGTCCTGGAGGCCATACAGCTGCTGGGCTACGTCACCCTGTCCATGCTGCAGGTCAATCTGAACTGGGAGCGGCCCAGGGCCCATGCAGTCATCGACGACTTGATGGCAGATAGTCTGGTGTGGGTGGATACCCAGGCGGGCGAGAATGAGTATTGGAGTCCTGCCTTTCTGACTATGGCGGGGAACAAGTCTGATGCAGCCGCCTAGACATCCCCGGAGCTGGTGGGAAACAACATGCGAGTCCATGTATGTGTGTAATGTGTATAGAATAATGATACCCGGCGTCACAGCCACCATGAGATAGAGACGAATTCACGACCATACCTATAAAGCCAAAACAAAAACAAGGAGTATTCAGCGTGGATTAATTTTTTTTCCCAAGTCCAATATACATGATACAAATACATTTCTTGTCTCCCCTTCTTCACCACAGAACCTCTGTATTGCAAATCCTCGCCTCCTCACTATCCTTCCACGTCGACTCCCCAGTACTCACTTCAGGAAGCGGCCTCCGATGCCACCTTCGGCTCCACCTCTCGGCCACACGCTCATCGTCAAAGTCCAGTACCCACCGGTTGTACACGCGGTTCATCACCTCCTGGTTCATCTGCGCCTGTGACCGGTCCTCTTCGGCCTCGCCCATCATGCTCTGAATCTCCGGATCGTCGTACGTCATGTCCGAAGACGACGCCGAATGAGAGTGGTCAAACGACCCGTACGGCCGAGGCCGGCTCGACGAAACTGCCTTGCTCGACATTTTGAGGTTGATCACGTCGCGCAGTCGGTGAATCGACGACTGCGATTCGTTGCGGAGCGGAAACGGCGTTCCCTGCCTGTATGCGTCGCTGCCAATGGCCGCAAAGAGGTCAGAGGGCGAGGGCTCATAGCCTTCGATGTGCAAGAGTACCCTGCTTATTTGCCTCCCCTTGTCGTCTACAGAAGGCTCAATAGGCTGGTACCCGCCTCGTTCAATCAATTGGCGTAGGGCTGGGTTGTATGGCTGCATCAGCACGTTGAGCGTCATGGCATGGTTCTTGGGTAGCAGGTTGTACGAAGTCACAGCCGCACTAATGTCTTCGCCGTCTTCGAGGAATCCCTTGGGTGGTGGAATGGCGGACAAAATGCTCGAAGGTTGGTAACGAGCGCTGAGCTTGTGCAGTCTTGAAGCATTCTTTTGGTATGCGAGAGCCGCCTCAGTGTGTCTAAAGAGCAGGTAATAGAATGGTAAGCGTTCCAGACTCAGAGGATCTCGGCCAGGGATAACCTTGTAGAAATCGCTGTCTCGCCGCCATCCCTCCAAGTGCTTGCCCTTGGGGATGATGCGACGGAAGTCGGCTGTTGTCAATCCAGTGCTGCAATTAGTCAGCTGGAGGACAGTGATTTGCTCTCCGTGTTGCTGAATGGATTCTGCTGCCTTCTTTGCGAGCGTTCGCGGTCGATCGAAGAACTCTGGGCGGACAATGGGTGTGGACTTGGGTAGCTCGAGTCTGGGGTATTGGTTTCTGTTCTTTTTCGTAGGCTGAGGCTGTGGAGTGCTATTCGCTTCTGGGAAGAGCTCCTCAAGGAGCGACTGCTCACTGACTTCGTCGGTGCGAGATGGCGGCTTGGACGATCGGATGGTACGAGCAGCAGTGGAAGCCTCTGCATTCGATAGACGATTAGGTGACATGTCATCTTTGACATTTGGGCGTTGCTCAACCGCAGCTGTCTCCAAGCCACGGTCCTCGGTATCTATCCTTAAATCTGTAGACGATTTCATTGACCGAGACTGTGTGTGAATTTGACGCATGAGCCTCTGTCCATCGTCCTCGTTCTTGATAATATCGGTCTGCACATCCTTTTCAAGATGATCCTGGATGTCGTTACCAGGAACAGGTATCTTTCTGAAAACCGGTCTGTATTTGAACAAAGGCACCCCAGGCAAAATGCGTGACACCTCTTTTGTCAGATCCCTCGTCATCTTGTCGTGTCGCTTCATCATCCTATATGCTTGCGCTGCTTCGAGTCTCAGAATCAGGCTGAGGGGTTTCGTCTGAGCCGATTGTCTCACTCTCTCTAGAAGAGACCCTACATCGTAGTGGGCCCCTAGCGCCTCGATCAAATACCTGTCTTTTTCCTGATATGCGTGCTCGACAATTGTCCAAAGGTGCTCGCGGACGCGGCTCGCAATCGGTGCTATCAGCGGAGACCGAAAACTATCCAGTGTCGTAGCTATATCGCTAAGTGAGCGACTCGATAGGCGATAACGTTTCTGACAGCCGTCCAAGGTGTGGGCCATGAGACTGTCATGGAACAACATCTTGGAGTATTTGACCGCGTTACCAACGACTATAGGGTCGTAGTCCCTGGGAACTGCTATCGAACACTTGCGCAATATGAAAGCAAGCAAACTCAACGTCCGCTTGAATTTTACATGAATGAGACTGACGTTGAGGTCGTCTTCCATCATGGCGACTCGGTATATCGTGCGGAAGCGGCGTATTATAGAGGGGGCTATAGGTGCAACTGCGTGCAAAGGCAACATAGCAAGAGCGTCAGCTGCTTCTCCACTAACGATGACTGCGCGTTCATAGTTAGACTGAGCAGTTTGTAAAAGCCGGTCCACTTTCCGCGAGATTTTTTTGCTAGACACATGGATGGGTCGTGCAGTCAGTGTTTCGTGTGCTAGATCCTGACTCTCTGAGGTGGATTGCGTTGCGTCGGGTTGCATGGCCGAAGTGCGTAGTATTGCTGCAGATGTGGATGAGGACTGCTCTGCCGTAAAGCCTGCTTCAAGGCGGACTTGCAGAGCCCTCATCTGTTCGGATAATTGGTGGATCTGCTGTTGCAAGGCTGCAATGTCAACCTGCTCGGAGGATGCGAAATGGCCTCTCCACTTCGTAAACCTCATCTGTCCTTGTCGAGTTTCTCCACCCTGCTGACTTGTCGTGAAACCCACAGCTGGTTGTGTAGGGCTTCTTTCCTCTCGCTCCAGGACTTTACCGGCTTCCTGAAAATTGGCCACAGGACGCTCTGGCTGCTCTGCATCAGGTGGTGACAGTTTCGACTTGGACTCGTTGGATACGGATTGGTCGCCGTGTCTACCAAACGAAGCAACACGACCCCATGCCTTCTCCCACCAGGATTTCTCTTGTGCTGAGACATCTTTTTTGGAGTCGGTAGGGTCGGATAAAGCGCTACCCTCCCCGTTGCTGCCTTTGGCACTGGGTGTCTGCGGGGTGGTGTCATAGCCGGCGGTCGAGTGTCTGGCGCGGCCCGTCGCATGGACGCAGCGGACCTGCTTCGCGGTCACTGGGGGGTGACATGGCCGCAGGTGTCGAGAGAGGCGCGGCGGTGGCATCAATTGCGCGGCTTCGTCACATTGCAGAGCTGTAATCCTCTAGCCCACGACGGACACAGAAAAGCTTCACGGGCATGCCGCGCTAGTGTCCCTATTCAGACTAGCATAACCGTCGCTTAGTCACTCCAAATCTCCTCTACCACAGTCAGTCGCAGCCCGAAGAGGAAATTAGGCGAGCGTCGCATGCTGGGAGCTGTTCAGGGCTTCTGAAAAAAAAAATCCAATATACAGAGCAAGACACGTGATGTGAGTCACGTCCGCGCAGGCATTCGTCTCCCTCAGATTCTCACAAAACACGAATCACAAACCACCCTCATCGTACTACGGCAGCGGACGAACGACCAACATGAGCCCAGCTGCCACTTACACCTTGCGTCCGCTGGAGCGCAATCCGCCTAGTATTCCGAGCAATGCGCTTGAGGGTGGTGCTTTTCGCGTCCATCTGTCAATGAAAGAGCTGAAGGCTCTTGGACTCTCCAACGGCGACTGCGTCCGACTTAGCACTACGGCAGGTTTCAAAGGCTATGGCGTTGCATGGCTGGCTTCTCAGACCAATCCCGGAAACAAGCCAATTGCTAAAGTGACTGATCTCTTACGGGAACACTATGATCTCGCACTCAACGATCCAGTCTTTATTGAAAAGGTCGACTCCTGGAAACCTCTCAAGTCAATTGAGATTAGTATTTCGGACGCACCGACCCAGATAGCCAAGTTCACTTCGAGCGAGCAACTTTTATATTGGCTTCGCCATGCTCTGGGTAAGCAAACGAATGAACACAATTCATGTTTCCTCTGTTGACAATAGCCCAGCAGCGGAAGCCGACATTCTCCTGCCTGGATGCAGTTTCCCAATCCAACAAAAGGGCTTCAAGCAAAAAGGCCAGAAAGTTCGGGTCACAGTGCAAAGTATCGACCCGATTCCTAGCGAGAAACATGCGGTGTACTTTGACGAGATTACTACTCAAATTACCACTGCGGGTGATTTCATGCCTGAACCGTCTACCCCCAAGCCCTCAGGTGTCCTTCGGTTAAGACCCGACGGGATCGGCGGTCTTTCCGACCACATTGCGGCTATCAATCGGGACCTTTCCTTTCTTACCAACAGCCTGCCTCATCTGCACAATCGACACCTTCTCGGACCTACTGCCTTTCTCTTGCATGGCTCTGAAGGCACTGGGAAGAGTCTCTTACTTGAGCGACTAGCAGAGTGTCCTTGGTCTGAGGTCTACAGAATCAACCCTGACACAAATCCGAAGGGCCAGGCCAAAGCCGTTTCCGACATCTTCCAAGATGCCCGTGAAAACCAGCCCAGTCTGATATTGATGGATAATCTGGACCGGCTCCTAGACAAGGCCGACTCGCTGGTAAACAGGCTGCGGACTGAGCTGGCTACTCTCGGAGGGAGCCAAGTAGTTGTCGCAGCAGCAGCACGCAGCGTATATGACATTGACTCCAGCCTTCGAACAGCGACCGCTTTTCAGACTGAACTTGAATTGTTGCCACCAAACGCAAAGCAGAGGGAAGACATTGTACGCCAGGTACTGGGTCCGGCTTGCAACGTCCCGCACGTTGATCTCACTGCTCTTGCGGAGCGATCACATGGTTTTGTAGGCCGTGATATTGCCAGCTTGTGCTATCTCGCTAGGAAACACCATACGAGGCGCATAGACACGCTGGTAGACGAGAAGAACAAGGCTGAGCTTGGCAAGATGGATGAACAAACCGATTTTGTTGAGCAGGAAGACTTCGAGGCCGTGATAGAGCAGGTGCGCCCGACGGTGCTGAAGGACAGCATTCTCGAAGTACCGAAGGTCAGATGGACGGACATTGCCGGTCTCGATCATGTGCGAGCTGTACTGGAAGCCATTACCATTCGCCCGTTCAAGGTGCGTACGCATCAATTTTCACATATTCGCGTTGCAAACAGACCCCATGCTCCACTTTCTAGCCTCATTTGCATCTGGATGACAAGAGACTGACCGCACCGTTAGTACCCTGACCTTGACATCAAATTCGGCGGGCCTCAATCGCGCAAGGGCGTTCTCCTCTACGGACCGCCCGGGTGCGCTAAGACGCTGATTGCCCAGGCCGTGGCAACCGAGAGCAAGCAAAACTTCCTCGCCGTAAAGGGCTCGGAGCTCATCAAGATGTACGTTGGTGAGTCTGAACGAGCAATCCGGGACGTTTTCCGAAGAGCACGAGCAGCGAAGCCTTGCATCATCTTCTTTGACGAGATTGATTCGATTGGAAAGTCGCGTGAGAAGACGCAGGAGAGCGGATTGAATGTTGTGACGACGTTACTCAACGAGATGGACGGAATTGAAGCGCTAAAGGACGTGTTCATCATCGGCGCAACCAATAGGCCCGACATACTGGATTCAGCTCTTATTCGTACGGGCCGTTTTGATGCGCACATCCACATTGGTCTACCGACAGAAGAAGCACGGAAGCAGATTCTACAGATTCACACCAGATCGAGACCGCTCGCACCAGACGTTGACTTGGATACTGTTGCTAAGCAAACCGAAGGCAGTAGTGGCGCAGACATCAGCGGCCTGTGTGCTGTTGCTGTTGAGATGGCAATTACCGACTACACGATGCAACCTAACAGTGCACCTGAAGTCTGCATGCGCCACTTCGAGCAGGCACTAGAGCAACACGTTCCTCACACGATTGCAGCGGAGGCGGAGCGATACAGAAACTGGAGGCCAGGCAAGTCCTTGTCTGAGGATTGAGGCCGACGCGTGCAAGTGGTGTTGTGAATTTGTTGAGATTTCTGCATAGAGCATGTTGTGTCGGGACAAGATACGGTATTCAGTGCAATGAGCAAAATCAGGCGAAGAGGCATTAATCCGGGCTGCCGCATTACACACAAGAATGGACAATGGAGCAGTCCATGGAACGTGCATCCGCCTTCTGCCGCCGCACGACGCAGGGAAGATGTGGGGATGCGACAGGCAATATGCTTCCATTCACCTTCGGCGCGCCGAATATTCGTCGTCTGAATCGTGTTCGGTATGCTCGATCAACCACACGTCGAGCAAGCACGATACTTGAGACACCGACGCTCGACACCTGTTGCAGTCACCCATTGCGCTCAGGCTTGGCGCCCTTGGGTTGTATTTATGTATAGTAAACAGCGAGACGTCGTCCTGTTGATTCCGAAACGTCGCGGCCTTGCGGTGGGGCTTCATCTTGGACGGATGATGCTGGCTGGGGGGCCGGCACTGGGTACCTACACCGGCCATGGCCCCCAACAAGCGCGGCGGTCAGTTGTAGTATGTAATACTGTGCTGTGCTGTGCTGTGCTGTGCTGTGTTGGCTGCCTGTGCTTGCGTACCACGACATCAGGGGGCGTTGTTCAGCTCATTGTTCTTGTCAGCAGCAGAGAAATGTGCCGCCGCAACGGACCGATAATCTCAACTAGCCACTGCTGTGTTGCTCTGATGCCCTTGGCGGCGCATCGCGAAATTGCTTCTCGGCAAAGCGCCATCTTGAAACTGGGCTCGTGCTCATTACACACCGGTCCTTGCTAGAGAGACAGCCGCCTATTCCTGCCAGCATCATGGTTCTGATAAGATGCTTGTCATGATAATCCCGCCGCCCGTCAGGGGGTCCGCTACAGTGGAGTTGCATGCGCAGCCAATCATAGGCCGTCTGTCCATGTTATGCTCACCATCCTTGTCCCCCGCCGGGTTCTCGACCATGTGCAATTTCTTTCAGACGCGCCAAAGTGGGTGTAAATGATTGCCGCTGCTATGATGACGGTGTGCAGAGTGTGGAGGCGCCAGGTTCATTTTCTGGTCGTGTGGTGGTGATACTGGGGCACATCCCACCATCACTGCACCTCTCTTTTCTTTCGACCTCCAACGACTGTGTCGTTACCCTATTTTATTTTATTTTTCTTTGGCTCTTTGGGGCTGTCCATTCCTTTCCACCAATTCAAGCCCATTGTGTTATTCCCCTTCGTCCACCCCCAAATTACCGTCTGATACCGTCTAGCAGATTTTGAAACCCAACATGCCCGGGATGCTCACGCGATCCAAGTCTTTGAGGTTTCTCAGAAACAACCGCAAAGATGTCATTGATCAAGAGAAGGGAAACACAATGCCGTCCATAAAGGGCTCTCAAACAGATCTTGACAAATACACTGCCTCTACGGTCAATTTGCAAGTAGAGGGAAACCTCAAGGCGCCTGACAGGGTAATCCGACCGAGCACGTCGGGTGGGCCTGTAGAACGCCCAGTGATGCCTCGCAGGAAGACAAATCCTGCGCCATCGTTCCACTCGGAAGAGCATGTCCACTCTTTTCAATCTCCCACAACGTCGACAACTGTACTCTATACCTCAGATGTCACAAAAGAACAGGGGGTCATTGGTATTGCCCTTGGATCGCCAACCTATGCTTCGCATTGGAACCTACCGCCTCAGACAGTAGAATCCAAGACGAACCCCGCATCTCCAGTTCTCTCAGTAGACATGTCGATTCAACCAAACAGCTCTTCACCATTCTTGGGCTTCTCGGCGGAGCCTGCCAAACCCAAAATCAGTCGGTGGAAATCACTATTTCGCAAAGCAGCACCTCCCATCACTCAACAAGAGAAAGCCGCCTTTTACCAGTTGACACAGGTTGTAGAGAAAGCAACTCGCGCTGACAGCCACCACGACGAGGAAATCAATGGATCAAAGGCTTCGTTGAGGGAAGACACGGCGAGGGAAAGGCTACGCAATGTGTCACCGCCTGCATACAAGCCTGATATACGAGAATCGCGGAAATGGAGCTCGGGAGAGTTTGTCGCACCTCAGTCACCTCCGAAAACATCGGTGACTAGAGATCGTGCAGTGATGATCGGACATGCTGCTTCAGATCAACATGAAATGCCCGTCCAACGTTCATTCACGACAACGGATTCTTCTCCACAGAATAAGATTAACAAGGCCCCTTCGGTACCAGCAGCTGAATCGTCGAAAAATCCCATCAAGGCGCCAACTGCGGAGTTGAAGGATTCGGCACCAACAGAAGGTCGACTTCTCGACATTACCCTCCCTGACATTACACTGGAGAGATATAGCGTCATGTTTAGCAGCCTTTTGCAGTCTGGCCCGAATCGCTCATCGCTCCTAGAGCGACGCCAGGGAAATTCGGAAAAGGTCAAGCCATTGAAGGAGCTTTCTGCAAAGGTATGTTTATCAAATCTTAGCCCCTGTGAGTGTATATACCAACAGCAAGACAGGACGATTCTCCACAAGCTGAAGGCTTGACTATCCAACGCAGAGTGACTTCGCCAGCTGTTGTATCAGCTTCTCCGCGATTGACACTGTTCCCTTCTACAACTACAACCCACGCGCCTTCACCACTGGGCGCACCCATCATCAATCGCAGCAGGAGGGATATGAGACGTACCAAGACATTGCCTACAAAATCGCCTGTTCGACAGGAATTTCTGGAGACTTCTGACCGTTCTGAAAAGAAGATTGATGCGACGAAGCTTGCACCTGCAGCATCGCCGTATCTAAAGCCCGCTTTGACCCCGGCTTCTATCTGCAGCTTCGAGTCCGAAGTCGAATCCGTCACGGTTATCGTCGCCCAGGCATCGCCGGTCCATGGCCAGCCGGTGAAACTCCATCTCGACGACCGAGAACCCGAGTGGGAACTTTGCCCGAAACCAGCTCGAGCAGCTAAACGCGAAGCACATGTTGTCCCAGACACACCCATTTCCCCACCTGTACGCAGTCCTTCGCAGAGACAGCCCAAAGTCACCAAGATGACGGCGCTCTCTTCGCACCCGTCATCTGCGCCCGTCGAAGTACCCTCGCCGCTCCAGCGACTGCAGAGTCTCTCGACGCCGCCGCATTCTGCTAGCCGGCTCGGGGAGAAACGCGCAGAGATTCAGGCACGGCGGAGAGAAGCACAAACGGAGGAGGTGGTTACAGGGCAAGCTACTGTCGGTCTTGCGAGGAGCGTCTCGCTCAGCAGAGCAAAAAGCCCTCGGTCTGTGATCCGCAACTCGATGGCGCCCAACGAGGAACGCGTCGTGGACAGACTAGCCCTTACGCCCACCATGGTCGAAGTGAAGAACCGGAAGAGTCAGAGAGTGCAGCTCGAGGACGCCTAGACGACTTTATTCTTCTTCGTCTCTACACTTCTTGTTTGGGTCGTCCGACCCTCTTTTCGCATATTCAAGCCTCTGACATATTTTTTCTTCTACTTCTTCTTCCCCTTCTTTTCTTATGTCATTGGTACTTCAAGGCTGCGCTTCTGGCGGTAGGGTTTACGGGCTTCTAACGGCGTCATGTCTTCTTCTACACATGGAGCATATCCTGTGCTCCGTTCATTCAAACCAGCCGTTATTTTCGTCTTTCTAGCGGGGGTCGTTTCGGTCGGACTCATCCGAGTCTCATTTGACATTCTTTCATTGCATCAACAAGGGGGGGATAGTGGGGGCCATACCACGCAAAGGCGTACTGCAGGACGGTGTGCAAGGGGTATTTGGTTGTCAAGGGGGGAGAAGGAGGGAAAGGTTACATCATACAGGCCGGGGCTTATCCATTAAAAGCCCTGTCGAACTCTAAATGCTACCTATTCATAGATACATACTGTATGCTCAATACTGTGCAGTGCTTACCTCGGCATACACTGCCCATATGCAAAGGTGTGTAAGTGCACAATGACGGTCAAGCTTCGTGACGCGGCGTGGTTGTGTAAGATGTGTTGTGTTGGCACTAGGATAAGCTTCCTTATTGTGTTCAACGGCGTTGAACGTTGCGTGTCCAGGGTGGCGTGGAGATGGGCTCCGTGCCCCTAGCAGCCTGGGGGCAGTGTTGCACCGGTGAATGACAGCAAGTTCTGTGATGTCGGGATGGGATTGGGGTGTAGTTAAAGCCACACTTGGTAGCAGTGAACGGGACGGCCCCGCTAGCGTTTGCCACTTCCCCTTGCCCCTCTTTTCCAACCCTACCCACGTACATACAACTCATCTTCACTCAGACGTGTACAAGCTTCATCGACGCCTGCCAAGCTCAGCCTTTTCGCCTCAGAGGTTGGGCATATGCTCGTGCATGGCCGCATATTCCTTCTCCACCAGTGGGCGGCGCCCCTCGGGACCAGTCATTCAGTCCGCACGTTCCTCACACTCCCTGCTGGCACTCGGCTTCACACGTCGTCGACGCAACAAAGGACGTCCAGCAACTGGGACGGCAGCCCGACTGCATGAGTGCCATGCTAGTCCTGCGTGTGATTGCGCCAAAGGCCGTCAGCCAAGTCCATTCTGCAGCCTCTCTACAGATATCGAGTTACTTTCGGATTAGGCGGCTTCACACAGCCCACCTAGATGCCAGCCACGGCTCTGTATCATTGGGGAGAGAGCACTTTGGATGCTGCACCTCGTCCAAGCAATACTGTCGCCTAACGCTGGCTCACCCAGAAGCTTAGCCAAATAAACACATTGCTCGCATGTTATCCCGCTAGGCATGAGGAGTGAGGCTGAGCGTCCACTGCCTGACGCCAACTGCCTCGACGCGTCTTTTCTTCTCGCCCTGCCTTTGTCTGTCCTCTCTCTGCTCTTGCTACTTGGTCTCTTGCGCCTGCCTGGCTCGAACCCCATTCTTTCTTCTTGCGCGGCAACCTGATACATCATCCAAGGCCTTTTTCCCCGCCCCCACCAAGCCGGTAGTTAACAAAGCTCACAACGCAGGTTGAGCGAACTACCAGGAGTTAGTCGGCCCTTGACTGCATATCCTGATTACGGCATCAACAAGGTTGGACATCGTCCATTCGCGCGACTGTGTCAAGCGTAATCCGAGACCGCCTATCCATGGTCGGGATCGCAATCTAGCCAGCGGGGCATGTCAAGCGCGAACTCGGCGCGCAACGAGTAGCCGTCTTGAACATGTCTGGTCTCGAGGTGAGGCTTCCCTAGCAGCTTATACGGACCTCTTCACGCATCCCAGCCTATCTTGAACGCGATGGATAGTCGAGTCGTACCCCAACAGTCACTTACAGGGCCTTAGGTCGTCGTTGCCGTGGCTGCCGTGATTTCCGCATTTCATGGTGGATCGGAAATACTGAAACGCTTCAAGAAGGAACGTAGGGCTCGTAAAGCCCGCAACTCGGCCCAACAAGAGTGGGAGGAAGAGCGACTCCAAGCTTCTCTTATGGCGGGAGCACAGCAAATCGACCAATATTACAATCGTGACCAAAGAGAGTTGGGTGATCTTGTACGCATTGGTGATGGTAAAACATACCCCATCCAGGGCCTGACCCATGTTTGGACCGCTTACCAATACACGTAGATATCGCCCGAGAGCGTCTATACCATATAACACTGATACTACAGGCTGAGATAATCAACAGTCTGAAGCAAGCAGTTACAAGGTGCGTCTTTGCGCAACACACACAATGAGACTGGACTCAACTAAAGTCGATCCTTTTAGCGAGGTCTGTGTGCTTGACCTGCGTTTTCTACACGAGGCCTCAGACACCAATCGCAAAAGGACGCTCACAACATTGGAAGAGTTGAAACAAAGGATATACTTGAGAAGACCCATGGCATGGCAGCCACAGGAACGCGGTGAGGATTCGAGACTACGGCAGTCGCGCCTCCCATCACCACCAAGACAAGCGAACAGCCACGAGTCGACCCACCTATTGCCAGACGAATACGCCAGCCATCCCTCGCACGTCGACTGCCGGCATGCAACACATGGCCCACCTGAGTACTATCACTTGCTTGGCAGCAGAGATGCGCTCAGTCCGGCTCTTCCGGCGTTTGAACCTGCACAAGCCGCGGACCCGGATCTGAGCAAGGCGCTACGACGCCTCCCTCCAGATCATCGCGCAGCCGCAATGAGAGATATCCAACAGATGATTATCTCCTACCAAGAGCTTGGGTATGACAGCGGAGCTCACCAGACACAGAGTCACAGGTACAACGAAAGCTACCATGGGCGACGTGAACCCCACAACGCGCCGAGCGACCGTAATATATCTGAAACAATCGTGACAGATGTTGAGAAGGAGACTTACCATAAACTACATCAGAATTCAAGAGCAACTTCAGACCAAGATGCGGTGCACTCTACCAGGCCTCTGGTGTTCGAGCAAGACACGTTTGAGCAGCCTGACTATCTCCGGCCGTACCCTCAAATGCAAACGAGAGCACCAAGAAAACCAAGATGGTCCGAATCTCAGGGTCTCAGTTCTGTTCAACCAAATCTTGCATCACTTGATCGGAACAGCTCCAGTTCTTCGCATGGATCATTTAACCCGATACCCCGTGCACCGTCCCAGCAACCACTGCCCTCTGATCACAGTCGTGTGCCCTCGGTACCAGCAACCTTCGATGAGTATTATCGGCAGGATGATGAGGATTGTCCTAACTTGCGCAACTCATCTTCTCCATACGCAGCTTCGGAAGATGAATATACTCCTCCACCTATAGCACCATTGGCGCCCTCACGCAACCAGCCCAACGCTCCACCAAATGACCCTTTAAGAAAAACTGCAGTTACCACTGCAGCCCCTACAGCCAACACTGGTGGAGGCTTACCAATGCATCAACCGTGGTCAGGAATGCAGCCAAACGTATACTCACCACCGAATACGCAGTACACCGTCGAAATCACAGCCAACAATGCATCACCCAGCACACCGACGCACCACAGAACGATGTCCGGCCTCTCAGCTCTGGCCACTGCAGCCGCAGCTCTGAACCCCAAGAAATTGACCAGAACAACCAGCGTCAACCGCTCGCTGCACTCCCGAGACTCCACCTCGAGCGATAGTATCAGCTCCGTTCCCATTGGCATCCTCCCTGGCCGGCGCATGCCCGATATCCGGCGCAACACAATTCACAGCGGACCGCTACGCAGCGAAGCCATGATGAACGGGCGGCCCGACAAGGAAAACGATTACTGGGGCTTCTGCAAAGGCGCCTGGGCCGTCCGCGAAGACGTAACAAAGGGACTCTGCGTGCGCGTCCAACCCTCTGGTTACTACGCCACCAAGCACCTGTGGGCCTGCAAATGCTGCAGCTTCGCCGGCGACGTCTTCAAAGCCCCGCACCCCACCAAGAAGAACAAGAGCATCGACATTGTGGATCCCCGGATCAAAACTTCAAAAGCAGGCATCCGATACCGCTGGATCTTCCTCGCCAAGTCCCACGTCAAGAAGAAGGCCGGCGCGGCGACAAGCCCCGAGACGGCTGGCACGAGCTGCGCAGACGATAATTTCGGCTGCATCTTTTGCTGTCTAGACGACAAGATCACGGGCGTCTATGGCGGCGTGGAAACGCTCATGAATCACATTGCGCAGGTGCACGCTGCCAATAAGAGCGAGCAGGTGCACAGAAAGGCCAATTGCATCCTCGGCAGAGTGGCGAGGAGCGACGAGGAATTCGATATTAATATTCCGAATTCTGGGCATGTTTAAGAAAACCTGCTTGACTGGATTGGCCGAGGTCGGCTTGCTGGTGGTGAGAGTCATGATATAGATGGGTTGATTCTTCTTTTTCTCTTCTCTTCTCTTCTCTTTCTTTCCTCTTTCCTCTTTACCGTGGAAAAAAGACTTACTTAGGATATATAGCATTTAGGATACCCATCTTTTGCGCATTCGGAGGAGCTTTTTGTTTTTTTTGTTTTGTTTCGTTCACGATATGCATTTGTAGGCTTAACGGGAGATTGCTACATGATATCTTTTCTTTACCACTCTTCCTGTTCTTTTCTTTCCTTTTGTTTTTCTCGCTCAGAAAAAGACGATACAAAAGATGTCTCGGTAAAGCCGGCGATGTAGTTACGGTAGCTTGGGTGGTGATTTGAGAAATTCTTCAAGAATATTTCTGGCAAGTATCTGAATGACTGACATGGTTTACTCGGACTCGGACTCATGTTTCTCCATAGTGATTGCGCTATGATCACGTGATGACTTTGCAACCTTACAAGTGTTGCAAGTGTATTTCCTCGACACTTGTTTTTTTTTTTTTCTTAACTGAAGTATTTCATTCAAGTTGCTGCTAGCTCCACTCTTGCTCTGTTATTTCCCCTCTTCACGCGACACTTGCTCTACAGGAAGGCGTAAGGGTGTGTATGTGTGTGTGGGAGTCTTGTAAAAGCGTAGTTTTTCATTATTGTATATTTCCAAGTAGTTGCAGCAGCGGAAGGTATAGATAATAGAGAATGTTTTGGAGCCTTGATGTACTCTTACCTACACTACAGTAACGGATCTTCTCTCCCATTTCGACCGAGACACGGCCTCTCGTTCGCTCGGCTGCCAAAGAGGCCTGCCCTGATTCGTTTGCAATTCCTCCAGTTCCTTAGCAAGAATATCGTATGTCGAGTTGCAATCACTAATGTCATAGGTGACCCGACTGTCCCACATGCCAACACGACGGAAGACGCTGAGTTGTACTTCCTCCAAGATCAGGGCGGATATCATTCCAGGAAGATGGCTTCCCACGTAGGCTAGGTGAAGTGCACAACATGATGCATGGGGCTGAAGCTCGGGAGCCAAGTCCTTTCCTAGCAGTACAGGTACGCGGTCGGGAGTCCATCGAAATGGACATTGGAGAATCCATGTCGTCATTTCTATGGAGGGGAAAAACATGTCATATCTATCCTTGTGCTTGGAGAACGCACAAACGTCCATCTCTCCATCTACCTTGTGCGTAAAGTATACTTCGATTTCGTCAGACTGCCATGCATCAAACCTACCAAATTGGCGAAGAGAAGTGCTGAAACGTCCCTGGAATGAACTTGCTTTGGCGGAAGCCCAGCTCCAGGAAGGATACAAATCCGTCCACGTTGCTTCGCCAGTGTATCCATGCGATATTCCCACGAAAGACCAAACGAGGCTTGTGACGAAAGAATTTCGCGCCAGATGTTCATCCTCGTCGTTGTATATTACTAGCACGCCATAAAACTGTGTCACTCTGAAAGGGAAGCGCTCCGATTCGTCAAAGGCGCTAACAATGCCATCGAATGCATTTACAATGTCCGTATCGTACGACAGTTGTCTCGGGTAATACTCCTTCAACCGGCTATATAGGTCATCAATAGTGTGCCCGATACCTTGGGATGGAAAACCTCGAAACGGCAGGGCTGATGCATACTCCCAAGCTGTAAAACTCGGATGTAGACTCTCCATGCAATGTATCGTCCTGCACTGAAAATACATTTGGGTGCTTGTAAAGACCAGTCGTCGACGAGATAGGAGCATCTCCTGGTAGGTCCATCCACGATTCGCCCACTTGGTTGCGTCTAATTCAAAAGAGATGTTTTCAACACCAACAAAGGCAGTACCGGCGAGACGGAAGGTTAATTGCGATTTTCTCGGTGTACCTCGAACTCCCGGAAGGCCATGACGAGGATCGTCTCCGAGGGCAGCTATGATGGTGATTTCTGCGCCTTCATAAATCCTGTTCATGTTTCGAATGATATTATGCTTCTCTTGCGGATTTCCTTGGTCGATACAGTAACGATCCACCCACAGGAATGGTATTCTCAGGGCAGTTGCTACAGCCATGGCGTCTTCTATAGTTTTTGGCATATCCGCTGGTAGCTTGTCCCCAAGACTCCCCGCCTCTTGTATATTGCCGCTTCCCCATACGTAGCTCAGGCATGCGTATGATGCACCGGGATTTGCTGTAACAAGCCGGCGTGACTTGCAGTTGATAACCTTCAGAGCATGTCTGCCAGTTGTCGACCGTACACAATCTTGGCCGTGGGACTTGTTACAGATATCCAGTTGGGTTCGAATGAATTGATAGTCTGGTTCATCAGGGCAAATCGTCCGGCGAACGGCTGATGGACGTACAAATTCTATGCTTCGCCTAACAAGGGATTTATCGTCTCTCCGTCTGTTGGAGGTATCAAATGACATGCCTGTAGGCATCCGTGTCAGAAAGAGCGACCTTATCTGGTCTCCATTTTTACCCGAACTGTTGATCCGTTCGAAAACATGACGGATTTGAGAACAGATTGCACAGTCGGCCTGTAGAGAGCTCGTAATTCTTATGGGAGGTCTAGACTCGAAACTGGGCGTACCGAGTGGGGCTAGCCAGATGTGCAAAGTTTCGCATCGCCGGCAAGAGTTGTTCTCCGTCCGAGGGCTTGTTCGAGAAAGTGCAGAGACATCTTGCAACCTCGCCGGTCGCAGATTGTCAGCAGTGAGTTCGTCGGGTTCGTAAACGGGGCGGGGCGTAAGGTCTTCCATGGCTTCTCTTACTTTTGGGATGTATTGTAACTCGTACTCGCGTCTGCTGGTGAGATTGTCTGTCGATGCAATTGCCTCAGCACGCGAGGAGCCGTACTTTGATCTTTCCTCGCAAGCTCTGGCTTCGAAGAAGACGCAGCAGTGGTGAGCGACCGGGGCGTGGCTGAGGCATCAGCCAGACAGTCCATGTAACTGCCCCCACCACTAGCGATTTCGCTTGCAGAAACATGAAGAAGGGGTGTGAGGCTGGCAAGTATGCCGCAGCGATTTGCATTGGGTGACTGAGAATTTCCGTGCTGGGTTCATGATTCGGTGTTGGTCAAAACTTTGCATGGACAAGAAAGCGTCATAAAGCTTGGATGACAATAGTGTGTAGGTCTAGGAAGGAGCGGGTTACTGCGCACAAGGTCGAATTGAAACAAACACGTGATTGGAAAGCGCAAACACTACAGCAAAAGACAAAAGTAGACATTGTCGTAAAGTAACAAGATACACGAACGTCGTTGGTAGAAAATCCCTGCCTTGATATTGACTCCCATGTTTCCCGAACATGCTTTCAAACCCTCTGAAAACGCCCGCTTACGTGATATTTAGAGAACCCATGAGGAAACCAAGGATATGGTGTTGAAAATCCTACTTGCAGAAATAAAAGAAAAACAAGATTAACATTTTTACGCTTGGATATTCGCCTGGTCACCCAGCCTGCCCATATCCACACTCTTATGGTACTTCCTACACGGCATATTTCCATGTGACTGCGGCTCTTCCTCGTCCTCGATATCAAACATGCGTTTCAACTCTTTACACGCAATCAAATACTGCTGCCTCGCACCAGGGCTCTCTCTGAGAGGATTCGGTGCTTTGTCCCAGCCATGCGGCACTCCCGGTACACAGTGGTAATGAACACGCTTGCCGAGATCGTTTCGAAGGCGATCGCGGAACCGCTCGCCTTCAGCGAGGAGCATGTCCCATTCGCAACAGAAGAGAACAATGTCGTCGGGCAGAGCCTCAAGCATGTGGTTTGGCGCTACACCAGGGCTTAGCCACGGATGCGCGAGGTCGAGGGAGGGCGGCTGGAGGTATGAATCGTCGAAGAGGTCGGTGAAGACGGCAGGAAGGTTCTGGTCCACTCTCGAGCACGTCTCCCGGCGCTGTGCGCGCGTTTGTGTGTAGTCGGTGGGTGGGTAGAAGGATACTATGCCTCTGATCTTGAGAACGGCGTTGGATGCTTCCGTCATGACTGAGACTCCAGAAGTGTCTTTGTACGAGGTGACGAGGGATAGCGAGGACGCGCCCGTTTGGCGGAGCATGGCAATTCGGTCGAGGCGCGATTTCTGGCGTATGAGCGGGATACGTGAGCCATTTGGTGTGAGGTTCTGAGTAGAGGCGTGAGGTTGCTGGATGACGGCGTTGGGGACGCTGCCCGCTCTCTGGTCGACAATCTTGGCGCCAGAGGGAGTTCGGTCGAAGAGTTCGCCCTGCAAACACAGTGGGACAGTAAAGCTCATGTTTCCTCCCGACGAGAAGCCCGAGATGGCGAAGCGGTCCGAGTCGAGCATCAGCTCATCTGCGTGTTGTGCCAGCCATAGCAGCGCATCGGCACCGTCTTCCACCGCCGTAGGGAAGGGATTTTCGGGTGCGAGACGGTAGTCGACGCTGACGACAACAGCGCCCACTTGTTCAACCACGACGCCGCACCAGCGTGCATCGTCGTGTGCTGTTCCGAGAACGAAGCCACCGCCATGGAAGTTAATGACGACAGGGTATCTCTTAGTGCCCTTTAGCTTCTTGTGCTTCCTATAGTCCTTGGGTACGTAGAAGTTGAGACGAAACTTGTTCTTGATGGGTGAGATGGTGGCATCGATGTCCTTATGGAAAGCAGGCTTCGGGGGTCGTGGTCGCGCGAGACGATGCAGCATCATGCCGATGCCCATGAGAACGCGCCAAAACTGGGCTTGGATGTGGAGAATCCATCGAGGCCGACTGGCCTTGTGCTGCGGCGGTGCGGTATCGACGGAGACGGTCATTTTGGGTCGTGAGTGTTGTGCATGGAGTGGAGCGGGCCAAGGTCACGCGTGCCATGAATGAGGCCACGGAGAATAGAAGGAGCAGGCGAGGGTTTGGGCGACGAAAGGTTCTAGAAGGGTCAATAATGGCATGACTTTGCTGGGTGATGACGTAGCGCGGCTGGCAAGGGGTCAGCCAGCCAAGGCTTACCATGACGCCCTGCGTGTGCCCGTCGCGCTATGTGCCTGTTTGGGAATCAAGATTGCACTCGACTACGAAAGGTGACAGAACAACTGCGAAGCGACTCGGTTGGAACGGTATGAATTCATACCGCCCACTAGTGATATCATTGCCAACTAAGTGTACTAGAGGTAGAATCAAACCTCCCCACGCTGTCAATCCCACAAGCAAGCCAGAACGGGTATAGGGCTGCTCAAGTCCTCAGAGAAGCGCCAGACGCTCGCCTATTGATGCTGCCGTAAATTATAAGTCCATTACCACAAAAAAAACTCGACGGTCAAAAGTCAAGACCACATATCAGAAAACGCCGACAAAGTCAGATGCAACAAACGAGGGAACGGTCAAGCCAAGAAACACGGCGTGTCAAAGGCAGTTATGCGTCGATGAACTCGTACTCGTCGTCCTCGGGAGCTACACGTCGCTTGCTTCGTGGCACGTCGTCGTCGTCCATGTTGAGAACCTCGTACTCCCTCTTGACGAGCTTCTCCGTCTCCTTTGTCTCGAAGCGCTCAACAGCCTTGTCCAGAGCGTAGTTCAGGATCTGGCTGCCGTGGCTGGGACCCCGGGGGGCATCGTACGAGTATGCAACCTCGGCGTCTGGAGCAGGCGCAGTCGACGGGTGCTCAACGTCTTCGTCGGCAGACGACTCGTCACTAGCAGAAGCCATGTCCTTGTTGAAGGCGGTGCGAGCTTTCATAGGGCCAGAGAATGTAGACCTGCATGGATCAGTACTCTGATGGTCTCCCACAAGCCGGATAGGGAGCGGGGGCTTACTTGACATGAGGGTACAGCTTAGCAGGGCGCGGCTTGCCGTCCTCCTCGCGTCGTCCAGGACCATACGACTGGCCATGCGCCCACTTTACCCTGCTGTTCTTGTCGCGGTTGAACTCCCTGGCGCTGCTGCGGAGGTCGGCAGTCAAGGTCTGTGAGGCTGACATGGCTATGATGCCTGGGGCTGTTGAGTGTACTATGTATGGTTTGTGTCTGATATGCGATGTAGAGCTAGGGTGTGTTGGTAGGTAGTTCAACGAGGTGAAGGAGCAGGCAAGTTGGGAGTGATAACGGAGCTACAGGGACGATGTGCAAGGTCAGGTAATAAGCACAGGGCGAGGAAGGCGTGATTGATGAGTGGCGGCTGTCTTATGAATGACTCTGAGAAGTGAGTCAGGATGATGGATGTCTATTGGGCTATGGCTCGTGTAGCAGAGCGAACAGGCGGCTGTCTATGTATGTACACGACCATGCCGCGGGCAGTGTCGCCCTTTATGAGGTCAAAGGCGTCAGCACTGTCCCCCATCCCCGCTCCTTGTCGTGGTTCCTGATAAGGACGCGCTGAGGGCGTGGGAGCTCATGACTCCAATGCCAGCTTCCGACTCGCCGAGGCCCGTTGCCCGCGTTAACCCGATGCGAGTCCGGTTTGACGCTGTCGGCCATGGTGTCATCATCGAGGTTTCATCATGAGCCTTTTGGTGGCCAACGTGGGCGAGTTGGAGGCCTGCCGAGTCCAGTAGTGTACAGCACAGTACAGTACAGTTAGACATGGGCAGGCGGCTCAAGCTGAAGCTCAAGCTTCCGATCGCCGACCCCACACGCAATCGCCCTCCACACCTCAGACACCAACAGTCACGGCATGCATCCCAACAATCCCAGCTTATTACATGACGCCCCTTTGCACGCTGCCTCGATGCCTACCCGGATTCGGCCGCTGTATCTGCGCCCTTTTCACTAGCCCCCTCAGCCCCTAGAGCCTTCGCGAACCGAACCAAGGCCATGCACCCCCATACTATCTACCTAAACTATGGGGTTATCCGGCAATCAGCGACCTTGGAACTCTAACCTGTCAACCAATCTACCCTACACGGCTGCATGCGCCACTAACAAGCCCCCTTTTTGATTACCCTCACGTATGGTACGCGGCCTCGTCCTCGTCCGTGTCGCTGCCTTCTACTTGAGCAGCCTCGCTCGGGAGCATGTCGGGGAACCACCCGTACTCTCCGAGCTCCACCGTGTACTGTCCCAGGGCATCCTGCCTGACCTCGACACCCTCTCGCCGCAGGGCGTCTGCTTGGTGCGCCGCCGCACCTGGCCCTCTTTGTGTGCTAGTTAGCAATCAGATACCAAGGCAACAAAGCCTCCCTTGTTGCTATGACGAGGGCGCTGACCTCGGGCTGATGCCGCCTTTGGCGTTGATCACGCGCTGCCAAGGCACGTTGCCGCTATGAAACGTAGGCTTCTTCTTGCTGCTGTCGCCCGATGGCGATGGCAGGTTCTTGAGACAGACCCCGACCTGTCTTTTGACGTCATGTGTTAGTTGCGCAGTGACATATGTATGTGATGTTGATGAGTGTGTGTGTGTGTGTGTGTGTGTGTGTGCTCTACCTGGGACATTCGGCTGTGGTCAAAGGAACAAGTCAGCAAGTTGTCGTCATCGTCATCCGGCAACACGACGCACGCTTTCCGACCAGCCTGGCAATGTGCCCGTAGCTGGTGACCTTGCCATGCGGTATCTCCTGGATCGCCTCGTAGACGGCCGTGTACCACAGCCACACTTCTTCGGAGCGCTCGCCCGGTGCCATGGTTTGTAATCCAAGATGGGATGGAGAAGTGAGGGAGATCGCTGGCCGGGGCCGATCGCGACGGGAGAGAACGCCATGACGCGAGATCACGTGACGTGACATGATGCGCGTGCCAAGCCCATCGACTTTCCCTGCCAAAGTTCGCGCCCTGTACGTTGCCCGCGTCCACCCCCACCACCAATCAAGCATGTCTGGACTTGCCGACTATTTGGCCAAAAATTATCTCACCGCTGACTCGGAAAAGAAATCGAAAAAGCGCAAAAGAAAGAACAAGGATGCCGGCCTCATCATCGAAGACGACGACAACCTGGGCTGGAAAGACAAGGCGGACGATGACGACGACGACGCGCCAATGATAGGTGAGTACGCCCAGCCCAGCTCGCTCGGATTGCTGATCTCGATGGCTAACATTGGACCGACCAGTTGGCGGAGCCACACTCAAGAAATCAAAGAAGAAATCAAAAGGCACCGACGCAGCGACGTGGACAGCTGTAGGAGTCGCTGCACCCTCACATGCCGCACAACTCGCCGCCGACGCGGCTGCCGCTGATGCCATCATCGCAGGCACCGCTGCTGATCGTCAACAGGCTGCAGAGGCCGAAGACGAAGCGCCAGAGATGGTGGACCAGGATGGCATACTCAGGACAGAGTCCGGCGCAAAGGCAGGCCTGCAAACTGCCGCCCAAGTCGAGGCTGCCATGCACAAGAAGATGGCTGAGGAGAAGCGCCAGGCTGAAAAGATCGCAAAGGAAATGGGAGGCGCTGCGCCCGAGACCATATACCGAGACGCCAGCGGTCGCATCATCAATGTCGCCATGAAGCGCGCCGAGGCACGCAAGAAGGCCGAGGAAGAGGAGCGTCAGAAACGCGAGAAGGAACGGGCTGCACGCGGAGACGTACAAAACGCGGAAGCCGAGCGTCGGAAACAACAGTTGCAGGACGCGAAGACGATGACAGTCGCTCGATACGCAGATGATGCAGATCTCAATGACGAGTTGAAGGAGCGAGATCATTGGAACGATCCAGCTTTGGGCTTTCTGCGCAAAAAGAAGGCAGGGCGCAGTGTCACAGGCAAGCCGCTATACAAAGGGCCGTTCCAGCCAAACAGATACAACATTCGTCCTGGCCACCGGTGGGACGGCATCGACCGAAGCAACGGGTTCGAGAAGCAGTGGTTTGATTCAAGGAATCGCAAAGCAAATATTGAAAAGCTGGAGTATCAGTGGCAGATGGACGAATAGCCTTTACTACTGTGGAAGCGTAATGCCAGGAAATGTAGGCATTTGTGTTTGTTTGCATAGCGTAGGCGTTTGGGACTGTTCTATCAAATACAACCTTGGACTGCTGTCAAGCTTCGTGAACCCGCATCGTTCTGGTGGGTGACTAGAATTAAGGACATGACGACGAGAAAGCAGATGTTTGCCATAGGATGGACATGGCAAATCTTACTGCTCAATGCACAACACCGGGCTTTGAAATATGGACTACTGTCTTACGAGTTTCAGGGAACCAAAATGTACTAAGAAATCCTTGGAAAATCAAGACTACGCACCAGTTTAGGAAGCAGAAAGACAGAAGAGAAAAGACCAACTGCTTCGCAACACTCGACATCAAGAATCTTGACGTGAGAGTATCTCAACGTATCTTTGCATCTACAGAGACTCGCTTTTCAACAGTCAAATATTAGATCTACAAGCGCAAAAATACTAGCCGATATTAGGGCTGGTGCGATAGAAGAAACAGGCTAAAGCCAGTACTGGGAAGCACCTACTTTAAACATTCCCAAGCTCGCATGGGAGAAGAATACGACATCGTCATGCTGGATATTCCAAGCCAGTGTGCCGGTATAATGCAAGGGCTAGTCCTAATCTACGTGCAGGCTACAACAAGATACCAGAACTACAAAGTAAACAGGAAGGAAGAAAAGCGGATGATGGGGGAACGGTGCGAGTTGAGCGTGTATTGCATGTAGTTAAGTGTTTGGTGTAGAAATCTACCTACAAAGTAACCATGTCTTTGCTTCACCTGTTGTCCCAAGCGTCGAGTGCTAAAGAAAGAGAATAGACATAGAACAAGATTGATACTACAGGAAAACATATCTCTGAAATCACAGTCAATCATCTCGTCATGTGCGTTGCAAGCCAGCACAAAGTCATGCATGTCAAGTTAACCACCCTTGACAACAAGAAGAAGCCCACTCCACCAGTCTGTCAACTATGTAATATCATACTTTACACTCCTATTTACCAGAACACTCTCGTGTACACTTTCTCGCCAATCCCCACGTCCAAAACCTCACAAGCACAGCGCACAGAAGCACCATCATCATATCATTCAAAACGAGCGTGTCTTTATTTCATGTACAACGTGATATCTTCCGATTTCCCAGCGAGAAAACAATCAAGGTCTTGCACCTCCCCTTGCTTTGCCCACCCAGAACATTGAACTTCAAAGCTTCCCCCCTTTTTTAGACTCGCAGGTACCAAAAAGGCGTTTTCTGTTTTTACCGTAGCCGCGCCATTGTCCATGCGTCTTGTAGGAAAGAAAAAAGTTTCAAGCCGTCGAAAAGGAGGAAACCCGGGGCTGGGTATTGGGGTGGTCGGGAAATAAGATGCTTAGTGCTAACACAGGCAAGGCTATCAGTACTTGTATACAGGTTTTGCAGCGATGAAGAGGGGACAACAAGACAGGGGGAGGGGGGAGGGGAAACGTACGGAGCAAGATCCACAGTTGCAGCTGGAGCATTCGCCAGCGCAGTTGCAAGTCTTGCAGTCACTGTTTACCGGCTACAGTTAGTGAGGGTTTCTTCCTCTCTTCTTCCTCTTGAAGAGCACATGATTGGGGCCATTAAGGTGCTACCGCTATGCCTCATCCAGCAGCAAATGCCAGGCTGGCAGCTAGAGGCATGGGACACCCAAAGGGGACGTACCAAGGAGCCATGTTGATAGTGATTGGTTGGTTGGGTGTTAAAAGCTAACTTGGTTGGTATAAGTTGGATAGATGAGCGAGTACTGGAGCGTGATGAGGCCATCAAGGTGCTGAGATGGGGGGATTTATATAGACCAGCTTTGTCCTCTTCCCATGCACCGCTTCCCCCCCCCCCCCCCC